>OZ030009.1:72932613-73242613 GCA_964023405.1 Apodemus agrarius | reverse complement strand
ACTGGCAGCCGGATCCCAAACAGCCAGCCCTGCAAACCTATGCAGGACATAGGGAGCACTGGACAAACTAAATAGATATTGAGGAATATGTATATGTGTACATATATGCTGCAATAGTAATTAGTTTAAAATGCATAAATTTAAAGGAGAGAAGGGCAGGTATATGGGAAGCTTTAGAGACAGAAGGACAGGGAAGAAAGAAATGTCAAAATTAAATTATAATCTCAAAACATTTTTTTATTTTGCTAAACAAGTGAATACATAGCAATCGATTGTTAAGATATAAAAATTCCACTCGACATATAAAAAAATAAAGTGAAAACACATTCTCATAAAACCTTATATATGAATGTTCACAGGGGCATTAACTCTAAAAGCCAAAAAAATTAAAATACCTCTCATGGCTGAACTGACTGATAAACAAGTGTGGCAAAGCCACTGACAATCAAATAGTATCAACGATGAAGGAAATGGAAACTGGCCCTACTACACAGATGAACCTGAAAACCAGCATGCTAGATAAAGCAGTCAATTACAGTGGACTGAGTCCTATGTGATTCTACTTATAGGAAATGTCCCAAAACAGTACAAAGACATAATATAGACCGCAGACTCCATAAGCCCAAGAAGACAGAAATCAGGGAGCAAGGAATACAGTAATGAAAGTTTTCTACAATTGAATGCTGCGCTGAATGTCCAACATGGGAAACATGATTAGCCACGGAATTGTACAATATAAAGGTATAAGCTATCAAATAAATAAATTATCATAATGCAGATCTGAAACACTATAATGAGCTGACATAGACAGTTGAAAGAAAATGTACACTTTAAACTCAAGATTTTTCTGCTTGATACTTTTATGTCAACTTGTCCAAAGCTATAGCCATCTGAGAGGAAGGAACCCCAGTAAGACCATGCCTCCAGAAGATGGGGTTGTAGGCAGTTCGGTAGAGCATTTTACAAATTAGTGCTTGAGGGGGAGGGGCCATGCCCGCACTCATGGGCCTGGGTTCTGTAAGAATGCAGGCTAGCAAGGCATGAGGAGGAAGGAAGCCAATAAGCAGCACTCTTCCACAGCCTTAGCTCCTCTCTCCAGGTTCTTAGTGTTTGACGTCCTGTCCCCACTTCCTTCAGTGACGGACTATGATGTGGAAGTGTAAGCCAAGTAAACCCTTTCTCCTCCTGTCAGAATGTGGTTCAAGAATGGAGTCACATGAGAATTCTTAGTACTTATGAGAACACTCTAAGAAAACCAAACAGAAGTCTTGTGACCTCAGTTTCTTAAAAACATTGGATTGTCCTTAGAGTGTGTTTTCATGCTCCTCCCAGGTGTCACCAATAGGAATAAGTTTAGCTTCAAATACTCATTATTGCTTGCTCTTCTTATTCAATTAAATGCTTATGCTATCCTTTTATATGCCTCTGGATAAACATGGTTTGTCCTTGTGATTGTATAAAGCTTGAACTCATGACAACTTTACTCAAGTGGCCTCTCTTCATTCTCAGAGTACAAACTGTCTGATGCTCTGAATAAATTCCACTATTGCATGAGACTTAGACTGCCTCATTTCCTGGCTCCATTCTCCCAGGTCCTACCACCTTTAGAGTGGGAAACACTCCCCAACTTGCTTTCAGTCAAGGTGGTTTCTCAGTAGTTATGGTAACCTTAACTAGGACAACCGTACAGGACCCATGCCGTCTCTTTATTGTCTTCATCACTCCCAAAATAACAAAGGGGCAGTGGCTCATTTCTATTCATGCTAAGAGAGAGATGCACTGAGGAAGTCTTTGCAGCTGTTACCCAGGTAGCTCAACTTGATCTTTCCATTGGACTTCAAAAGATAAATAGATACACTTAGGAATTCACAGTTCTAATGCCAGGAGGACACTCTGGCAGACATACTGTATACTTACTGCAGAAGTAATATTCCTTAATCATTTTTTCTAAAATATGATAGAAAATATGTAACAACAACAAACAAAAGCAAACAAAAAACAAACAAAAAGCCTTACCAATTTAGCATCTTCTAATCATCAAATGCTTAGTGGTAAATGTTTCAGACTGGTTTGTAGCACCATTTAGGGTTTTTCATCATGTCCATCAATCAGAGTCATGCTGAATGACAATTCCCACCATCTGACTCCATGGTCCCAGAGCCACCAGTCCTACCTGCATTTCTCTGACAAGCTTGGGTCATGGCAGTGGGATCACACCTTTGTCTCCACACCTGATTTATTTCAGTTAGCACATTGTCCTCAAGACTGACTAAGGTTTCAGCATGTGACAGAATATACTTGTTTAGCAGGTCAAAAAGCAAGATGCTCCATCTTTGCACCACCTATTTTCTTTAGTCAGTTGTTGACCAACAGTATCTGAGCTATTCTTTGGCTTGTGCTATGTGAAAAACAGTATTGTGACTAAGGAACCTTTAACAGCATTCACTACCAATGTCTTCAAAATGATATTAAAATAAACACTGGCAATGAGAAAGATCCTCTAGTTATAGAAGTTTAGACAGAGGAGTTAAGCAAACAGGTTTCCTACCTGCAGGGCATCTAATGGTCTTCAGTTTTCCTATGTGCAGTGGAAATCCCTAAGAAATATCATCTACAGGTTTCCCCATGTGGTTAACCTAAATTAGTTTCTACATCACAGAGCAGTTGGAAGAAGCTTCTATCCACTGAACAGCAGGTTAGTTTTCTCTAAACTATCTGGAATGGCCATATACTTAAAGCACTGCCTTTACTACAATACCATGATGACCAGAATCAAGACTTCTGGGTTTATTTCTTTCACTCCTATATTTGGGTTTATTTATTTCACTCCTATATGCTTGCAGAACTGAAAGGAGCTCATCTACATGATAGTGTCATTCTGCAAAGTTAAAAAAAAAAACCCATGTAACTAAAAATCCCGCTACAGTAAACACCAGGTCTTCCTTCAGAATGTACACAAGAATATATACTATAATTTTAGTGTAACGAATTCATTATGACCATAATTCAGATACAGTAGAAATTATAAAGAAACAAATTTCTATTTTTGACTTAAGGAAAGTAATGCTTCCACCCAATGTTCCATTTAATCTAAAAATAATAAATTAGGCAATTATAAAGTCAACCTCAAGCCACTAAAACTAGATTAAAAGAATGGATCTGGAGTTGGGGAGATGGCTCATCAGGTAGAAAGCTTACTGTGCAAGTGGAAGGACCTATGTTGAGATCACAGTACCCATGTGAAAAGGTTGGGTATGATGGTACACTTCCATGATCCTAGTGCTAGGAGATGGAGACAAGAAGATCCCTGGGCTACGGGGAGGGGTGGTACCCAAGGAAGGCTTGAATAATGGGGGGGAGATTTGCATGAATGGGACTGGGAGGGGGCTATAATCAGGAGGTAAAGTGAATAAATAAATCAATGGGAAAAAAATCCCTGGGCTCAGTCAGTCTAAAAGATTGGTGACCATGTCTCAAAAAAAAAGACAAGAGGAAAGAAAAAAACACTCAATGTCAACCTCTGGCCTCCATATGCGCAAACACCAGCAGACAGACATACCTGTGTATATACACAAATGTATACACACACACACACACACACACACACACACATCACGAATACAAAGGAAAAAATAATGTCAATAAATGCAGTTCTTTACTCAGTGAAATCGGAATGCTGGGTCCACAGCTCAGTGGGGTAAACTGAGTCTCAAGTATGAGGAGCTGAGTTCAGATCCCTAGTACCCACATAAAACCCAGGCAAGGCGGTGTAGTCGTTAACCTCAACAAGGAAGAGCCAGAGACCGACAGATCCCACGGAACTTACTTGCTTGCTAGTCTAGCTAACCAATAAGCTCCAGGTTCCCCCAAATGACTGTTCCAATAAAGAAACACAGAAAACTATAAAGGAATACACCAAACATTGACCCCTGGCCTCTGGCACACATGGACTGTACCCACAAATACAAATGCATGCATAGCACACACACAAATATAGATACATAGATCAGAAATTATTTCTTCACTGTAAGATTTTATTTTATCTACATGTGTATGTGTGGATGTGGCTCTGGGTTGTTCAGCACAGGTTCTAGGAACCAAACTCGGGTCCTCTGGAAGAGCATTCGTGTTCTTAACCACCAAGCCATCCTTCCAATCCCAGAGAACATAATTCTTAATCATAAAAACTGAAAAAAAATTATTAAATGTATGACTTACTGCTATAATTTGGTCTCCAATTTGGATTCTTCCATCATGTTCCACAGCACTGCTTTTTGTAATGCTCTTTACAAAGATTCCTGAAGGTTCTAAGATTAGAAATAAGTAATTTTTTTCACATTTATAAAGCACACACAAAGAAAAGCCGTCTTCTGCCTTCTACATAAAAATCCTAATTATGACTAAGTATTTAGTGACAAGCCACACAGACATTTAGTACGAAGAATAAGGCAATTGTTCAGCCTGTCATATCAGAGTCACCTACAACAAATCATTTCTAAGAAAGCTGTCAACAAGGCTGTCCCACAAAAGAAAGAACATAATGATTAATTATCTCATAAGACAGATATTAGAGACAATTGCAACACTTAGAAAATATTTAGGGTTTAATATTACCTAATTTTTTATCTCCAATATAACCAGCAATGGTAATTCCTAATCCTTGGACATTTTTAGTGAGTTCAACATCAAACGTCTCACTTTCTTCGCTTTTCTGAGTTGAAGCATCAACCTAAAGCAGTATCAATAAATAAATCTTTAGATAAATCAACATGTAAGAAAGACTAAGGTCAAAATTAAAAGTCAAAGACTCAACTCTATTAAGGCATCTCTAACTGTGCTGTGTGCAACTGGCCCCTTACCTCCTGACAATACAGACTGAGCATTGCATTTTCATTCAGAAAAGAATGTAGAAAAGAAAGCAGAACCTCCCCTAATCAGGCAAACCTGCTGTATAGATAAAATGTTAAAGATTAAATAGCTTCTTATTAATAATGTATTTTCAGATATATCTCTTTATTTCTAAAGGAGCTGGGACGTTTACAGTTCAAATAAGTCACGTTTTAAATTGATATGGAAACTTTGAGACTTAGTGTTACCATTTAAATCTTTCTAAGCATCACTTTCTAGACAGGCACCTACCAAGAAGAGCAACGACTAGCTGCCGTTTATTGAGCGAACGGTGTCATTGGACTGTACTTGGCATGTCTTTTCTTACGTCTTATAACAATCTAGAATTCCCTACATCATTTGTAGGCCAGTAGGATGTCCAATTGTATTGATCTTCTCCAGAGGAAGGTGGCATGTAAATGCTTCTGAGGACAAAGAACTAACATCTGGGGAGCTAGAGCATGGGTGCAGGGATCCTGTTCATAAGTGATGCACAGTATGAGACTATACAATATAAGGCCTCAGCCTCCACAGGAGAATGCCCACTGGTACCTACAATATTTACTTTATTCTAACACCATATGAGCAAGTCTCCCCGGCAGCCATGTTGTATGCAGGCTGGTAACTAATGTTTTTAAAAGAAGTAAATGGTGTCAAGGATGTGTTTTTACATTGCCCTTTCCCATTGTTTTGTAAACTGAAGATATTCATGAAGAAAGTGTGCCTCTCAAAACTGGCATCCTCCTGTTCTGGAACGGGATCTGAAAAGAGCTTTCCTGTATCTAAGCCTTCTCCAATACATACTAATATAGTTACAATTAAAGCATGTTGGACTACAGGCAAAGAAGACTCCCACAATTAAGCACTAGTGAGCTGACACATGAGATCATCGATAAACCACTGGTCTTATACTTTGGTGTGATGTCAGCAGACCTTCCAGTCAACCCTACAAAAAACTCGAGGCAAAAGGCTTTAATAGCCATGCAGCTTGGGGCTGGCCATTGACACTTTCTGACCTGTGTAAACAGTTATCTCACTGACAGTTCACCTAAATGAAGGATAATTTAACAAGTAAAGTTGGGTTTACTTTTCATTGCACATAATTATCTGTGCAAACTTAGCAAAAGTTTAAAGTTTAGATAATTACAAGAAAATGACAGGATAAAATCTGCTTCAATTGAAACAAATGTGTTTTCTATTTTTAATAAGTTATCCGAGTGCTATTTTAGAGGGTGGCAATTTGACTATCGAATGGTTTTAAACAGGGCACAAGCTTCAGAAATGATGATGCACAGAGAATAGACACTGTCCTAAGCTTTCATTACATCGAGTAGTTTCTGGTATTGCATTCATTGATATATTGCTGAATAAAATGTTTTGTTTGCCACAAAAGAATGGTATTTAAATACTTCCATAAACAAGCTTGTTTTCTTCTTTCTCTCTGTAAAAATAGCAACCAAATCCAGTCCTAAAAACAACAGAATCATAGAAATTTCAAGTGGGCTAACAGAGGGGTCTATGTAGGAGGCTAGGTTACTAACAAAAGAATTTGCACCAATTGATTAGAGCAATTTTAATAAAAGAAAATGTGGATATTTTACATGTATGAGAAATAGATACAGGACTGGCATGTTTTAGAAAATTTACCTAGAAATGGATAGAATTTGCTTCTAACATGTTTAAGACACTTTTGGGTATGTTTATTTTATTTTATCCATTGTAGTCTTCTGACCTTAAACCAACTGATGTAACTTTTTTCCTATAATTTTTTCTGATATAACTTTTAACTTTCAAGAATTCTGAAATTTTCCAATTTTTTCCATGTTAACTTTAGGACAAATAAGGAACAGTACACTAATGAATCATGGCAAATGTGCCACGGCTAATGTGTCATGCCAACGCATAGCCACTGTTTGAAACAAGTATTTCCAGTGACATTCATTCATCATAGATCTGTTGATAGTCCATAGCGTAAACAGATTAAAGAGATGACACGGGGATGTCCCTAAGCCTCATCCATTCTCTCCATCACGGCTCCCAATCTCCAATTGCCACATTAGAAACTTTCTAGACAAAGATAGACTCGAATATTATAGGCAGTTGAATAATACAACACTAGAATTTTATATGTGCTTCAAAATAGCCTTATAAAATGGTTGCTCCAAAGAGTGTGAAATGAGCTCCTAGAATCTTTAAGAAAGGGATTCTCCATAAATAAATCATTAGCATCTCTACATGCTTTTTTGTGCAATTCTTTTAATACATACAGGTATCAGGAAATCTATCTTTTAAGTAGACATCTGAATGCTGTTTGCTTAGGCCTTTACGTAGAGAAACTTTAAGCCACATCAATGCTCAGACAAGGGACCACATCCAAAGACCTTCTGTACTACAGTATAATCTGGATGAAATACAGACATACCTTTAGTATACACCCTTAATCCCAAACAATGTAGGTAGGTTTATTGGTAGAAGGAAGCAGCTATGTTTGAAGGTGAAGTCTAATTGCAGGGCAGACAAAGTGATGAATCAGGGAACGATGTGAGAGAATGAGTCAGAAATAAGAATACAACTCTCGAGAGAATAGCCAAGAAAGCGAAGCTATTTAAGAACAGTGCAGGATAAGAGACTCAGTCAGCTGGGAGTCAGTGCAGTGAATGCAGTACAGTAGAGCTGAGTTTATTCCTGAGTTTCTGAAGGTCAGTAGAGGCAATTAAAATCAGAGAATAAGGAACCAAAAGGTTAGAACAAATTGGGAGAGTTAGTTTAAGGCCAACCACAGCAATTCAGTGAGAATCTGAGAGAAGCCAGATTGAATCAGTCAGCTTGGAGGGTAGGGGTAGTTTGAGCAGAACAGCTGAGTTGAAACCAGCCAGCCAGAGTTCAGAAAGAACTAGAAAGGGTGCACTGATTGATTCCACACTAAGTCTCAGAGACAACAATTACATCTAGTGAATGAAATTTACATTTACTCTTTTACATCCATGGTTTTCAACTACTTACTCGCATCTCTGAAGTAGAAGATGTGGAAGAGGAGAGAGTGATGCCCAAAGAGGAGGGTGCTGGAGTTTCTTCTACAGCACCTCTGGCAATCATCAGCTTAACTCTGTTTCCACACTGCCTAAGGACTTGTGCTACTTGCTCACTGCTCATTCCTGCTAGGTCGGTGTCACCAATCTTTAAAATGTGGTCTCCACTGCATAATCGCCCGTGCTGATTTTAAAAAAGCATTCAAACAATAAGGCACTTCTATTATAACTGCAGTTGAAAAGCTTTAAATGATCTAAAGACAATAATACAAAAGGCAATAATTTGACATGTGGATCATATGAAATTAAATATTAAATTGTACTATTAACTGTCTTCTGACATCCAATGTTGTAAAATCAAATGAAACTTACAGATAATTTGTTAAATCAATAGTTAGTATTTTTTTTCACTTCGACTTCTAGTTAAGAATTCTCATAAAAATAAAGAATGATTTTGTGTGATTTTTTTGGTTTTGGGGAACAAGAAAAATGTCTTTAAGCATAGATGAAGTATGAAGTCATCATGCAAACACAACTCATATTAATTAAAATATTATATGGAAAGTACTGAAATGTTCCTACAGTTTCTATCTGGCCATTTCAATTATAAATACTGCAAAGAATGAATTTCCAGATAACATTCTAGTGAAAAGAAAATGAAAACAGAAGAGAGTGATATAAACAATATGAGGAAAAAATAAAAAAAAAAAAACAACAACAACAACCTGAAAGGACAGACTGCTCTACACTGTAGGTCACAGCAGTCACTAGTGACATGTGGCTGAAGAATACCAGGCAGTGGCCAGTCCAATTAAGAATTAACTTTGACATTTCATATAGTTTTAGTGGATTTAAAGCTGAATGTACTTTTATTTTCTATTTCCTCACAAAATATATATGGTTTGTCCTTTTCTCTCAAGCATGTGAAGTTCATTTGCTATTGTTAGATGTCATCTAATACTTAAGTGTTATTTTACTATTAATACCACTAAAGAGTTGTTTAACAAACCTTTTATTCTTGATATGAGGGCATATGATAAACTCAATCTACAAGTTTAAGTTCAAATCTATGAGTGAAAACAATAGCCTTATAATCCTATACAGTTAAAAATATTAAACACAGATTAAAAAAATCACATCAACTTCCTAACAGAAAAAATGGCACATCTCATAAGCAACAATACATCAACAAACTAAATGGAAAATTGTATGTCATGTACAAAGATGGCATCAGAGACCCAGCACTAAAGGGGGAAGATGGTGGGTTTTACCTCAGAAATAATGCACTTTTTCCAAATGTGTTTTCTGAACAGCTGCCAGGTTCACAAACATAACACTACCAATCAAAGGGTAGATGATTCTACAGGGTCTGGAATCATCAGCCTGGTTCAGTCTATGGTTCTTCTGTGTATGCAACGCATTGCCCTCAACTGTATTTAAGCAAAATCCATATCTACTTTTAAAGTATCCTCTTCCAAGTCTAAGAGAGTACTTGAAGGCCAGTCCAATAAAATGAAAGATTCTTAAGTTGATCAAATTTTTCTTTTATTAAACAGAAAAAATCTCTGTGATGAAGCCATAATTCTGGGTCAACAAAAACAAAACAGACCTGAAATAGCTCACCTGGTCTGCTACTCCTCCCGGCAAAATTGTCTTGACTATCACTCCAGTTGCTTTTCCTCCTATGATGCCAAATCCCAGACCGGACCCATCATTTACCAGTTCTATAGTTTCCACATGCTGCCAGTGAATCTAAAATGAAAGCTTTTTGATAAGTATTTGGTTGTTGTTAAAAACTGAGACCACATAGAACCATGAGTACTAACCAAGTCTGGCTTTTCATTTATACTTCCCTTTTAACAGACTGCTGTCACCATCGATATAAACCTTCTCACAGTTATCAATACATCATTATAGTGACTGTATTTAACATACAGAAACAGGCACTGATTTTTAAATTTATTTGTAAAACTTCCTTGATGAGAAGTTCCAACACAAAAGCTGCCCTAGATTAGGAATGTCTCTGCCTAATTATGCTTTGAAGTAGGATGCTAATTTGTATAAATTTATGTCATCTCTGACAGCTAACTGTAAACACATAATGATGATGCAGCACACACCTTCAATCCCTGCACTCAGAAGGCAGAGGCAGACAGATCCGGAGAGCTCAGGTCCAGCCTGGTCCACACAGGGAGTTCCAGGCTATCTAGGGAAAGATTGCATGCACATCCCCAAAAGAAAGTAAAGAAGGGGGAAGGAAAGGAAAAGGGATAGGAAAAAGAAAAGGAGAAGGAAGGAAATACAAGGGAGGGGAAGGGAAGGGAAATAGGAGGGGATAGGAAGGGGGAAGGGAGAGGGGAGGGGAAGGGGAATGGAGGAAAAGAAAGGGAAAAGGGAAAAGGAAAGGAAAAGAAAGGAAAGAGGAAAAAAAAGAAGGGAAAACAAAACCAAGTGAATAAAGATTTTTATCTACTTACAGATAAGGGAAATTTTATTAAGAGACTCCATTTTTATTAATGCAGTCAAAGAATCATACAAAGTAAAGGCTGTTTTAAAATTTTAAATTTAGCCATTCTGACTGGTGTAAGGTGGAATCTCAGGATAGTTTTGATTTGCATTTCCCTGATGACTGAAGATGTTGAACATTTCTTTAGGTGCTTCTAAGCCATTCGATATTCCTAGTTGAGAATTCGTTGTATAGCTCTGTACCCCATTTTAATAGGGTTATTTGATTCTCTGAGTCTTAATTTCTTAAGTTCATTGTATGTATTGGATATTAGCCCTTTGTCGGAAGTAGGTCAGACTCCCCTGAACTCTCAGGGACTGGACCACCAAGCAAAGAGTACACATGGACGAACCCATAGCACCAGCCGCACAAGTGGCAGAGAATGGCCTTGTTGGACATCAGTGGGAGGAGAGGCCCTTGGGACTGAGGGTGTTCAATGCCCCAGTGTAGGGGAATGCCAGGACAGGAAGCAGGAGTGGGTGGTTGGGTGGGGAAACATCCTCAAGAGACAGGGGGAGGAGGAAGGGATAGGGGGTTTCTAGAAAAGAGATCTGGAAAGGGGATACATTTGAAATGTAAATAAAGAAAATATCCAATAAAATAGGAAAAATTAAAATTTAACCAGAACTCAGAAATAAAATATCCCAAGAAGGAATGTATAAAAGAAAAATTATTTTCAAAAATCCCTCAAAACTAAAAGCAAGCAAACAAACCAGCAGGACCTCTGTGGAAATGGCAGACATTAGAAAGTGGGCATACAACCAGATGCCAGAGGACTCCCAGGGACTAAGCCATCAAAAAGCGCTACTCATGGTTCCAGCCAAGAGTGGCAGAGGAAGGCCTTGTCGGAGGGGTCCTTGGTCCTGTGAAGACTCAATAGATGCCCCAGAGTGGGGAAATCAAGGGAGGTAGGTGGGAGTGGGTTGGGTGAAGGGGCATATACTTAGAGGTGGGGGTTGAGGGGAGGATGGGTTGGGGGTTTGGGGGGAGGGGAAACTGGAAAAGGGTATAACAGCTGAAATATAAATGAAGACTATATTCAATTAAAAAAAAAAAAAAGAACGAAAGTGGGCACAGTTGAAAAGACCAGCGGTGGCTTCTGATCCTCCTCTACTCACTGGATTCGAGTGGGCTGAAATTGTGCTGGCTTCGGATGGAGAGCGGGAAATCCGTGGGCTGGAGACCTGCGGCAAGGATCCCCTGGCAATGACAAGCTGTACGGTGTCTTTGGCCTTCTGCAGGATGCTAATGGCCTGCTGGTGTGTGATCGTCTGATCTAGGGCCTGGCCGTTGATGGCAAGGATCTGGTCGGTCTCCTTAAGTCGGCCATCTCTATTGAGGAAGGAAAGGAAGTGATGAAGGATGTGAGTGCTTGTAAGGAAATGACTGACGGCTCCTGTGGCCAGAAGTGTTCAGGCCACGTTAACCCCAGCGTGGAACACACATATTTTGTACCTGAAACTCTACTTTTAAAAGTGTAGGATTTGGCTCTCACGCTTGTGGCCTTTCCATGCTATCTGAACCGCTATCAATGGACTCTTTTCATCAACCACTCACTGACTCCAACACTCACTTGCAGATGGTCCTTTATGTTAAAAATGAAAGTTATGTATTTCTTCCTACACTGACTACATTAATAATAAAACACAATTCAAACTATAATCAGACAGATTGAGTGATTTTTGTTCAAAATGAGGTCCAATAATAACAATGAAAAAAATATATTTGTTTCTTAACTTCCTAAAATATAATGAATGCGTTTATGACCGCTCTCATGTGTGTGACATATGCATGCATGTGCATGACTGCTTATGCACCTGCGTGGGAAGGCCACAGGTGGACACTGAGTGTCTTCCTCCACTGCTCTGTACCTCATTTCTCAGACAGTCTCTCTCAGAGAGCCAAAGCTCAAAGCTCACCTTCTTGGCCACACTGGTAATCCAGCAAACTGGTGTATGCCTATCTGTGCTGGCCTAGTACTGGCTTGGAGCTGCGTGCCTCCTCATCTGGCTTTTTTATGAGTCCTGGGGATCCAGATACAGGTCCTCACGCCTGCACAGCCACAACTTCCGCATCTCACTCACCCCAACTGACTGTCATTTTAATGGACTTGCTTCATTCTCTAAAGTATGACAGCTTCTAAAACCTGGCTAGTGTCTGATTACTTCAGCTTTTTCTTTGCATTCATTTCCCCCCCCCCCCCGCAGTGATCAAACCCCTTCTACATGTTACGTATAGAACAAAGAAGTTGCTGCGGCAATCTCACCTGTGAGCCACACTGCCCTCTTGAATCTCCTGTACAAATATCCCCAGCTCTCCCCTGTTTTCACTTCTGAGCCCAACAACACTAAAGCCGAGGCCTCCACAGGGAGGTTTGAGGAGCTCAAATATTTCCACATGGCGACCCTGTTCAGGAAACCAAACAGGAAATAAAATCAAGAGCCAATTACTACCTGGTGGCAATGGCACATATTTTTAATCTCAGCTCTTGAGACTGGGAGAAAGTTATAAGAGAATCGTGTGCAAGCCTGGTCTACACAGGAAATGGAGTCCAGCCCAGATTATATAGCAAAATCAAAATCAAACTAAAACAGTCTCAAAATCAAAACCAAACCAAACAAGAAACACTATTGCACGTGGCAATTATCTCCCTCAGGTATTATTTTGATTATCAAGAAGAAGGACCTACAGAAAGGTCAGTTTAGCACTTGTCACCTGAAATATAACATTTCACTTTCCCAGAAGAGTAGTTCTGGAGTGCATCACAAAATGCTCAATTTAAAATGTGATCATTTTTTCAAATGGTCAGCCTTGAAAATATAAATATGTAAGTCACATTATACAGACTAAGCAGGTTGTACTTTTGTACTTAGAAATACATGGGGGAAGAGGGACAAGGGGACAGACAGAAGGAAGGAGAGAGGGAGAGGGTCAATCCTAACTGTAAATTCATCAGGAATGAAACTTTCTACTATTATGTGTCAAAAGCTTTATGAGTCTTTTGTCCCCATCACCCCATCCCTAGAGCGGTCTCTCACCCCCTTACCTCCAGCCACGCTGCCTTCAGTGCACCCCAGACAGCCGGGTGCTCACACTACCAGCCAAGTACACCCGTGTTTACTCTGTTATTCCATTAGTGTCTACTCAACATGTATATGTGTGTGTGAGTATGCATGTCCGTGTGTGTGATTAATAAAAAAGAGAGATCATTAAATTGAAAGCATTTGGCTAGATGAAGGTGAAATGATGTATATAATATCAAAAATAAAATAAAATAAAATGTAATAGAATCATCTGAACTGGAGAGTTCCACAAAATTCTTTCTCATTATAAACCTATTGGGGTGTTATAAGTGCTACTCCATTCCTCACACTCGCCAGGACTTGAAGACCTTTTGAAATACATCCAGTGCTATGTCACAGGGAGGAGCACTCTTACCTGGGCCATATTTCTGATGAGCTGATCAAGTTCATCACAGGCAGGCTTCCCCTCCAGAACAGGTGGAGCACCAGGTCCAGAAATGGCTTCCAGGTTCCCATTATTTGGAGACAGCAAAAGTGATTCGCTTTGCAGATTAGAAATGATAGCAGAGCTGAGCTGAGGAGTGGGGGTGTGGTCAGCATTTGTAGGTGCCAAAGTAGCAATGTTTACCTAGGAGGATGCAGAGGTCATTAGCCACGGCTCTAGTGCACTTCCATCATCTGCATTGATTCAGCAGTGGTGGGAGAAGGAGAGAGGCTTTGCAGCTGCTTTCCTCTTTAATTTTAGGTTAAGGATTCTCAAAACATTAACCTGGCAATCTGACCAGCTCCTGGTATTTCTGGAATAACGGCACTAAAAAAGATAATTTCATTTTGCAAAGCAGAATATCTCAATGTCTATTACATGGCTCCAAGTAAACATAACTAAAAGCACTGTAGAGTCCACGCCACGTGAGCAGTGTGGCTGGTCAGTCCTGACTGAGCAGTGTGGCTGGTCGCTCCTCACTGAGAGGTACAGGCTGTCAATCCTACCTGGGCAATGCAGTCTATCCTTACTGTGCAGTGTAAGCAGTCAGTCCTAACAGGGCACTTCTTCAAAGTTTTGTCTACAACTCTGTGTCAGAATGATACGTCGGTGTTGTGTTCAAAAGAGCTTTGCCCCGTCCCTCGCTCTCTTGGCTTTAGCTCTGCTGACAGTGCAGTAAGGTGTCCCACAGCACCAGCCAGGAAAAGACATTCACATTCCGTTGTTCACTAACTCATGCATATTCAAACTCGCCACGGAGAAGCCCTCCATGACAACTTATCCCACACAGGACCCCGTGTTCTCCTGGCAGCCCTTGCCCTGCTTCCCTTCACAACCCTTATTCTAGTTACATGCTGCTCCTGTGATAATAAAACACTCCGGACAAACACAGCATGGAGAGAAGAAAGAGTTGTGTGGCTCCATCCAGGTCAGTGTCCATCCCTAAAGGAAAGAGGGGCAGAAGTGCCAGGCAGGAGCATGGAGGCAGGAACCATGGAAGGGGAAACTTGCCAGCTTGGTCTCTGGCTCACTCTTTCTCAGGCTCACGCTTAGCTAGCTTTTACAGCTCAGGACACCAGCTCACACAACGGTATTTCCTTCAGGGGTCTGGAGCCTGTTCCATAAATTACCAATTGAGAAAACAGAGACATGCCCAGAGGCAAACTTAATAAAGACAACTGCTCAATGGAGACTCCCCTTTCAATGGCTGCTCGGCTGTGTCAAACTGGCAGTTAATGCTAACCGGATAGCACTTCCGCACTTCCGAGCTGCTGATACACACCTGCTGTCACAGCACTTCCCTCTTAACCATTGGGGGGCAACTAAACTGTAAAACTCCCCAGTGGAAGGATCCAGTCACTCTGTTTCCTATGTCTCTGTCCTTTAGAGGAATACCTGGCTCAGATCAGGCCTTCAATATATATTTACAAACACTAATCCACAAAAATCCTCCACTAGTGTCAGCTCCAATTCATGATGATGGATCAGACAAAGTCAAATGTCTAATAACACTGTGGGACCAAGATGCTTCTCATCATGCTGCTATCACCTCTGTGTGCTGCACAGAACACCATCACTTGACGTACCACTCCAGGATAGAAACAAGAGGTGAGGAACATCCAATGATGAACTCTGGGAAAATATTCTATGCAGGGTCCCTAATCTATACATAAGAGTTTGTTGCCTATTCTTTAAGATAAAGCAGAAAACATACTTAGTCACCAAAGCTACCAAAATTTTACCTACCTTTAGTCACCCAAGAAAACGAGGAAGGAAGCTTCTGGGAATTCTATCAAATGCTTATTTTAAAATCTACAGCAGGCATGATCGATTATTATTTTTCAAAAGCAAGCTTCTTTTGCCAAGACAGTTTTTTTTTTATCCCCAGCCATGGCAACTTCAGAGAAGTCTGCCGGCAGAAGACATACTGCTCAGGTTGAAGCAGATGGCGTAACAAACTAGTGACAGGCTGAAGACCCCACACACAGGACCTGATGCCTATGGTATGCTTGCATCGTGAAAAAGATTTGGACTGCAGCTACAGTGAGCCAGAGTGAACAAACCCAGTTCCAAGAATCTCCCTATCATCTTCCAGGTCTCCCTAGAGTACATCAACACTGAAGCACAAGCTCTGATCTTAGAGGACCAGGGTCAAGGGCACTGAGAAGAGTAGAGTCTTTGGAGAACAAGCACCAGTGCGATGTGAAGATTATCTCTTCAGAGTCTAATGAGATGGTGACTTCTCTGGCTTCTTGCCTGTTCCTGAAGTTTCATAGAGATGGAGTGCCACAGTCACCTACTTAAAACAGCCCACATATTTTAAAACTGTAATTTAGTCACACCATCAAATGACTTGTTTTTAAGTTTGAAAATGTATACTCTTAGGAAAAAAACACAACCACCAAGAACTACTGCACCCCATCACCCCCAACCCCCAAGGGCAGGTAGGGTCAGCAGGGAGTAGTATAGGGCACAGGCAACATCATAACTTAAAGCGGTAAACACTGAAACTTGCAGAGGAAAACATAGAGAATATTCTTTAAGTATTCTGGAATAGGCAATAACTTTCTCAACAAAAATCACAAAGGGCGATCCTTAATTTTAAATCTAATTAAGGAAATTGAGTTGTGTGTTCATTCAGGAGACATCTGTAGGAAAAGGAAACGTATTATTTTCTGCTGTTCTGAGACACAAACAGAATGGGATGCAGTTCCAGGGAAGGGCAGCATTGTCACGCACCAGCACAGTGCACATGCTGTCTGAGACCGCCCTTTCATTCACTTAGATTCCAGCTCGCCATCAGGTTATGTGATACTGGGCAGGGTTGGGGGCAGTAAGTGACAAATTCCTTTCCCCAGTCATAATGTTAAATATAAGTTAAACACCGTACTTAAAACTAACTGTAGAATTACTCCAAGCAGCTTAGGTCACTTAAGTGCTGAGAGGGATATCTTTCTTTCTCAGCTATGAATTCTGAAGAGCAGAGTGGACAGTGGTCTAGAACCCCTAACTTACAGATAGAGTAAGTTTACAAGAGATTCTGCCTTAGGCTGATAGACTTAACAGATGCGAAGATTCAATTTAGAAATGAATTCTTTGCCCTAATAATTCAAGGAGTCATTCTGCGTGATGGAGATGTGAAGTCTCTGCACCTGCTCCCATTAGGTCTGAGTGCTGAGTTTCTACGGCCTGTTTCTCTAACTCTCCCCTGTGCTAGAAAGCAAAAATTACCAGCTATAAGACTCAAGATGGAAGGCAAGGAACACTTAAAGCATAGAGAGGGAACGTGTAAGACTCTTGACTTTTCCTTTCTGGTATTTAGTAAAGTATCTACAGATAATCACTAATCTACCCAGCGCAGTGCTGATTAGTGGGTTATTGACAGCATCAAGTGCAAAGGTGTGGACTCAGCGTCTATACAGTGTTAGTTAATTCAAGCAAATAGCCACTTCACCAGTTCTACTATATTATAATATTTTAGTTTCCACTCAGAACTATGGCTACAATGATTTTATCCATTCCATGGATATTACATTCCATGTAATATCTATGAAATTACAAAATATATATATATATATTTATTAAAATCTAGTCACTAGGTACAGTAAACAAAACTGTGTGCTCAAGCGCAATGCAATGTACTCCATCTGAATACAGAGACTAATGTTCTGAAGAACACCTTCAAAACATTTTTAAAGGACTCTCAAGTGAAAAGATGGGGACTTCCCCCCCCTCCCCAGTTTCATAACATTTGTATAAAGCACTGGGTCATCTTTGTGAAGAAGAAACTGAAGTTTGAAGAGCCCCAACTGTGTTTAAAACTCTCTTCGCTGCTGTTATAAAAGAAACTTGAAGGTTACTCTTTAAAGCCATTAAGTTCTGGGTCCTGTGACATAGCTCAACAGCAAAGAAGGTACTTGCCACCAGGCCTGATGACCCCAGTTCAATCCCTGGGACCAGCATGAAGAAGAGTCCATCACACGATGTTCTCTGAATACCACATTCCAGCTGTGTACCATGTATGTGCACTTGCACACGTACAGCCAATGTAATAAAATAATTCAGCTCTATAATTAAGTGAAGTATAAAGGGAATTTTTTACCTAGCCCCTTAGTTTCCACTGAGATTCTAATTTCAAAAATAATAGTTCTGTTTTGGCAGTGCTGGGGCTTCACCTCTGGCCGCTGTGCTCTGGCCGCAGCCCTGTTCCTATTTGCTTTGACGGTATCTCCACGTCTATTATTTTAATGGGGATGGGGAGCATTTTGTATTGCGGAGATTAAACAAAGGATGACTAGAAATACTTCCAGTTCCTCTAACACAAATCACAGCCTAACTCCCCGCTCTTTAAATTGCTTAATAAAGATCTGGGGGAGGGGGGTAACTGTGTCTTTTCTTCTAGGTTGGTCTCTGTTAGGTTTGGGGAATCAAAGTCTACTCTGGAGCCTGTGGTTCAGCCAGGCTGACTACAAACTCCCAGTGCATCTCCAGTCTCAGCCACCCAAACGCAGGGACTATAGATGGCTCAGAAGTTCCTGATGGAGTGGGTTAAAAGTCTTAACCACTTAAAAAAATCTTAAAAATTTTAAAAATCTTCCTTTAGTTCATGTCTTTTTACTGCAGTGCCATATAAAGGGGGAAAAAAAGAGCTTGGTGAAGCGATCAAGGAAAACTGCTTTTGAGCTGCACGCTGAATAGACAAGTTTTAATGTGCATATCTAAAAACATGGTTCAAATTCAAACTAAGATTATGTATTCCTGAGTATATGAAAGGCAGACACATCTTCAAAAATGAGCAAAATACAAGGGTCACCTCATGTAAAATAGCTGACCGTAGCTATCAATAAGGAAACCAGCACTTTCTAATGAAAATTAGAATTTTAGAGCCAATATCTGCCAGGCTGAGCTTAACAGCATTCCTATATAAGAGGTTTTGTGGATAAGATGTTAGAGATTATTAGCAAGTGCTATTTTTAATTGTATAAATAGGTATAAACATTAATTTTGTCAATCTCCAAATTTTTCAAGTGGCCAAAGTAATATAAAAGTATGCCTGGGTCAAAAACAAAAATAAAAATCATGACAAACAACTAGGTTTTACTGTAATGGAGAATGAAATACTCTAGAGTTCCAGGCTCCGTATTCTACTTAACCTTTTTGGAAACCATCACAGATCCTGGACCACTATCAAAAGAGAATGGCAGGGGCTGGAGATATGGCTCAGAAGTAGAAGCATTTGGTGCCCTTGCAGAGGACTTGAGTTCAGTTCCAAACACTCACAATGCAGCTCACAGCTGCCTGTGATCCCAGGTCCAGGTGATCTAATGCCTCTTCTGCCCTCTGTAGGCACCGCATGCCCAGTCACACCCCAGCACACAGGCACAAACACATAAATAAGAAACAATACATCTTTAAAATAAATGAAGGATAGTTACAATTTTTTTTAAAAAGCTATTTTCCGTCTGCAGTGCACACATCCATGCAAAGCCATTTTTCCATATATACCAGGTAAAACCATAAATTCAAACAAATATAAAAGCAGATACGAGAATCCAACTTTCTTCTGAGCATAACTTAAGGATTTCATCACGATTTGAGGGCTCCTTAGGATTATTTATTCTTGGATTGTCGTTTTATGATTTTTGTATTGGTTTCTGTTACTGATAGGTTTTAGTAAATGATCTTAACACACACACACACACACACACACACACATACATACACACACACACACACACACACACACACTGCCACCACTGCCACGAACACCTCAGCCCTCAGTCAAGAATTAGAGTAGAGAAATGCACAGAAAATATAAAGCAAAGCTGTCCCTCTCACTAATTTTTAAACATGGATTTTTCCATAATTATTATATATGAATCAATAAATATTTAAGGCATTTCTCAACTTTAATGTTTATTATGGTCAATACTCTGGGATAAAATTTTAAAACATTTTATAGCTCTTTACCAATAATATGAAAGATTTATTTTACTTATGTGTGTGTGTACATGTGTATGTGTCTGCAAGAGGATGTGTACTTCTGTGTACTGGGACCCACATCTTTGTTACAAAGGCCAGAAGAGGACATCAGATCCCTGATAACTGGAGCAGTAGGCATTTAAAGATACAGGGCGTGTTATACAGGTGCTGGGACCCAACTTTGGTTTTCGTGACTGCAAAGCACCACTCTGACCTGCTGAGCCATCTCTCTAACCCAAGCTTTTCATAAATTTTAAGAATGTAAGTCATCATGAAACCAAAGTTTTAAAAATTATTGCCTTAGAACATTAAGTTCAGTATGGAACATTAGCTAATGTTTACTGAGTGCTACTAAAGTACTGGATTACACTTTAGACCTTCATTTCACTTTGGTTCCATTATTTAAGTAATAAGAGAGATGTACTCACGCATGGTAGTGGTGATGGTGGTGGTGGTAATGGCTGAGGTGGTGGTGACAACAGCAGCAGTGTGTGTGTGTGTGTGTGTGTGTGTGTGTCACTTACTAAAACCTATCAGTAACAGAAACTAATACAAAATCACATAATGACATTCTGAGGATAAAAATCCTAAGGAACCTTCAAGTCACAGGGAAATCCTTAGGTTAAGCTGAATAATTATGTCATCCATAAAACATGAACAACAGGGAGCTCTGCAGTTCAGACGAGTCCTGGCTTCTGCCTGCTGGGCCCAGACACCAGCCCTGCCGTGTGGCCATCCTGTGTTCCCACATCCTCCGCAGAACTCTAAGAGCTTCGTCCCCTCTACATTCTCACTCTAATGTGATGGTGACACAGAACTGTGCCCAGCACATCCTGGGGGAAGAAGACTGACGGGCCATCGTGATGGCCATCGGTGATGACTCATGGCACACGCACACAGCTCTTCAACAACGTTCCTACTCTGAGAAAGTACGGGGTCTCCATAGGAACTCTGCTTACCTGTCTTCATTTTACAAATTCGTCTCTTGGAAAGGAAGGATGCACATCTAGTGCACAGCATTCTGAAAGTTTGACAGTGTTAAAAGTTCACTAAGCAAGCTGTCATCCTTGAGCTTGGGTATATAAGGGTTCGAAGCATTCAAGGATGAACTAGGCACCGTGGAGGACTCTGAGCCAGCCTGATGTCTGACTAAGCGCAACGCGCCGCTTGGCGCAGGCTAGCACCATCTTAAGTGTCATAGCACACGGCCGTCGGAACGCGTGCTTGTGCATACCTCAGCAGAGCATTAATTCATTTAACTCTCAAGAACTGTGCTTCTTCAGGCAAACTTTCAAGGGAAAAAAATTCAAGGAATGTATCTTGACAAAATATATTACCATCAAAGTACACTGAAAATTTCTACATCAAAGCAACAAAAGCAACAAGATTAAGTGAATGAATCCACTACCATTCCAGGGCAAACAGAAGTTTCGATAAGACATTAGGGGCTTACAATGATTTTGCCATCATTATCAGATCTCCAGAAGATAAATGCAACTATTAACTGCTCACAATATGCTTAGAGAGAGAGGAAGAAATAACTCTGGGGGCAAATGAAGCTGGAGGGGGAGAGGCAGAGTCACAGAGATAGTACCCCATTCCTGCCTCACTGTCCCTGTCCTCTTAGCCCAGTTCATATAAATGACCCACAACATATAGCAAATTATAAGTGTAAATAAAATTAAGATGAAACTTTTATAATTAAATTAAATTATATAAATATAAATATATTTTATAATATAACTAAAGATTAAAATTTAGAATACAATTTCATAGCAATTGCAAGTATTAACTAATCTAAAATTTTAAAACACTTATGTACATTTCCCTTCAGAAATGACATTCCTTTAATTTCTTAAAATCTCATTCAATACTTTACAAAGATAACCAAGGTCAGAAATGAAAGTCAAATGCCATTGGCTTTGGGTAGAACAGAGCTGCTTTGTCCTCGTCTGTCTGCTATGAATATTGTCATGGTCTTGGGTAAGACACACAACGTGCAGAAGCCCCACCTCTTCACTGACAGCATGGGAATGAGGCCGACTGGTACACTGGCTAAGTAATCCAAGGTCCACGTCTGCAAGTGCTTCTTGAAGCAAACTGCTGCTGCTAACGATTCAAATGTGTGTATTGTTCTTAATCCCTTTCTTAAGATTTATCTTTAATTATGTGCATGCATGTGTGCCTCTGTGCATTTATGTGACTATGAGTGCAGATGCATGCAGACACCTGAAGGCATCAGATGCCCTGGGACTGGAGTTTCCAATGGGTTCTGAGCTGCCTGGGGTGGATGCTGAAAATGGAAGCCAGATCCTCTGAAAGAGCAATGGGCCCTCTTAACTGAGTCCTCCCTTCTTCAGATTTGATCTTAAACTCTTAAGTTAAAAAAATTACACACACACACACACACACACACACACATACACACACACAGACACATATATGTGAATGAAAAGAAAAATACATCAAAACAAAACAAAAACCATTCAATCACATTATACCCAGTAAGCACCATTAGGTTTTTTTGTTTTGTTTTAGTTTTTGTTTTTTATTTTCTGAAGTTTTATCTTTGTCACAAAATGCCACATAATTAGCACCATTGCTATTTCAGATGCACAGGAATTTTCCACAGTAAAACATGGCTTCATTTGAATCAGCTCTTGATTAAGCTTAAATAGTACCTTCTTAGTCAAAGAATGTAAGAATTCAGCTCACTCAATGCCTGTGTATTTATTTTTTAGTTGATGAACAAATATCTAAAGGTGTTATTGTACAAAAATGCAGTATTTGAACTTTCTACAGTAAACAAACATATAATAAGTGAAAGCCCATTACGGTGGAAGGAAAGAACTAATGTCACAAAGCCGACTTCTTACTTCCTCTCACACACTATGGCAAGTATACACACCTGTCCCTCACTCCATACCAAAAATTTCTAAATGTCCAAGTACCAAAATTTTTCATTTCTCTTTTGATACAAAAGTGTTCGTATATGTACGTGTGTATGGCTATCTTCATCTTTCCAGTTATGTGCAACATAGTCGTGAATTGTTTGCCCTGTTTATGCCAGGACAGCCGGCTCACCACATCAGGGGCTTCTCCTATCTGCACCGTCTACATCCTCAGAAAGGCTGAGATTAAAGACACTTTCTGCTCTGTCCAGGTTGTATGCAGGTTCTGGGAATCCAAACTCAGGTCTTCACACTTGAGAAGCAAAGGACTTACCCCCTAAGTCACCTGCCAAGGCCTCATCTTTCCTTCAAGGCCTAAACTGTAAGAAGTTATCAGAGCTGAGAATGTTGCAACCTCAAAGCACCATTCTCTCCACATTTGGACATGAACTTGATCCCTGAGGTTTACAGATATCTATTACAAACCAGATATCTTCCAGACAACCAAAGGTGACTATAAAGTACATACACGTGCAGCATTCACCTTCGTCTCCACAGAGTTCCTTAGGTGTCTTCATCAGCAAAGCCACCTCTAAATTAAGACAGGATGCTGTATTCTTAGCATCGGGAATATGAGGAATAGTATTCCTTTGAAGAATGGTTTATGTATTTTCAAATCGTATTCAAGGTTGTTATCAAAATGCTATGAAACCCTCTTACCTTAAGTTTTTATGCTCTCTCTCTCTCTCTCTCTCTCTCTCTCTCTCTCTCTCACACACACACACACACACACACACACACACACACACACACAACCTAGGCATTTCTGCTGGAACATTTATGGCAGTAGTTCTCAACCTGTGAGTCATTACCCCCAAAAAGAGCATCAGAAAACACAAATATTTACATTGTGATTCATAACAGTAGCAAAATAATACTTACGAAGTAGCAATGAAAATATCTGTATGAAGGGGGGATCACCACAACATGAGGAACTGTATTAAAGGGTCACAGCATTCGGGAGGTTGAGAACCACTGGTTTTATTTATCTGTGGAATCGTATCTGCTAATAAGGAAACTTTGGCGTCCTACCTTCTTATTTGTATCCCCCAGTTCCTTCACTTCTGATTGCTCTAGCTCAGACTTCAGCTACTATGCTGGACAGAAGGCAGGAGAGGAGCGACCTCTTCCTAATGCTGCACTTTCCCCTTTTGACATGATGCTGACTGTGTGCTTGCCATAGATTGCTACAGATTACACTAAAATACGTCTCCAGGATAACTATTCTCTTCAAGACTGGTGAATTAAGGTTTGGCTGTAGCCAGCGTTTCTCAGTCTGGGCCCTGGAGTCTAACAAACTCATCTACTCCATGTTTGGGGAGGGTGAGTCTGCACTAGACACGACTGGCATGTGACTACTTCCCAAGCTCCACCCACTGCACACCAAGAGCAGCTCTGCTACCTCCAATTAGGTCAAGCAAGAATGCTTCAGGCAATGCTCTCCTTTGAAAAGCATTCTGTACACGTGGAATCACTCTTCCTTCCACCTGAGACAATTCCCTCATCTCTGCAGAAATGAACTAACTCATTCTTCATGATGGCATTTCTAAAACTGTCCCTTCTGTTTGGGACCATTCCTTTAATCAAAGCTAAGTAATCCTTTCCATCATAGCATTTGGTACTTGTGTTGTTATTTGTTTCTTGTGTTCTATTTTCTCCCTGAAATCCTAAGAACCCAATTTTATTATTCACTGTTTTTCATCAATTTTAGATGTTCAACGATATTGTAAACACCTACAAATACTCCATAAAAGCATTCGTGTGCTAGAAATTATCATTGCCATGGAAAACTTTAATTCAATCAATGTCTCACAATAAAAAGTTTGCAACTCCCAGTTCTTTTGAAATTTGGTTTGGTTTTATTCCTTGGAAACCAAAATTAAATGATATGAATTTTAAAAGCCAAGGTCCGTAGGTGTCCACGGGTGTACTCTGTGGTGTTTTAGCGTGTCTGCCTTTGTGTTCACTTTTGTTCATTGTTCAAGTTGTTGTCATCAGGAGTTGTTTTGAATGTAAACAGGTAAAATTTAGGAATACAGAATTATCCAAAAAAAAAAAAAAGTTACAGCATACAGGTGGGACTTCAAAAATGAAAGTGATTTGTTTAATGATCTAATTATTCTAACCACCAAACCTCATACCAGGTAAAACCTAGCATCTCTTCAGTTAAAAACTTTCAAAGAGGCCGGGGCGGTAGTGGCGCATGCCTGTAATCCCAGCACTTGGGAGGCAGAGGCAGGTGGATTTCTGAGTTCGAGGTCAGCCTGGTCTACAGAGTTAGGCCAGCCAGGATGACACAGAGAAACCCTGTCTTGAAAAACCAAAAAAAATTTTTTTTCAAAGAGAAGTCTATCATACACACACACACATACACACACACACACACACACACACACACACACAAATATATGTATATACATACATATATATTACTATATATTACACTTCTAAATCTTCTAAATAAAGCATGTACACACCAACATGGTTTTGAAAGGGAGGGGTGGATCAACTAGGACCTGTAAACACTAACAAACCCCTAATCCAGCAGAATGCCATATGTCACGGGTGCTGGGGTTCTTTCTCAAGTGGCCCCTGAGAGCCCTGTCCCAAGGCTCACTCTTTCCCAGGGCGGCAATCTTTCCAAGGGCAGCATCTTTGGTGACCTGAACGGGGCACTCCATTTCTCCAATCTCTGTCGTCATGGCTTAAAGATAATCTTGCCAATGTCAATTTCTAAACCCCGGTCCTACATTTTTATTAAAAACTAATAATTTCAATCACAGTGTTCCTACACACAACAGAGGGGGGCTGATTTAGTGCCCATGGTCATTCATAAAGCAAGGTAATTAATTAACCAGGAAAGAAGCATCTACGTCTGGACTGGACTGGAGCAACGTCTCTGAATAAATATGCAAATCCGATATGCTCAAGGCTGACAAGATTCTATTATTAAACTGCTAACGTGTTTATTTCTCCCACAATAGCGAGTCTTTTTTCATGAATAGGCATTAAGCTGTGTAGTTAATAGCTGTGATGACTAGGTGACACTGAGGACACTGCCTGAGAACCTGCGTTTGACAGATCATTGACACGCAGTCGCAGTTCCCTTTCACTTAAACAGGAGTCGTGCAATAGGAAATGAGCCTCAGCGATTAGAGATTATTCAGGTTTAATAGCATACATCCTTTTAGCTGGCGTCAGAACAATACACAATGTGGCGGAGTTAAACAGAGGCATCAATTATACTCTCAGACCTGCTAATAATTTTGACAATATTTAAATAGCACATCCCTTCAGGGCACGGCTTTTTTGCCCTCTCAGTTACACACCTGTCAAGTGTTTAATTTGCCAAAGGGAAACAGTTTGATTTCTAAGGGCAGTCTTAATGCTGTGGAAGCAAATTAGAAAAATTAAACATTATTGAATGGAAGTAATGAGGAGGATTGGAGGGGAAAAATTGCAGGTTTAATTCAACACGGCATGTCAGCATCTGTCATTAACGCAACAATATGATCATGTTCTTCTTCAATACACTATATACACCTCGTGCTTTTCAGACAGAGTGATACTGGGCACGGGGTAGGAGCTGAAGATAGAAAAAGAAAAAGACAGAAGCAGTGATTTCCACCTGCTGTGCATACAAAATTGTACGTCAAATATACAGTATATGGATAAGCTAACAAGTTAAACCTAGCAATGGGTAATTTATATGGCCACTGGATTAAGAGCGTGAAACAAATTTTATATGAATTATTAAATTATAAACATTCATATAGCAGCATTTTTAAATCTAACATGATAAAGTCTAGCATATCTATCATTAACTTTTAAAATAGAAAATAAATTTTGAAATTTTACTAGACACTTACAAAATAAAAAGTCTGGGGAATAAAAGGAACTGGTAGAGAATGGCATCCACCTATCCTAGACCGGAGAAACTTCACAAAACACATATGCAAATGCAAACTCTCACCGTCCAGGGAGGAGTCACCAGCCTGTGAGAGATGCAAAGGCACGGGGTATGGTTCTGAAGGAAACAAGAAATAAGAGAGCTAGAGCAGGCTGCAGGAACGAAACCAACATCTGCTTGAAATTCTGCCTTGTGAACAAGTCACTAACCTTCTTGGGCCACTGTGACAGACACAGCCACAGATTTTTTTTTTTTTTAATGGAGACTCAGTCTGTGAGTCCTACTCAACTGAAGTAGGTTCACAGTGAAGAAGGTTTTGGTGGACACACGCCCTGTTCCTACTCAGGAAGTCAGCAGCCTCATGGTAGACCTGTACTATGAAACATCCCCTTTCCTCAAAAAGGTGTAAGAAGGGTCACTTACATCCTGACTTCCTCTCTTCAGTGTCAGTGTCCCATCTTTTTTTTTTCTCTTCTATGGGACAGATGGTCAATGAGACGAAAATATGAAGCTATCTAAGACATGGCGGCAGAACTCGAGGACCTCACAACCGGATAATCTTGAAAAGGTATTGTAAGAGCGGAATCCCGGAATCCACCTGCTGCTCAGGAAATGGGCCTCTACCACAGCTCCGCCCTTCGTGGATGCCAGTGTGCCAAGACTCGGAGTGTGCCGAGACTAGGTCTGTGAGTCCTGCTCCACTGAAGTAGGTTTATAGCAAAGGAGGTTTTGGTGGACACACGTCGTGCTCCTACCCCCGCCCCTGCCTCCTCCCTGGGAAGTCAGCAGCCTCATGGTAGACCTGTACTATGAAACGCCCCCTATCCTCCTAAAAGTGTAAGAAGAGTCACGCATATCCTGACTTCCTCTCTTCGGTGTCCCATCATGCGACCTATTTCTGCTGTAAAGGCCTGAACTCTTCTCAGAGGTCTGGCCATGCGGTTGCCTATTGCTGTCTACAGAGTAAAATAAATCTTACATCCTCTTGGAACACTCTCTGCCTCAGTGTCCTCTGTAGTATCAGAGACATCCCCATATCAGTAATAAAAATCCCAGAATGCTTTGTGACGCTCCTTACAATACTCGATAGATATCTCAGTAGTCCTCCTGGGAATCATGGAGGCCCACACAGCCCTAGAGTTATATCCTATTTCCACTTGGCAGCAACAGAACCAGTGCAACACGTAGGCCATCTGTGTCCTTGCATTGGACACAGTGGGCACAAACCCTCTTCCCTGCAGAAGGCTGCCTGACAGGGAAAGAGCCAGCTACTTTGCTTAAGCAGACTACTAATGTATTTTAACAAACTTGGCATATGACTTAGTTTTCCTGTCATTACAACTACATGTTCACACAATACATGAAGAAGACTTCTGCTCACTCTTGAAAAAACATACTTTGGTACTATTTATTATAAAACATAATTGGTAACATCACGTGGTAATATTTATGCTTGTATTGTAGACAACTGCTTTCTCCAAAAGGTTGCTAGTCCATCAATATTGAAATCCAGTCTTTCCAGTAACTTACCAAGAAGAGAAACACACAAACACACAACAAAAACTAGCTTTTAAATTCACAACCACGGCTTTTTAAATGATTAAGATGAAACTTCCTACAGAAAAAATAGCTTGTGGGTCTATGTGCATGTCGGTGCGGCCTATGTGTGGGTGTGTGGGGGGGCCTGCACGGCCTATGTGTATGTGTGTGTGGGGGCCTGGCGACCTATGTGGGGGGGGGGCTGCGCGGCCTACGTGTGGGTGTCTGTGCGTGTGAGCTCCCCTGGTTTCTCTCCCTCAGCATCGCGATACCCAGCATGGAGTTGTTTTCATGTGTCTGTTTGTTCACAGAGGGTTCCTGGAGATGGGGACACTCTGTTGACTGCACTGTCTCCTCAGCCCAATAGACACATATCTCTGAAGAGTCTTCTTTTTATTTATGGAGATTACAAAGGCACATGGGAATCCAGGTTAAGGCTGGAGAACACTAAGTACACTCCTCTACTATCTGTCAGCATCTGAAGTATCCACCCCACTAGAAATGCTCATTCACTGAGTTATGAAACTAGATTTTAAGTTTCATTTTTATCCTTTTAAGGCAGAATATTTGCTAGCAGGTCATCCATAACCATTAAATTAATCACAAAAACATGAGAATATAATTAAATTCACTTCAAACCTTGAGAGGATAAGAACTGTTTCAAAAACATTTTTAAAACCTGCGAAATGGTGATTAAATTAAGTAAGTTCAAAGAACATCTGACTTTGGTTTTCATTCTGTCATGTGATATGCTTTCAGTTTTAATATAAATGTTCAAACTTTTTAATGTTCATAATTTTTACAGGGAATAAAACATGGTGTTACATTTAGAAATCCTAATGTTTGTCGCCATCTGATGCTGCCAGGGAAGCAAGTGCCACTTGCGCACTCTTTAAGAAGTGAGAATTGCAGTTCCTCTAGCTGATGACAATGTAATTATCCTTTCTCTGTCAAAACAGAGGTGACTTCCCTTCCTCACACACATGATTAAACATACAAATTCACGCTACTCTCCAACCCTGTGGCTGTTCTGAACGTCGGCATCTGAATGAGCAGGCTTACATGAACAACAGGACCTGGTGATGGTGAAAACCGAGAGTGCGGCCCAGCCGCCGCCCAGCCCAAACATTCTCAGCAGCCTTCCTCCTGCCGCAGCTCTTGTCTAAGCATCCACACGAGCTTTCAACATAATGTCATACCATCCGCAACAGCGGGGACGAAAATAACCGGCAGGGACTAGGCACGGCGAGCCTGAGTGTCTGTTGGTTTAAATGACTTCATTATTTATTAACGCAGCCTGTGGAAAAGCAGGAGCATTTTTTCACGCGATCTCTAGCACACCGTGAGGGCCACTGCGGGTGGCGCCATCCTACCTGGTCTTTCAGCTGCTGGATCGAAGTCTGAAGGCTCAGGATCTGACTGAAGAGTGGACTCTGCAGGACGGACTTCAGGAGGCTCAGCTTGTCTCCGTTCGCCACGTCCCCGCGTTCCTTCAGCTTGCTCTGCAAGCGCTCTGCTGCCTGCAGGGCCCGAGTTTTGTCTATTCCAAAGAGAAGTATCCGTCAATAACAGAATTCAAAAGACTTGGGGAAGACTCCTCCTACACCTTCAGAAACCTTAAAGTAGTCTACCGAGGTGCACAGCGTTGTCACATGTGAACTGAGTGTGATGCTATAAAAAAGTACATATTTATAATTTACTTTAAGGACACTCTTTTAAGACTTTAAATACTTTTTTTCCTCAAAATTAAATAGCATATTTACATATGCTTCAGAACAATCCAGCTGCTTGGTTAGATTTAGGACAGGAAGACTAAAATCTGTCACTATACAACTTTGAGTTCCTTACAGTGATGTTCATTTAAAAGCAGGAACAGGGTATAGTACATGCTTAAGCAAACAGTTGTAAAGTCACAGCCACTGATGCAAACGACATGTAACTGAACTTGGTGCCAGATTTTTCCAGCTCCTGTGAAAATAACATAAAAAAAAATAATTGCCCTCATGGCCTTAAAAATCTAATCTCTTCTTTTAAAAAAAAAAAAGGATAAACAAAGTTGTATTTACATATAATGAATGGATAATTAACCCATAAGTGGATATGACTGTGAGTGATGAATCAATTCCAAAATATATAATACCATGTATTAAAAAATTAAGTATTCTATACTAGATAACTTAGGAATATTAAATAATGGACATTTCACAGCACTATTTCAACCCTTGGAATGTTTTACCCTAAAATTAAATAGCATATTAAACCGATATAACTCAGGTATCTTCTGACAGGGAGCACACTGACGACGCGCTGATAGTCCTAGCAGCTTACATACATGCTTCTCCCGCCAGTGCGCTGCAGCACGTTCCTGAATTACACGGACACAGGTTCTTACACTCTATAAGCCAAATTTGTTTTTTATCAAATGGAGATTCTTCAAATATGTCCTAACACAGTCACGATGCCAGCATATACATCTACTGCATGTAATATTACATGCATATTACAGTAATTGGAAAAGAGGGAATCACTACCAGAGACAGTGCTTACGAAACAACATCTGGCATTTCCACAGATACTGAGTAACTAAATACAAAAATCATACTGATCACGAGTACATACACACAAACAAGCTAAAATTCTTTCAGAAATTCTAAGCAGTGATTGATAAAGATACACATGAAAACTGGTTTTCTCTGTACCATATTTTCCACAGTAAATCAGAACACAAATCTACTACTAATATTATATACATCAGTTCTCCAAGGGTGATGCTACTTAGTAACTGCTAACAGAACGAACCCCAGAAAGCAGTGCTTTAAGGGAAGCCACCCTTTCCCTTTCCTTTTCCTGCACTATAAGGAACTTCCCTACGTGTTCCAACAGTTTTTATGGCCCAAGACTTCAATACAGAATGAGACATGGAATATGTATCTACACAGAATTTTATGATCACAGTAGGAATGGAGGCAGAGGTCAAATGTCACCACAGCCCGGTTTCCTTTTATTGCTCCCATTCCCTCACAGCTGGCACCGACTGAGGTGTCAGAGGGAACTGTACACACGCCCAGTAATCAGGCCCCCAGAGCTACCTGGCGAAGGCAGAGTGCTGCCGTGTGAGAGTCTGCAGTGTGTGCCACACCCGACACAGCCTTCTAAAATCAGTTGTCTCTAAAACGCTGTCCCACACTGCAGTGTGGGGAAAGTGCAGTAACACACATGTTGTAATCTGATCTCTCAGGCAAAGTTATCTCGTGCAGAAATTCAACTATTTTAAATGGGATTTGAGGTACAATTACTGCCCTATTGGGCAGCACTTTACCTACATAAATACAAGTGAGAATAACAGTCCTGTTTTAGTATTAAATTGCTGTTCAGATTTCTAGTGACACCCAAAAGCAATAAATGGATTCATAAAAGAGTAGGGCTTCTATTAAGCTTATTAAGCATAATTTGTAGATCCTCCCATATATTTATATTGAATGACTTTTTTAATAACAATGTGGACAGAATTGCACAAATATAGAAATCCACTACCTAGTTCAATGCCACTGGATAAGAAATTTAAATCCAATTTACTATGACTATACAAAGAATAGCATACTGAAAAAGCAGCAGATGCACGCTCATTTCTGACAAAAACAGGGAGAAAAGAGAAGTCTCTCACCTATGGTTTCCAACATCTTCTTCAAGGTTCAGTGTACTCTACAAGGATCCAAACACCAACTAAAAGATGACTCTGTGAAGAACGGAAATAAAATGGAGTCATTATGTTTTAATAAAACCCAAAGACTGAAAAAGTGCTCGGTGCTTTTAAAATTCTTTTTTATTAAAATAGAAAGAACAGCAAAGAAATGATTTTAAAATGTTCCCAGTAGTTACGATAGTAGCAGATGCTGTTGAGCTGTAAGAAGGGAAGGGCCGGAAGGTGGGAGGGGGCGGGCAGAGCTCTGCGCAGTGCAATTGCAGCATGCCGGGCAGCATCCGAGCACACTGCGGCACTATTCTAGCCCTCACTGTCCGCTCACCTACAAGAGGAAGCAGACCAACGGTAAGTCCCTTGTCTCAGGAGACATCACCAGTACAAGACAAAGATCTCAACACACACCATCTGGCTCGAGAGTGCACAGTTCGAGTATTACAAAATGCTGCTCCTCAACAGGAGAAAATTTCATCTCACAAACTTTTTCTCCTTTTCAATGTTAAAATTGCCATGTAAAGCACTGCCTTCTCTCCCACTTTGTTCTTTGTTGCTGTGATAAAATGCTGACCATAACTTACTTGGGAAGAAGAGGGTTTGTTAGGTTTACTCATCCCCAACATGATCCATCCCTGAAGGATTGTACAGATCGTAACCTAAAGCAGGACTCGGACACAGCAAGTAGGATCCATGGAAGCATCATGCTTACTGTCTTGCTCTTAAGACGGATTCAACTTGCTTTCTTATACAACCCAGGACCTCTGCCCAGGGGTAGCACAGTCCACAGTTGGGCTAGACCCTCGCACATCAATTATCAATGAAGAAAAGGCCCCAGAGACATACATACAAGCCGATCAATCCACTGGAAGCATTTTCTCAACTGAGGCTTCCAGTTCCTAGATGACTCTTGTTTATGTAAAGTTGATTAAAAACGCAACAACTACTAACTAACCAGTACACCTATAAAGGATACACCAATGAAAAAAAACTATATTCAGTCTAAATGAAGTCTAAAATTAAGTAGGCTGATATAGACATTCAATACAACCAACTGCCCACACGATCTGATCCGGCTAGAACTATGTGATTGTAGAACCCATCAGAAGTCCTGTCTGAGAAAGATAAGATTCATCTTATATGATGTTCATGTATTTAAAACAAATCAATTTTAAAATGCAATAATTTTAAAAAATCCTCAAGATAAAGTACACCTGTTTGTAGTAGTAGTGTTAAAAATGTAGCTGTTACATTTCGAACTAAATTCTCCAACACAGAGAGATCCATAGAAGTAGTGGCTACCCACTAGCAACCATCCATAAGTTCTAGTTGTGGTCAAAGCACCATCAGGTTCTATATAAATAGATCTAATGTCTATTTTAATAATCAAACACTCTGAAGCATAGGGCACATTAATCATCACAGTGAATTTGGAATTGGGAAGACACATCTTTTAGACAAGGATCCTCCTCATAGTGTCTGAAATAGTAATGTTCCTTCTGTGTCCTACAGACTGCTCCTCCAGTGCCTGACAGAGTGCTCCTTCAGGGTCCTACAGTGTTCTACCATCTTCCAGACGATAGGACAAGATCATCACAAAGTCACAGAGCCCTTAAGTGGGGGAGGTTGGACTTGAAATCCCCTCGGCCTGATTCTATCATACTGCCACTACTTATATAGACAGGGCTCACTATGCAGCCCAGACTGACCTTAATCTCATTATGTAGTCCTCAAGCCCTTAATCCAATTCCCTCGGCCTACCAAGGATAAGAAATATGAACCACTGAAATCATCTTCTATATCCTATTTTCTATATTGCCTAAAAATAAAATTACATGGTAGAGGTGTTGATTTTTTAAGAGAGAAATGTGCAAGAGGCTGTATTAAGTTGCAACTACCTCTATAAAATAAGAGGATATAAAATCCATTGTAGGGCAAGATTAATAGATATATACTAGTAAGAACCATAAAACTGCATATTTATAAAAAAAAAAAGTATTTCCAGGGATTTTACAACAATGCTCACAGTGAGATATATGGTCAGGCGGAGGGGAGCGAAGGGAGTACTGGAGTGTCACATCCGTCTTTCGTTTTGCATCTTAACTGAGCTCACCCAGACTGCACAGATATAAACATGATGCCTACTCAGATATGAGCTACAGGGAAACGACTAACTTCTTACTATATATCTCCTGCAATACTTCAGTGATACTTATATTAAAATCTAATTAGGTATATATCTAAAATGCAAACTTAATTGATCATTTTATCCTATTATCTTTGTATCTGCTTAGGAAGAACAAAACTAAAACACCATTTATAATCTTAGGCCTGTATACTTTCTGTTAACTTTTATGATAATGACAATTCCCTGACACTTCATAAGTCTCTGAAGACTTTTCCTGTGATGATTTCGTTGCCCAACAATGCATTGATAACACTTTTTTTTTTTTTGCAAGGAATGGAAGATAAAGTGAATATGTGATTTTACTGAGGAGCAAGCACTAACTGGCCACTTTGCCTCTGGCAAGCTGTTCTGGAAGTATGCAGGCACACAACTACACAGCAAAGAATCAGCGCTTCACATAGCAAAGCATTCTGAGTACACAGATCTCACAGCAACTAGTAAAAAAACAAAACGACAAAACAAATGCTGTGCTCTAGCTCTTTAGTCTGCTTTCCATTTGCTGTGAAAATACCATGACCAAACATAATCTGGAGAGAAAGTGTTTATTTCATTTTGTAGGTTATAGTCCATCATGAAGGGAAGTCGGGGCAGAACTGAAAGGGTTGGGAGGCCATGGGGGGATGCTGCCTGCTGGCTTGCTCTCCACAGCTCACTCACCTGGCTCTTACCCAATCCAGGACCACCTGCCCATGAATGGCATCACCCACAGTAGGCTGGGCGCTCTCACATGGATCATCAAGCAACAAACAAACAGGCTTGCTACACACCAGTCTGACAAAGGCATTTCACATCTGAGGTCCTTCTTCCCAGATTGTCTGTGTCAAATTGATGGCCCCAAAACAAAAGCCATCTCACCAGCACAGATAGAAATAATTCTGAGGAGGAGCTGCAGGAAATGCTCTCACTTCCATCGTTATTACACTCGACTCTTACTAAAGCAAAAGCAAATATAAAACAGTAAAAGCCCATTGCTCTGGTTTCGTGGCTCATCAAGGTAGCTCAGCGTCTGTCACTACATAGAAACTTAGCCTCTGTCCCCTTCACAGCTGCCCCAGCGCTTCCTGAAGCTAGCAGACAAAAGCCAGGATATAATCGCCACAGGTCGTTTGTCATAACTGCAAGTATTTGTGATAGCAAAAGGTGGCAGAAACAGAGAAATGAGGAGAGTACAATGGAAGACACAGTAATGAGCAACAACAAAAAGAAAACTACAGAAATGTAAAGGGGTGATCCCAAGGCCACAATGAGCTGATGGTAGGTGCTCCCTGTGGTGCTCCCTGTGATGCTTCCTGTGGTGCTCCCTGTGGTGCTTCCTGTGATGCTCCCTGTGGACAGGCAGAATACATGGCACCTTGTGCATACAGAGCTTTCTCTGTTTGCAGACACGATGAGACTAGGAATAAGGAAACTCCAAATTACTAAGGAACCGGAATACAAACGTTTGAAGTCTATTTAAAGTTTATTTTGTTCAAATATGTGATATGATCAGATTGTATTTCAGGTAGATAACCTTGTAATGGTATAAAAGATGTGAAAAATGCAAGTGAAACTGGAAATGAGATCGTGCAAGAGGGATGTTCAAAATACAGAAGAAAGTAAAAATAAATGAGTGTGAAAAACAGATCAAGAATCAGTAATGAGCTACAATACCTAATACACAAGTGAAAGAGAGTACAGCATTCCTTCATGTGTTACCATGGAGATGATCTACAGCACATAGCTCATCCTACCTGAAAGAATAAACATAAAAATATGGAGGCCCCATTTGTGTATAATAGTGTATTAGTCATCTATCGATTATGTCTCGGCAGACACATGCTACTGATGTTGTGTCTGATGTATACTATATACCTAGAAACAAGCCTATGATAATTTGTATTATTAAGCAAGTTCCTAGGAGATCTCCAAAGACACTAAAACAAAGACCAGTCATTAAAACAGAGAACATAACCCAAGGGGCTAGGTCAGTGGCACCCCACTCTGGAAATAATGATGTGCTCTGGTCAAAAATGGTAGCTGAATAGTTCTAGCCCCTTTGGGTGTTGCTAGGGACTGAACGGAAATCCCTCTATTGGCTGATTTTGGGCAATTCAGGTTTGATCTGGTCAGAACAGCTAGGTCTAATCTGGTAACACTGGTGGCCTTGATGAAAAGCAATCTGTCTAAATGTATGGAGAACGACTATATGAGGAAACAGCCTGAAGGAGATTATCAACAATCCAAGAAGAGCCCTCACCAGAATGTGTGTACCCTGCTAGTCCCTGAACTTTCCAGCATCCAGAACTGTTCAGACGATACATTTCTATGGTCCCAGTCATGAGCTTACATTTATTACATAGTTGTTCATACAGTACTTATTAATGTTTATTTTGGCCAATTCAGAACCCCAATCTCAAAAATACGCTATGATACACTGTGCTCTGTCACTATGCTGCAACCACTAACAGAGAACCAGGATTGAGCTTCTTGCCCAAAGGAAGTCTGTTGTTCAGAAATGTGAGATCGGATTAACACATATCAGTGGTGCCAAGGAGTGGTAGGATGGCAAACAAGGCTGACAGACAAGGAAAACACGTCTCATTTAAACACTGCTTTCAGAAGTAGCTAAAATGTTCTCATTTCAAACTCTATCAAAAAATAAGCTAAATTTGCATATTAAAAGACATCAGTGTGTATATATATGTGTGTATATATATATGTGTATACACATATATACATATATAATATGCATATATATATACACATATATATATATACATATATATAATATGCCTGGTATAAAACTATAAATCAAAATATAATATTGTTGGAGATTGGAAACAAAGGATAAAAAGAATCAAAGAAACACAAAACAAGGGACTGAAATAAATCTAGAGATTTATATACAAATAAATTGGTGCTTATTTGTTAAAGAGTAGATTTATAGTCAAGTTTTCAAAAATTAAATTGAAAACCACAGAATAGTTTAGCTATTTTCAAAAAGTAAACACTTCTATAGTCTATGCATAAGTACGCATAAAGTAGTCAAATGGTTCATCACTGGCTTAAAAGGGCACAATCCAATCCACAGCTGTAGACACCTACAAAGGGCATAAACCCTGGTATGGTAGCCTCAAACCTACCTTTCCTTTTGCCTTTGCTTCTTTCGAGGAAACTAAACTCTACTTTTGAATAAGTAGATCAGTGAGTATAAAAATACTTACTGATAAAATGGTGCAGTGTTTGGAATTTATTTCCAAAAATGAGAATGATTAAGGAAAAGCTGGAGGAGCAGAGAAACAAGACTGCCCATGAGCTGAATGACTACGCTCTTCTCCTTGCCTTCCTGTATGATTTGAAAAAACTTTCTTTCTTTTCTTTCTTCCTTTTTTTTTTTTTTTTTTTTTTTTTTTTTTTGAGACAGGGTTTCTCTGTATAGCCCTGGCTGTCCTGGAACTCACTCTTTAGATCAGGCTGGCCTCGAACTAAGAAATCTGCCTGCCTCTGCCTCCCAAGTGCTGGGATTACAGGCGTGCGCCACCACAGCCTGGCTTACCAATTGAGTTCCAGGACAGCCAGGGCCACACAGAGAAAAACATATCAAAAATGAAATTTAAATAACAATGGTATTAAGAATTTGGAGATGTGTGGGTGGCTCCATCCCCCAACCGGGGACCTTCCCACACCTTTGGATATGGTATCTTCAGATTCTTCCTCCCCTTTGTTGGGCATTTCAGGTAATCATAGCCCTGTTGGGTCCTGGGAGCCTCTTACTTTCCTGGTATCTGGGACTTGCTGGTAGCTACGGCGTTTCCCATCCCCCATTGCTATACACCTCTGTTCAAATTCCTGACCCTCTGTATATCATCCCCATCTCCTCCCAAGTCCCTCCCACCCTCTCCCTTCCATGGATATTTTGTTCCCCCTTCTAAGAACTGGAACATCCACACTGTGGCCTTCCTTCTTCTTGAGCTTCACATGGTCTGCGAATTATATCTTGGGTATTCCAAGCTTTGGGGCTAATATCCACTTATCAGTGAGTGGATACCATGTGTCTTCTTTTGTGACTGGGTTACCTCACTCAGGGTGATATTTTCTAGTTCTATCCATTTACCTAAGAATTTCATGAAGTCATTGTTTTTAATAGCTGAGTAGTACTCCATTGTGTAAATGTACCACATTTTCTGTATCCATTCCTCTTTTGAAAGACATCTGGGATCTTTCCAGCTTCTGGCTATTATAAATAAGGCTGCTAAGAACATAGTGGAGCATGTGTCCTTGTTATATGTTGGAGCATCTTTTGGGTATATGCCCAGGAGTGGTCTAGCTGGGTCCTCAGGTAGTACTATGACCAAGGGCTCCTGTCTAAAAGAAATACAGGGACAAAGTGTGGAGCAGAGACTAAAGGAAAAGGAAATACAGAGACTAAGTATGGAGCAGAAACTGAAGGAAAAGTCATCTAGGGACTGCCCCAGCTGGGGACCCATCCCATATACAGACACCAAACCCAGACACTATTGCAGATGCCAAGACATGCTTGCTGACAGGAGCCTGTTATTGCAATCTCTTGAGGGGCTCTGCCGGAGCCTGACAAATACAGAGGTGGATGCTTACAACCAACCATTGGACTTAGCACAGGGTTCCCAATGGAGGACCTAGAGAAAGGACTGAAGGAGCCAAAGGGGTTTGCAACCCCATAGGAAGAACAACAATATCAACCAACCAGACTCCCCAGAGCTCCCAGGGACTAAACTACCAACCAAAGAGTACACATGGAGGGACCTATGACTCCAGCTGCATATGTAGCAGAGGATGGTCTTGACTGGCATCAATAGGAAGATAAGCCCTTGGTCCTGTGAAGGCTTGATTCCTCAGTGTAGGGGAATGCCAGGGCAGTGAGGTGGTAGTGGGTGGGTGGGTAGGAGGGGGAGCCCCCTTATAGAAGCAGGGAGAGGCGGATGAGAGAGGGGGGATACAGAAGGGAAACCAGGAAAAGGGATAATATTTAAAATGTAAACACATAAAATATCCAATAAAAAAGACTAAAATATAATAATGGTTTTATCTCCTTTCATTTCTTAGGATTCCTACGGTTATTCATGTCCTTAGTTTTAAAACTTCCCTTCTTTTTAGAGGGACAAAGATCCCATGGAGATGACAAATACACGGAAAATTAAAGCTTAAGCATTTTATTAGTTATGGATATATCTATACAACAAATACATTCAAGATAACACACATTCATGAACTTTGCTTTAATTTTCAAAATGAAGTGGGTTTTGAAAATTACTTCTACCTATATTATCCTTTTCCTTTTATTTTTGTGTGTGTGTATTTGGTTCACATGTACGTCTGCATTCATTTTGTAGGTGGTTGTCTAAAGGAGAGGTATTCTTACCCCTTCAAGACTGTATGTGTTTCCTTCCTAAATTACAGATACCCCGAAACACAAAAATACTGTTTTTATAGACTTGTATCTACTTCCTGATTACACATTTAAATTATAATTTGTATTTTTTTTAGTTAAATTCTTTTATTCTCTTCCTGTATTCTACTCTGATGTCAATTCTAGAGTTGGAAAAAACTTCAAAACACATGTAGCTGAGAGACACATGCTCAGTGGATTGGTCCACATAAACCAGTGGTTTCTAAGTCTGTCTGTGTCTTAGTGCTGTTGCTATCTACAACTACCATGCTGGTGGGACATTTTTAAAGAGTCCTAGATAATCAAATCTGCTTTAGTTATTCTATTATTTTATGCCTTCCCTTCTCCACATTCATCAAGTTGTTGTTGTTAAGAATCCAAAATAAACATTAGAATTTGGTTCCGATACCTTGTCTTTGGCACGTGTCTCTCGTTTTCCACCCACAGGCCTAGATGACAGGACCCATCTCCAGAGTCAACTCCCCTCAGCATACTGACTCAGGAAATGGTGCTTCTAATGGAGATTTACTCTCTTCTGTTCTCTTATTCCCTAGTGAAAGTCAAAGGAATTTGGGTTGTTGGGCAGTTTGCCCCTGTTCAGTACCACATTTTCAGTGTTAAGGGCCAAGATACCAGATGCCACACATATTTCTTGGACAGAACCAGGCAGAGGGATTCCTCCAAGGGTGGCTCTGGCAAATTAACATGTCAATAGGAGGAGATTCCAGAGCTGGCCAGGAGCCCGCAAAACAACTTACTTCTGCCACTGTTTGCTCGGGAGACCTCAAACCCACAGAAGGATGAACTCGGTGGCGCAGAATCCTCAGGTGTAATTCCTATACTGGAAACGAACTCTCTAGAGAAGTTACTTCTGGCGCTTGCTGTTTGTCCTTTTGCCTGCCTGGAACAAGGCAAGTCCCCCCAGAGCCTGAGCACATTGTGTCCTTAGAGAACGCATGGAGACTCAGCATCCCCGCGGACACAGAGACATAGCTGGCAGTCGGTCTGCAAGAGTTCACAGTTGCAGGAGGAGGGGCTGGTACTGAAGATGTCTGTCACTCCTTGGCTGCCTACTCAGTCACAGGATTTCCATTGAGTTGGTGAGATGGGAGAGCCAATCCTGAGGCAGAACAATATGTGGCTTTGTCAGCGCTAACAGAGACATTCCTCAGTGGAGTTCTAACAGGTAGAGAACAGAGACAAACTTCACTGAAAAACACTATGGAATTAGGACAGGGGAGAGGCAAGGTTCTCCCTAACGACCTCAAGTTTATACGACTCTTCCAATGTCATTTTCTGTGGTTCTTTCTAGCTCTTAAGAGTTAAATCTGTTCCAAGCACTGTCCATTATTTTCCCAAGTGTTTCTCCAGTTCTTGAATCTTTCCTACAGAAATCATCAAGGGTGTCCTCTATCCTATCGCCTACATAGTCACCCCGAGCTATAAAACACTGCACGTAATTAGATATTTTTATCCTTCCTCATCAATCAGCGCTTCTAAATTCAGTTTGTGGCTTCCATGATTTCCCTTTGCTGAATCCAGACAGGAGTAAAGAGAAAGTTTGCAAGTTAACTCAAGAGAAGGCAGGATCACATTTCTGATCAGAATTTGTCTGGTAAGAAAACAACACATTAGAGCTATGGTTAATGTGGCCATTTTCTCCCCCGTGCTATGCTTGTGGTGACTAATGGCTTGTGAGCCCTCTTGGTGGAGTTCCAGGTCTGTTCAGAGAAAAGCAGGGACTGTGAAGGAGCTGAGCAGTGCCGAGTGAGCATACCCTCCCCTTCTACGCCCGTCCCTTACAGAGGTTTCCACGGTGTACTGCAAAACCCTTAAACCCAGCTGGTGTAAGGCAACAACACTTTCTTTCACCATTAGTAATAATGAATTATTTTGAAATAGTAAAATCTCTAAATTTTATCTCAAAGCCTGCTAACACCAGATTTTATAGACAGAACAGCACAACCCTGGAGATTTTACGGTAGCCATCATTACATTCCGCTAGATACTAAAATTCACATATGAAGACTTTACATAATAAAACAGCAAAACTTATTTAAACTTAATTTGACTACAAATGAATTTGGAAATGGAAAAAAGGAAAATAATGAGGAAAAATCAAAGCCTTGGTCATATTCTGCATAATTTTTCTGATTGAGTAAAGTAATCCTGTTCCTCAGATACAATCTACCATCAAATACTCTCTTAAACATATTACCACTGAAATATCTAAAATGTAGGTAGAGTTGAAATCCACAAATGAAAGCAACAATCCATCTATTTGGAGCTTTTAAAATATGCTGCTCACTAACAGCAGCTAATACAATTGCATCTTGCAGGGTGTGGTGCTGCAGACCATTAGTCCCAGTGCTTGAGAGGCAGAGGCAGGTAGAACTCTGGGTTTGAAACCAGCTTAGTCTGCTTGGAGAGCTCCAGGATAGCCAGGGCCACACAGAGAAACCTGCCTTGAAAAACACACAAACATTTGCGCCTGATTATTACTTGCAACAGAATTGTGCCTAAGTCTTACTTGCCATTACATCTACTGTAATAATGATTCTTCCTGAGAACAAAACAGTATGCACATGCTTTTTACTGTATACAACTGAACGATCTATGAAATACGTATCATATGCCCCTGTTCGCTTGAGCTGATGATATGTAGTCTTCACAGATGCTATTAGAGCCTCCCATTTTCAGATAAGACAGAGGGCCAGGAAGCCAGTGTTTTCCCCCACGCAGACAGCCTATAAACAACAGAGCCAACATGTAGATAGATCCAACCTGGGAATCCACAGACCAAAGGCAAGGAAGTCCCCAGCACCAAGTCCCACTTCTGGCTTCTAACAGTAATGATAAAGGACAAGCCACAGTTATATGCTTTTAGATGAAACAGCTCAGATAGCTGGGCTTTCCAAGTTTCATAATTGCTTTTTTTAGATAATTCTCTTGAATAAACACTTCATTTTCTTAATTATGTGATCCTAGGTTGAGTACTGTCCTCTTTGAGTTGACCTAACCACTTGGTGAAGTCAGCTATAGCTAATTTGCAAATGCCTACAACGAATAGCCATACAAAACTACTTTGATTACTAAATTGTATTCGATGTGATATCTGTATATTAATCTCTGTAGTTTTGCATTTCCAACAGCTATCACAATAAGTCCATAATTTAACCAGTTACTCACTTCTAGAGTAAAAACAGTAAACCACCCCATTGTTATTGATGTGGCAAAACAAAAGATTTTACGACACCTTTCCCATTTACTGAAAATTCTTTTCTGTATATAATATGGTGTGTGTGTGTCTGTGTCTATGTCTGTGTATCTGTGTGTGTGTGTGTGTGTCTTCACATGTGTGTAAGAGTGCATGTGTGCCTATGTGTTGGGGCCTGAAGTTGACATTAGCCATCATCCCTGACAGATCTCTGCGGTTTTTTTTTTTTAATTGATGCAAGATCTCTACCTGAGCCCAGAGTTCATGGACCCCCAACTAGTCTAGCCAGTCAGTTCTGCCTCTGGCTCCCAGTTGTCAGACTGAGGAGACCTCCAGTCTTGCCTGGGTCGTTTACATAGGTTCTGAGGATCCAAACTCTCATCCTCATTCTTGCATGGAAGTACTTTATCCACGGAGTCATCTCCTCAGCCAGGAATGCTTTTTAGACAACCTACAGTCCTAAAAAAAAAAATCATCCCCTGCTCCATGGGGGTTGAAAAGAGTAGAACTTAAGCTGACAAATTTCAAATTACAAAATTCAGTTTAGTCCTAGTCCTGACACATAAAGTGTTATTAACCAGAGAGATTAATAGAAGGAGCTTAGCTGTGAATTAGTGCAGCGAGACAGAGAAGCAATGGCAGGTGGGAAGGAAGAGCCTGTGGTGAAGTGAAGAAGCTGAAGAACACGGAAAGGCACACGGAGCGCAGCATGGATCCCAACTGCCAGAAAAAATGTCAGCCCTTCAAAATGGTACAGAGGTGTCAGGTATTTTTATTGCAATATTCATCGTATAAAATAAACTGATGTTATTGGTTGCTTTAGAAAGTCAAACACAAAAATAAAATTATCCATATTAACCTAGAAATGTAGACACTGACACAAATTAACAAGTCCAAAACTGACGACTGCATTATTTCATCAAGTATTAAGGAAACACTGAAACCTTCCAGATATCAGGAGAATCAGCAACAAGCCCCGCTCTGAGTCCTGGCTTTCCACTCTCCTTCAAACGACAGTTACTCCATCCCACCTGCCCCCCCTTCTTTTCTTTTGCAATTTTACACATAGAATCTAACTCTCTTTTCCTATTGTTTTGACAAGATACTCTAAAAGACAACTCAAGAGAGAAAGGTTTCTTTCAGTTCACATCTCAAGGGTCCCTTCTGTCCTGGCAAAACAGTCAAAGCAATAGGAGTGTGGAGCAGGTGACTACAGTCTGAAGGCCAAAATTCACAAAGAGCCAATCAACGCTCTGCCCAGACTCAGAAAGCAAAGAGCCCTCAGCACCTGTGTCAGACTCAGAAAGCAAAGGACATCAGCACTTGCACTCAGTTCACTCTTTTTTTTTTTTTCCTACAGTGAGGGATCAAAACCCAAGAAATGGTGACACCTACTTTTAAGATGGGTCTTCCCACCGCAGTTTAACCTAACCGAGAAAATACTCCACAAGTGTGCCGAAAAGCTTGTCCCCTGAGAATTCCTACATCTTGTCAAGCTGCCCGCAGCAGGAGTCATCCCACGGGTTTTACACACGCTAGCAATGAACACTAGCCACACTCCTCACCGCCAGACAACATAAGACACCGGGACTGTTCAGCGCCATCAAGCACGGAGCTTTGTTTCTAACAGTTCTTCCTGAGAGGATAATTCTCAAACATCACAGTACATTTTTAAATTCTCAGATTTCTGACCTTTAAGCCTCTTTGAAGCCTCTTGCTTTCCTGTGTGTACATTTTGCATCTCCTTTTTCTTCACAAACAATTTAGGGACCGGTGTTTACATATTTTCACATCTAATTTCAATCTTTTTAAATTAAAGATGAATACCCAAACTGTACAGAAATCTCCATTTGCCTGGCCTGGCGACCGAGAGCACAAGAGTGGCGGAGAAGGAGGACACAAGCATCCCGTCTGAGCCCGGAAGAACGGGTGGCCCAGCAGCACCACACTGTGTCGTGCTAGGTACCCAACATTATCATCTCGATCAACGGGAATCTGAAGATGAGATGCATCAACCCCTCCTTGGAGGATGAACAGAGAAAAGAAGGGGTCCAGGAGAAGGAACAGAATTTCTTGCTGAGGAAAGGATACTTGCTAAGGCAAGAAACCATGAAGACTATAAAAGATGACATGACAGCATGGTGACAGCTCTAAGTGAGGTAATAAGAGCAGCCAGGACGGCAGCACTTCCATGACCTGCCTGGAGGATCAGAAGTTCAAGGCCAACCTAAGCAATTTAGATAACCCTTCTCAAAGTGAGGTGGGGGTGGGGCACTTGGAGGTGGTTCATAAGAGGGAGTTTGCTGTTCAACTGCCATATGTATGTATATGTATATATATATGTATATGTATATGTGTGTATATATATATATCAGATATGACTCATTTGATAGAACTTTGGTTCTTGCATTAATTTTAAAAAATAATAATAGGAGATAATCTTGATAATTAATAATAAGGGAAATCAAAGTATTCTAATTAAAGTCAGTTATCTAATTTAACAATACTACCAGAATAAGCAATATTCCCATAAGCCCCAAGATGGAATAAAGTTCACATACTATGAAATGATATCTAAGAGAGAAAAATCTGCCATGATCTTAGTCACTAAACCAAAGCAAATTTACTTTTGGATCTTCTTAACTACATAAGCACGCCCAGGAAGAAGGTCAAATACCACTGGAAGCATTTTCCATGACCTGAACTAACAGTCAGTACAAAACACTTGCTAGACAGAACCTACACTCCTCTGAGAGCAGAGACGATCTGCCCAAATCCTACACTAATGAGCTCAGTCCCTCGTAGCCAAGGCTGCGAGGAGCACACTCAGCACAGGGCGGTGGTGTATATCTTGCTGGCAAGGTTCCAAGTAGTTCAGATAAGGAAAAACTTATTTAAGAATATAAGGTAATATGACCCTGAACACGAACTTTAGGTATGTCAAGATAAATTAGCATCAACTCAGTGCCCTAATCACTGATTTGCTAGCACGATAAACTACACTACTGAGCTGCCAAACGCGGTTCTCTAGGAATCTTGTGGTTCACCTTGGCAAGTGATCTTTTTCTCTCAGAAAAAAAAAAAATTGTCTTTTACTTTTTCAATAAGCATGCCTTTTTACTTAAATAACTCATCTACCACTTCACTATATTCACTATATTCATTGCTGTGTTTTACTAACACTAAAGAGACTATCTGCTATTACAATGCTATTTGCAGTGTTTTCTGTTACACTTTCAACAAGGGGACTGTCGGAAAGTAGAAACAAACACTCAAAGACCAAACTTGACCCATGGACAGGTGGCCTAGGCCTGTGTTCCAAGCACTTCTGAGGCTGAGGAAGGACCATGGCAGCCTGGCATTGATACCTTTTCTCAAAAGACCAAAGACAAAACAATCCAAGAAAGGCTCAATGGGTACAGCCAGAGGAATACTTTGTCCGGGCACAATGAGCCACGTCTTTTGACAGCATCTTCCTCACAGCCCAGATGCATGCTTTAAAGTGCTATGTTTACCAACATGGTAGCCAGCAGCCAGCATATCTATTTAGCTACTGAAATACAGCAAATTCTAAAATGATGATATTCTGTGTATAAAATATAGCAATGACTGTGGAGACTTTTTTTGAAAAAAAAAAGGAAGACAAATAGTTCATCTGTAGTTGATATTTTATTGTGTAATTAAATAATATTTTTTTGCACTAAATAAAATACACTGTTAAAATAAATTTCATCTGTTTTTTGCATTTCTCTTTAGCATGGCTCCTCAGACTTTCCTAAAGGGTGCATTTCCGACGGCTCTGGGGAGAGCACTTGTGGCTCTTGCACAGCACTAGGTTTCTCTTCCCAGCACCCGTGTCAGGTGGCTCGCAACTGCCTGTCAATCCAGTCCCAGAAGATCAGACGCCCACTCTGGCCTCTGCATGAGCACACAGGAACCTGCATCTGCACATGCACCACACACACACACACACACACACACACACCTTTATAATTACACATGTCTCCTACCTTTCTGTTAGAAAGGCCTCATCTCTAATTCTTGGTATATTCAATGGTCTTAATTGGAACACTTACAGAGTACCTAGTATTAATCCTAACAGCAAATTATGCCTTTACTGGTGAAAGCCTTATATATTCCTCTTGCATGTATTTATATGGGATTACAGATAACTCTAACAAAATGATTTTAAAATACTAAAAATATGCACACACGAAAAGAATGTGGGCAGGGAGTCTGGAAATAAAACACAAAATTCACTATACCATGAATATATATAATATGTAATATGTAGTATATAATATATAATATATGTTTTAATTATATAATATGCTATGCTCAGAGGAAGAATTTCTTGAATTATTTATTCTTACTTATTCACCTGATATTATTAAAAGTTAAGGATCATAGATCCTTTCATTTTAAAATTCCCAGTAGTATTTTTTGAAACAGCTAATAAAAACACTGAAATTCTATGACAACCCAAAAGTAGCCTAACTTTAAGAAGATTGAATATCCACTGCCCAATATAAAAGTCTGATGCACATTAGAATACAGGAATCAGAACCCACTATACTAAAATATGCTCCTTTGGCGTAATGGTTATTTTGACATGAAGGCAATGAGTACTAGAAGACACAGACATTCTCCTGGGCTCTCCCTTTCTAACCAAGGGGAGCAAAAAATTTCCTCTCTTTAAAGTAACATAAAATGTAGTTACAATACAGATATCCTTTATTGTTACTAGTAAAGGTGTTATTAGCCTTTCCCATGGCAATGAAATCAAAACAATTCTTACTGTACACACCAGAAACACATGCACACAACACACACACACACACACACACACACACACACACGTCACTTCAGTCTAACCACTAGAGGTATTCATTTCTGTGTAGCCCTCTTGCAAGTAAAATTGGAAGCATTGGTTATATGTGCTTGACTTATTTGCTAGTAGCTCTGTCTTTCGCTGTTCTAACTTACAGTTCCCCACTGGAGAACCTAAAAGGTTCTATAGCTGAAGCTCCTACTCCTCCATAAAAGTGAGAATATAATGTAACTGAACAGTGAAAGTATACAAAAATCCTACGCTATTAGAGTCCCCTGAATTGTATACCCATGGTCAGTGACCTAGAGAGCAATGAACAGAACTAAGGTGTAACTCTAGGTTGAACTCTACGTAGTGAACAGCTACAGCCTTCGGGATAATCCATCATTCAGTTTAGCCAAGATCTGTGAGTGCCAGATCATCTGCAGTGATAGAGAACACATTGCTGGTCCCCGAAGAAGGGGCGTGGGTAGCTAAGGGAGGCAGAAAAGAAATAAAAGGGCCATAAGGAAACTTTTTAGGGTAACAAATACATCTAATAGCCCCATGCCTCCCTAAGAAAACAAGAATCTCCTGGGTTGAACAAATATTCACGCCTGAAAGCAATAATTCAGGCCCAGGTGACCTATCCTGCTGTCTCCAATCAGCTACAAGAAAGACTAAAACTGCTTGCTGACTTAGCCTGATCCGATCTATACTCAGCAACCTTCATAATAAGCAGCACGGCAATGCCATACCTGTGCACATGTGTCTGCACATGTATCAATGCATGTACATGTCCCTGTGGAGGCTTGCCTATGTGAGTGAGGTGCGTGAGCCTGTAGGAACCAGAGGTATACCTCATGTGTTTTCCTTTATCACTCTCTGTATTTGAAACAGTCTCTCGCTGAATTTAAGCTTTGCGTTAGCTGGCTGGCCAGTAAGGTCCAGGGAGCCTCCTATGTCTACCCCCTCTACCCTGGAGTGAAGGTATGGCCTTGCTATTGTCTTTTAAATACATGGTGGGGGTCGCCACCTTTGATGCCCATGACTAAAAGGCAATCAGCTCCTCAACTCAGTACTCCCAAGAAAACTGTGAACACTGTAGAGAAAGAGGAGGGGGACCAGGAAACACTCTACTAAACTCTCACAGGTACACAATCTCTCTCTCTCTCTCTCTCTCTCTCTCTCTCTCTCTCTCTCTCACACACACACACACACACACAATTAAGCTACCTTTTCCATTCATATCTATTGCCCTTCAAAAGGAATTATGAAAGCTACAATTTGTATATATACATACAAATATATATCCTTAAATGGTAATTAATAGAAGAAACGATCTATCCACTATATAATCAGAACTACTAACAATAAATATTCAACAGAATCTAACTGTGTGAATGTGTGTGTGTGTGAGAGTGTATGTGTATATGTGTGTGAGTATGTGTGTGTCTGTGTGTCTGTGTATGTGTGTGTGTATGTGAGTGTGTGTGTGTCTGTGTATGTGTGAGTGTGTGTGTGTGTGAGTGTGTATGTGTATATGTGAGTGTGTGTGTGTGTGTGTGTGTGTGTGTGTATTTGGCTTACTGTATGTGCTTTTCATCGTTCTTACAAATGTTTCCTTTCTCACTTTTCCCTCATGCATTTATTTACAATATCTTAGACCTGGTGATAAAATAATTTTATAAGAATAAAAATATTGAATAAATGAAGATAAGAATTCCCTAAATCCATCAAGTCTAACTACCACAGGCAAAAAGACAAAAGACAGGAAAATGTCAGAATGTTAAATTCCATTTCCTCTGTTGTTTCATTGGTTTTTCTTCACCCAGATGGCCAGGACTAGAAGAATGGCTTTTGCATGTCTCTAAATCCTCAAATGTAATTTCAACATCCAAAGGAGAGCCTTTGTCATCTGATTACATATGATTACCCTGCCTTTTAATCTTCTATTTTCTTTTCTAAAAGGGGGGAATTTTCAAAAGGGGAAAAGATTATGACATGGGACATCCCAGGGCCACAGAGGTGGAAGTACAGGAATCAGGAGTTCCAAGACAACCTCAGTAATGTAGTGACTCAGAGGCCAGCTGAGGCTGCATCTGACCCTGCCTCAAGAAGCAGAAAGATATTAATTAAACAAATTGTGTTGTTTTAATCAAATACAAAAATCATCATGTTTACATTTATATTTTCCTCTTTAATGAATCTGTTTTTAAGGCTTAGAAATACTTTAAGAAAATTATGCATTTATAAAACACTAAAAAGAACTAATGTTCTATCTTCAAAAAGGGAAAAGGCCCTAGATATACAGTACCCAGTGCACGCTTACAGAAAGCAGTAGGCCTTGGGCCAGAGGTAAAACAGCCTTTCCCCAAATAGCAGTCTCCCTCTCTCACCGAGCATCATGTTACCACGGTATGCTCAGACCTCCCAGCAGCCTCCTCTCTGCCCTCGCCCTTTCACCCTGGGCCAGCCTATTCTTCTGGTTCTAATCAGCTTACAGGCTGGGTTTCTCTAAGAACTTTTTTATGGGATAAGGAATGCATCTTCTTCCTATAAACTCACGAGAAGTCCAAATCCTTAGCACCTAAGCATATGACTATATTTAGAGTTTTCTTAATGAAATAATTAAGCTTAAATGGGGTAGCAGGTGGTCTTAATCTAATGAGACCAAGCATCCTTTTAGGAAGAAAACAGATCGATACGCAAAAAGGAAAAAGCATGAAAAAATACATAGAAGTCGCCATCTACACGGCAAGGAGACAGAAACCAACCAACCAAACGCCACGCCTGTTGACTGCTGTCCCTGGGAGCCAAGGAAATCACTTCCTGTTATCACCAGCACATAGATTATCGTTCTCCAGCCGGCAAGTCCGTTACAGCAGCCTGGGAATGGGATGCCGTTTACTGCACACACACACCACACACACACACACACACACACACACACACACACACACACGGGCTATGGAAGCAGGCAGTGGGTACACGTCACAGGAGTTTGGGAGTACCTGACAAGAGAGCGTGGCTTGCCTTGAAGGGACTGCAGGTAAAAAACCAGGACATCTGGAGGACTTTTCTGAGGCCACAGAGAGAATGACAAACACTGGGAAAAACAAAACCTGTCTACACATGCATGCTTCCTACCACTTGCCCTTTATCACGCACACACTTTCCCCTTGACCTAAACCTTCAATTCTACTCTAGGAAGATACAAACTGATATCCCCTCTAGTTCCGGCCACCCACCTCCTTCCCAACCATTTCACCTACAGGTCTATGCTCTCTTCTTAATGAAAAACACTAACTTATGTAAACAGAAGCATCAACACAACTATTATCACTTCATCATGTCCAGCAACCTAAGATCCTTCAACTGCTTTTTTTTTTTTAATGAATCTCAAGACCACATGCAAGAGCGTTTTTTGTTTTGTTTTGTTTTGTTTTGTTTTGTTTTGTTTTGTTTTGTTTTGTTTTGTTTGAGACAGGGTTTCTCTGTATAGCCCTGGCTGTCCTGGAACTCACTCTGTAGACCAGGCTGGCCTCGAACCCAGAAATCCACCTGCCTCTGCCTCCCAGAGTGCTGGGATTACAGGCGTGCGCCACCACCTCCTGGCTGCAAGAGCGTTCTATTCTCCCCTGTGGTCAGTGAAGACATCAAGCTTCCAAAACACTGTTTTGCATTTATTTTGGATGCCTCCTTCTGACCCACCCCCAACCCCGCCAGTGCCCAATCCAATGCAACAAGTCTCCAAAACTCGTTACTATCTAATTCCTACCTACTAACCGCCTTAGATATTGAGGACACCTGGTTAATTAGCACTGATTCCTCACGTCGACTTTTCCTCCCATGAAGCCCCACTAAAATTATCTAAATAGAACAATTTTGCCATACTAGTTTCTCAAATTTCTATAAATATTGCTCAGTACACAAAGCTTAAATTTAAAAGAGAAAAATACCTTTCTTATCAGCAAACTGATGCTTGAAACAATGTAATGATACCCAAGGAAATTCTACCTAAGGCCAAATGTCTATTTTTACAAACCCACTGAAGTGAGACACATTCCGTGGACAATCTAGCCAGCCAGAGTTCACTAAGAACTCATCTGTTTCTTCATTCTTGAGTGTAGCTCTTTCTCTGGTAGATGGGGTGTTTATTCTACCGTATTTGGAGGCATATCCAGTACAATATGTCAACTTTGCCTCAAAGTATTTGATGAAATGCAGAGTATGTTGGCCATATTAAAACATGTTAAAAAGTGGAGCCAACCTGTAGCTCAACTCAGTCAAGTCTATGAGGAAAGAATTGGGATGGAATCTGCAGAATAATCTTTCTCTAACTCAGGACAGTTACCTTTGAAGCAACTCACTGTTGCTCAGAAGCTTCTAGACCCCCAAACATGTATCCAAGGTTCCATTTGTAAACCATTTTGCCTACTTTTGTTAAGTGTTGAAAGTGCCAACCAGCACTGAATCAATGCAAAATTCCAACCTGCGGCAAAGTAGGCAGTATTTTTAAATAGGGTGTTTCCTATTCAAAAAGCATCTGAAATTCAAAGACAGCCCTGGGGACTCAGTAGATCATTTTCTGGGTGACAGGAATTTGTAGTACCCTAAAAATATCTTAACTCCCTCACCAAACCACCATCAGGTTCTGAAGAACACGGTAAAGGAAGAAAGAAAACCAGAAGAAACTAGAAGAATCCAAAGAAGAAAGGAACGTGTGAAAGACACAGCACACATACGCAGATTATCAATATGTTGAAAAAAAGTCCCATCAGTTTTTGCTTATTGTTTATTCACAAATAGGGTGTGGAAGATAAGTTAAGACGAATACAGCGCCTCCCAAAATAGCTTTCCTCCATCCAGGAACACATACTAGCTAGCCCAAGGTGCACTTATCTAAAACTTTATAAGTTCAAATCAAAGGTGTTCAAAGTTTAATCTTATTAGAGTTTTAAATGCAATTTCTAATCTGGATTCTATCAGCCTCTAAAACCGTAATATACTAAGTTGTATAATTTGATCGTTATAAAATCTTCATCATCTCTGAACAAATTTTACATGCTAAAAACCTCTCAGACCCTTAGAACCAATTCCCACTCTGTTCCCAGATTACTCATTTGTAAAGGGCATCTTAAATAAAGGTCTCTGGACACACAAAGGTGAGGTCGACTGCACAGCTGTCCTACAGCACAGGATGGCTCAGTTCTCAGATTCCTCCCCTCAGGACACTGAAACAGCACGCAGAGGCGTTTTCCCTCTGGCTGGTGAAGTCACAGTCCTCTTATCTGATGCTAGAAGGAAACCCCAACCTCCACCCGCAGGCCTGCATAGCCTCGGCGTCCTCCCCCCACCCCTACCCCCGCCCGCACAGCAGCCCCTCTCTCCCCCGCCCCGGCGGCCGCCGCCCCCTCCTCCCCGTCCTCCTCCTCCCCGCTGCCGCCAATGACCCGGGAAGGAACTGCCCAGTCCCCGAGCCCCGGGGAGATTGGCAGCCCTGAGCGCACCATCGCGCCCCACGAAGCAGGGCTCCGACACAAAGCGCCTCCCGCACGCTCCCCCACCCCCATCAGGCCCCGGCCCTCCCGCACTCCCCGGGCCCGCGCACAGCAACAGGCGCGCAGGCCGCGGGGAGAGCACGGCGGGGAGCGCGCAGCCGGGGAAACTTCCAGAGTCCCGGGGGCAGGGCTCGGGCGGGGCCGCTTACCGGGCTCCGCGGCCTGGCGGGGACTCCCGGGGTGGGCAGAGTACTCCTCTCCTCTCCTCTCCGCTGTAGTCCCAGCCCTAGGAGCTCGGGGTGGCGCGAACGCTCACGCGTGGCCGGAGAACCGGAGCCCGCGGCCGGCCAGCCTCGCTGCGCGCCGACCAGGCTCCCGGAGGCCGCGGGGCTGCGGGAAGCCGTGACGCCGGCGGGGCGCGCTGGCCAATCAGGGGCGCGGCCCAGCCGCCGGGATGGAACGACCGAAGCCCGGGCCTCCGGGCCCGCGTGGGTGACGGACACCACGAAGGCGCCGGGGCGTGGGGCAGGCTCCTAAATATGACTTCCAAAGGAAATGCCTTTTTGAAAGTATGGCATTTCACAAATATTGATGCGGGAAATACACTCCAGTGTGGTGGATATTTTATCAAAAAATTGAATTGGGCTAAGATTGCAGTTTTTGTTTTATGCTCCTGGCCCCTGCACTGGTAGTCTCCATTTGTAGTTCTCCTAGTTTTTGGTGAGGATTCGTGGCCTGTTGAGAAATGAGGGGGCCAAGGGGAGTCTTTTTTTTTTTTTTTTTTTTTTCCCCCAGAAGTTACTTAGCACATCAAGATGCATCAAGATGCATTCTTAGCCTGGTGAGCCAATTAAAAGAAAGAAGCAGCAAACTCCTGGGAAGGTGCTCAGAGTTGTCCACTGCTGGGAAGTGGCAGTGGGGGTGCCCCTTTTCTGTTTTGTGCCTTTTACAATTGTCTTTCTGTTGACCTCAGCTCTGGAGTCCCCCAATCCACCCCCAATCCCACACCCTTTAAAGAAAATACAGCTCTCTTCTCTAAGTCTAATATTGGAGTCTGCAATTTAAAACGCTCAGCATTTAAATTGCTTACAAGAATTGTGTTGTAATTCTATTTTGTCTACCAAAAAGCAATTTGTGTTTCTCTAACATTTACTAAATATTAAAGGAGGAAGCACATAAAATGCACAAGAATGAAAATGATAACTTTCAATGAATATGTTTGTTTGCTGATGTGAATTGATTATAGTGGACTCAGTGTCTTGGGTGGAGACAACACAGGGCCCAAGCCTTCAATTCCCTTGGTCCACAAATACCAATCAGCATAGACTGGGCATTCAGAAAAATGGGAACTCTGACTGGATGTCTTCAGAGTTTATGGTTATGAATCAGTTCCAGCATTTTTGAAAGTGAAGATGTAGTTAGTCTAAGGGACAGTTCAATCCATCTTTCTCCCCAGTGCATTATGGGACTCTGTTCTGTCAGGCTTCCTATCTTGGAACCAAAGACAAAGGAAACCAGAAGGGAGGCTCTATCCACAGTTCTTTTTCTACCCAGTGTGTTCTTGATCACAGCCATGGAAGAGACCCTGAGTTCTAGGCTAGTCGCTGCTCTGACAGCTGTCTTGGTAAGGGCACAGACCTTCTGTTACCTAAATCCACGGGATGTATTTCTCATCTCACAGTTTGTTTGTACTGGCTGATTGGGTCAGTACATCAACTTGACACAGGCTGGAGTTATCACAGAGAAAGTAGCCTCCCTTGAAGAATGCCTCCATGAGATCCAGCTGTAAGGCATTTTCTCAATTAGTGATCAAAAGTGGAAGGACCCATTGTGGGTGGTACCATCTCTGGGATGGTAGGCTTGGGTTCTATAAGAAAGCAAGCTGAGCAAGCCAGGGAACCAAGCCAGTATGTAACATCCCTCCATGGCCTCTGCATCAGCTCCTGCTTCCTGACCTGCTTGAGATCCAGTCCTGATTTCCTTTGGTGATGAACAACAGTGTGGAAATGCAAGCTGAATAAACCCTTTCCTCCGCAACTTGCTTCTTTGCCATGATGTTTTGTGCAGGTATAGAAACCCTAAGACATAGTTTATGTTTTCTCATGCATTCACAGAGACTGTATGGAATTAGTGTTGTGACTTCTAAGCAAGTGCTAGAATGTGAGGCTTCCTTGTTTTCAAGTAGATCTGTGGGTCTTTGGGGCGTCCCTCTGTCTTTGCACCTTTGAATACTAGAGTTCCTCAAGATTCAGGTATGACTCTTCTTTCTGTTTTAAATGTATCTTTAAATCCATTTTCACTTCCGCCATTTCTTCGAATGGCCAAGAACGTGCAAATTTGTATGTTCAGTTCGAGTGTCCATACTCAAGCATTTATTGAACATCCCTATTTGCCTGGCTCTAACCTGGCTTACGCAAAAGGGAATCCTACCAGCTCTGCTCAAGTCTGGCCATTCATACATCTTTCAGCGGCCATTACTTCCACAACTTAGGATGGAGCCTTTGTGATACATTTTCATTCTAACTGTCTTGTGCTTTACAATATGCACCTACATTTGATTGTTGATTTGCTTTTTAAATGCTTATGCAATACTTCATTATCCCTCTTCCCTCTTAATTCATGAACTCCATGAGTGCATGAACCAAATCACCCTACAGCCTCAGCACCTAGCAAAATGCTGGGATTCAAATGGCGAAGGGTAAATAAGTGGTTACAAGGGTGAACATTCATCAGCATAACCTAGAAGCTACCTCATCAATAGTCAGTTTTCCATCACCGTAATCAATACCAGTATTAATCAACTTACAAAGCATAGGGGTTTACTTGGACTAACATTATTGGGAGTTTTGGCCCATTCTCTGTTGGCTCTGTTGCCTTGGGCCTTTGGCTTGGCAGTATATCACATGGAAAGTGTGGCAAAGCAGTACTCCTTCCCTGATAGGAGGAAAGAAGGAGAGGAGGGGCTGGTTCCACTGTGCCCTCAAAAGGCTTGAGTGCAAAGACCTGACAACCTCCCACAACCATCCACCTTTGAGAAGCACCTCTACCTGCTGATATCCCCAAGGGAGGAACCACGTCTTTATAACACATGGGCCCAGGAGTGTGGGCACATAATGCCCATTATGCTGCTAACCATATCATTACCCCATGTTATCCTTTGCTTGGTCCCTACAGGTAACTAGTCAGGATGGCATGTTCATGAACTCTTGGAAAACTTCAAGAATTAGAACTAAAATCTAACAAAGGAAGACAAGACACAAAGCAGCTAAGACAGAGTTGCTATACTGTACAAAATCTCAGTCTACCTAAAAGAGACTATTAACGGATTCCTTACACTCTGTGTTATAGACCCAGGGATCTGAAAGCAAAAGGATTCGAACATTCCAGTAATATCCCCAAGGGAGCACGTTGAGATTCTCTACAACCATCTACTTTTCTGAAATCCAAATAATGGATTAAACCATTCTCATTTTTAAAATGAATAGTATTTCATTTTTTTGAGAATTCATTCATTATATTTTGATCATATCTACTCTGATTTGACCTCCTGATTCCTTCCAGATCCACTGCCACACCCACCCAATTCGCATTCTCTTTTTATAATTTTTAATAGCCTATAAATTCCAATTTATTCTATGCAGATACTCCTGGATATATGAACATCCCAGGAAGAAAGTCTGGGTCCACACCTTTAAATAAAGCTGACCCCACTTTCCCCAGAAGCTATCAACTGTAAGTCATACTTCAGCTAGGAGTGAGGGCTCATGGTCCAGTTCCCCAGCCAGGGTGGACTGTTGACTGGCTTGATTTTGTCCAGCAACCACAGCCACTGTGAGTTCGTGCGTGCAGTTCAGTTGTGCTGGTCAGTTTTATGTCGACTTGACAATATCTAGTCTTTGTAAAAAAAAAAAAAAAAAAAATCTCAACTGAGATTCTCATGGTCTCATGGGTGGTGCTGTCCCTGGGGTGCTGGTATGGGGCACTATAAAACAAACAAAAACAAACAAACAAAACTGAGCTGAGCAAGCCATGAGGAACAGTCCAATAAGCAGCTCCCTCCCCCCAACCCCCAGTCTGCATCAGTTCTGGTCTCTGGATTCCGGCTCTGCTTGAGTTCCTGCTTTGCTCTGCTCTCCCTTGACTCTGGCTCTTACAGACTTTATGTGCACACCTCACAACCTTTATGTTCACACCTCTGTGATGGTTCTCAGCCTTGGGGAAGAGAATATCACACAGGTGTTCTATTTGTGGCTAAGTACGCCACAGACACTTACTTGCTATACTTTTAAAAATTGTGAGTTTCTACATTAACCACCACACCCTACACGAAGAGTTTTCTATACGGTCTGAGAGGTATACTGATGTCTGGGTAGAGAAATACGAATTCAAAGGAAATTTGATACTGTTCCCATTTCGCAGAATACAAGTAGGAGGCTTCTCCCTGGGGTGTGTGTGTGAGTTTCCCAAAGACTGGTTCCTAGCATACTTCCCTTTGCAGGCTTGGGGAGCGGTCCTTAAACCCAATCAGAAACTAGTTAATTACCCACATAACACGCATGCTCCTATTACACGCTTGGCATATCTTACCATGCCGAGGACTATGGAAGTTAGTGGGGTTCCCAACTAGGTAAATCCACAAATGGCATTTTTTCCCCACCAGCAGTCTTCGTAATATCTCCAGGACGATGAAATCTAAGGAGTGGTGAAGAGCTACTTATTAATACCTAATGAATGTCTCCATGTCCTGCAGCCAAAGTATCTGATGTCTTCAGAATAGAGCCCTACTATCAAGTAAGAGCCTGTCTCATGATGGTGCTCGCTGGGACACTTGTGCACACACTCCACAGGAGGTATCACAGTTCTGAGGGTTTGTCAGCTTGTCGCTCCTGGAGGGAGCATTTTTCTCCTGCCTGGGGTAACCCCAACCAAACTCATACTATTGGGAATAATATAGCTTATAAAATACGTTTCCAGGCAACATTACAAAAATCTTTGGTGTTTTGAGTGTTTAGTATCCCACTCCACACCACTCCTCTTCCTACTATGCTATCCCTCTCCTCACCAAGGACTTCTGCTGCTATGATGAAAGCACTATGACCAACGCAACTTAAGGAAGAGTGTCTTTTGGCTTTTGCTTCCAGAGAGATAAGAGGGCTTCATGGTGGCCTGGGAGGCACAGCAGCATGTTGGCATGACAACCAAAGTGGGGCGCTTAGAGCTCATATCCTCAAAGGCAAGCACAATGAAGAAAATCCCAAAGCTCACAGGTGAGGATGTGTTCAAACCACCACAGGCCCTCTCTAGTTACTGTATTCTACAGATGCTCCAATTTAAACTTACAGATCTAAAGATTCAACAGTAGGATCCACATGTGAATGAGAACATGTGACTTTTGTCTCTGTGTCTGGGTTACCTCATCCAATATAATGTTCTCCGGTTCCATCCATTTACCTATAAATTTCTTAATTTCATTTTGTCTTCATGACTGAATTTGATTCTATTGTGTACTGGTACAAAAATCTCATTATCTGCTCATCAGCCGGTGGATATCTAGGCTATGTCCAATTTCTGGACATTATAAATAGAGCAGCAATGAACACGAACAAGCCAGTGTCTCTATAAGGAGCTCAGAAACTGAACATCAAGAAAATGAATGAGGCCATTTGAAAGTGGGACATGGAACTGAACAGGGGGTCCTCAGAAGACAATTCGCAAATGGCTAAGAAATGTATTTGAACTGTCCCCAATCCGTAGCCATTAGAGACATGCAATTTAAACTACGTGACATTTCACCTTACCTCAGTCTCAGTGGCTAGGATTAAGAAAACAAAATGATGAGAAGGACAGGGCAGGGGACAGGACTCGTGGGTACTGCTGCGAATGGAAACTGGTGCCTCCACTATGGACATCAGTTTTGGCAGATCTTCAAAGAACTGGAGAGATTGCTTAGGGGTTAGGATTGATTTCTGCCCTTGAAGTGGACCAGGTTCAAATTCCATAATTTATATCAGGCATCTCACAACTGGCTGCAACTTCAGATCTAGAGGAGGCCTCTGACCTCCACAGGCACCTACATTTAGGTGCGTATGCCTACATGAAAATACACACACACACACACACACACACACACACACACACACACTGAATTTACTATAATATTTAAAAATTAGAACTGGGTTCACTACATGACCCAGGTATATAATCTCAGGCAGATGTGCCATTCGTATATAAAGGCCTTTTGGGGTGACTCTTTACCAGCTTAAATTATTTGATAATATAATTGATCAGATACAAACATAGGCTAAGCATATATAGGTTTACACTTCTAGCTATTCTACACTTCTAAAACAAGTGAAATGTCAACTCCTGTCAGCTGACAGGCACATCCCAGAGATTGCATCTGTGATCCAGTGAAAGCAAGAGGATGGTTTTAGAGCTTCCCGAACGGTCTCTCCTCTGCTGTCCTATCAGGGGTTGGCCCCTTGCAGTTAGATGTTTCTGCAGGACTTTTGAGATTCACGATCTAGGGACCGAGGCTTTGCTCGGGGCCCTGTGATTTAGGGGGATCCAGTGTGGACCACTTCACGCTTCCCGTTCCCTTCACCCAGCACAATTCATGCTAACAGTACTTCATTCAAGTGGAGACTAGACGGCATGCTTACAGCGCCCTCTGCCTGAGGGGAGCTGGTGTCCAACACATGCTTGTTATCATTGGCAGAAATCTGTTAAACCTCATCTATTGGCTGGATGATTTTATGGTTTCAATTGGTTTCAATATGGTTCCGGTTCCTCGAGGAAAGGAAATAGAAAACAGTTCGTTCATTTAAAAAATAAAACATTTTAGATGATCTCTTGTTCTCTTTGTTGGGAAGAGAAAAGGTTAAGAAAGGGGAAGTAAAGATGAGGAAGGATAGCAGATAGACATGAGTCTAGGAGCAAGCCACCGGGGGAAGAAAATGGAACAGAGAATCCGAAACATGAGGGAAATGTAAAATTTATTTCTGTTTTCAGAAGGTTTTTTTTCTCATTCATTAATTAATTTACTTATTCACTTTATACCCCATCACAGACACACACACACACACACACACACACACACACACACACCTCTTAGTCCCAACCTTACAGCCCCAAACAGGCAAACCAGCTAGGGGAAGGAGATCCACTGGCAGGCAATGGAGTCAGAGACAGCCACTGCTCCAATTGTTACGGGGCCCACATGAAGACCAAGCTGCACATCTGCTACAAATGTGTAAGGTGCCTCGGTCTGGCCCATGCGTGCTCTTAGGTTGGTGGTTCAGTGTCTGTGAGCCCCCATGGACCCAGGTTAAGTGACTCTGTGGGTCTTCTTGTGGTGTTCCTGACCGCTCCAGCCTGTTCAATCCTATCTGACTCTTCCACCAGATTCCATGAGCGTTGCATGTTTGGCTCTGGATCTCTGCATCCATTCCCATCTGCTCCCGTCTGCTGTTGTATGAAGCCTCTCAGGAGACAGTTATGCTAGGCTCCTGTCTGCAGAGAATTAATAGTCAGGGGTTGGCTATTTCCCGTAGGATGGATCTCAAGATGGGGTAGTCATTGGTCAGCCAGTTCCCTCCAGCTCTCTTCCATCTTTATCCCTGAGCTGTGGGCAGGGCAAATTTGGATTGAAGGTTTTGCGTGTGAGTTGATGTCCCCCTTCCACCATCTGGCAGACCATTCTGGAGGTGACCTCTTCAGACTCCATATCCCCAGCTGCTAGAAATCTCAGCATAGGTCACCCCATAGACTCCAGACAGTCTCCCTGTCCCAGATCTCCAGCAAGTGCCAGAGATGTTCCCCACCTGATTTCTGTTCTCACTCCCACCCCTCTTCTGCCCCCACTTATCCACCCCTGATCTCGAGCCCCCTTCCCCTCCTCACCCCCTCTCCAACCCAGTTTAATTGTTTCTCTTCATATAACAAACTGCTTATATCAGAATGGAGACTCTGAAACCACTAGTGTGTCCATATGTAAGTCTTCTGAGCAAAGGCATTTGGAGGTTATAATCTCTGACCTTGAATTCAAATGCTTTAGGTCCCATGTCATTCTGGTAAGTAAGGATATTCTAAAGCATTAAAATGAGATTCATTTTGAGGAGAAATATAAGCACTATTCCAGAATCTGTGTCAGATTATTTTAACAACCTGACATATCCAGAATCATTCGGTTATTTCAGAGACCATAACATTTTAGAATCTATCTACACAAAACATTTCTTCCCAAAAATGTCCAGAATAACTGGGTTATTTCAGAGACCATAACATTTTAGAATCTATCTATACAAAGCATCATCGAGAATACTTTAATGTAATAAGTTCTTTGTCCCCAAGAAATATAAGCAATAACACTAGCAGAGAAGCACTGCTCGTATTGTATCTTTTTAGGTAAAAATCCTCCTTTGGCAAGAAAAATACAGGGCTGCGTTACCTTAATTTTTTTCTCTGTCTATTTTTTAATGATGAGTCTGGAACACTTTGCCTCCCTTCCACCCACCACCCACCAGACGCAGTGGGAAAGTAAGGATACAGGGGAAGTGGACCTGTTTAGAAATGGTTCTTTGGAGCAAATCCTATCTGTGTTGTCAGGAAATCAGCAGTTCAGTTCAGAGGTCAGCAGCAGCAGCCCAATCCACTTATAAGCACGCCATGGTTGTACCAGCTGTCCAGTTTCGTAGAGTCAGGAAAGCAAGCACGAATCAACAGTGGTGGCACTACTGTTATGCCCAGTTCTCAGGAACCCAAAAAGAACTCCAGGAATTGCAAGTCCGATGTTAAAACAAAGAGAGCTTTTATTTCTAGAGTCAGACCCAGATTGAAAGCCTTTCCCACTGTGCAGATTAGGGATGCAATGTCCACACTCAGGAGCTCTAAGTCTGTATATGCACATATGCATGAGCAGGGATCCCCAAATTTTAGGGTTCTGTGACTGGGGATGTGACAAGGAAAAGCCATCCTTCAAACCTGATACCATTGGTTCAGACAGTGGGGCAGAACTGCAGTTGGGAGGGACCCTTTCTCACTTGGGAAGTAACAAGGAGCTTGTGTGTTTTTACAAACTGGTCACAGCTGTCTGGGAACGCTTAATTGTTCTTTCCTCATAATCCAAGAGTGAGCCTCTTATTTTAAAAATATTTGGTCCTTGTTCCCTTCAAGGGCAGGAGCCAGCTGCACCAGAGATAGATGGTTATCTATCAAGGAGAGTGTCATCCTTGGTGACACAGAGGCTAGGGTATGTTACTTTTTGTCTGTTCCCAAAGCTGGCATCTGCCACGTCCCCCCCCCCCAGGGTTGTTAGGGGGAAGGGAGTGCCACAATGAAAAAGGGGAATTGCAATATTCCAGTGGTGCCAGGCAAGACCCTCTCTGTTTGTGCCCTCCAAAAGGTCAGAGGCATCTATGCTGGGAAAGGGGGAGGGGAGCTCTGACGGGAGAGTGGCAGGATAGTGCAGAGGCAGGTGTCCTGTGTCCCTTTAGTACCTAGCAGAGCCAGCCAGGCCTCAAGACACACATCAGCAAGATTGACCAGGGCCAATAGAAATGTCAGGAAAAAATTTCTTGGATGTGCCTCTCTCAGCAAAGCAAAGATCAGCGAAGATTTGAGACCAACAAGCATTGCTATGCGAGTGAGCCAAGCTCAGCCTGCTTCACTGTTTATTAAGCCCTCCCTCCAAACATCACATGTCCTGCACTGGTCTTGCTTCAGCACGGGAGTCTGTCTCAGCCGTTATCCCTCTGCCTTGATTATCACGCTGGCTTGAGTCCGAGGAAGTGGCAAGAGGCCTTTAGCATACCACCTGAAGTTTTGGGTGCACTTCTGCCTACGAAGTCCCAACAAATAGAACTCAACTATGCAGCGTGAGGCAGTCCAGTACATTTGTATGAGCAAAGAATCCTTCATCATACATTCTTTCATGTGCTTGCTTTAACAGAGCATCCTTTCTCCTGTGTCTGCTTCAGCAAAACATTCCTCCACGTGTCCTCTGTAGCAAAACATCCCTTCCCTTCTGTCCACTTCAGGAAAACACCATCTAACACAACTGACTTTCCAAAGAACTATTAAGTTTTCATTTCAGGCTGGGCAGTGGTGGTGCATGCCTTTAATCCTAGCACTTGGGAGGAAGAGGCAGGCAAATTTCTGAGTTTGAGGCCAGCCTGGTCTACAGTGAGTTCCAGGACAGTCAGGGCAACACAGAGAAACCCTGTCTCAAAAAAACAAAACAAAACAAAACAAAACAACAAAACAAAACAAAACAAAACAAAACAAAAGTTTCCACATCAGGGCTGGGGCTGAAGAGATGACTCACTGGTTAATAGTTCTGGGTGCTCTTCAGAGTACCCATATTTGATCCACAGAATTCACATGATGGTTCACAACCTTCGGTAACTCCAGATCCAGAAGACCAGTGTCGTCATCTGTGCTTTATGGGATTCCCTTTTCTGTCTCCCTTCTTCACTTACCATCCCCGGGCTCCTAGGCTCACTGTGTTCGTGCTGACATGCCTTTAACTCCAAAGGCTGTTTTCACGGTAACATGCTGAGGCGTTTGGCATCCACCACCAGCCCTTTTCTGTACCCGGAACAATAAGATGACTCCTACATCTGCACCTTACCTCAAATCTGCTCCATCTAGTCTCGTTCCACTTTATAAGTCCGCAAATCTTTGATTCCTAAACCAGTTTGCACTGGATAGTTTGAAAGTAGAAACATTCACACTGAAGAAATCCACATATTAAACCATCCATGATGAACTATTTAATCCTTTTAGATTTCAAGAGCACACTTGAGATTGCCTCAGTGCTTAGAAGCTTATAAAAAGGTAATTAGAAAAAGCAGTGGAACAGCAGCCTGTTGGTAAAGATCTTGGTCTCATCAAGAAATGTGGTATGGAGCTAGAAAGTAGGTTTTTCAATTTACCACAAAGCTGCTAATTCTGTCCTCTGTATCTCCTGTAATCTGTATACTCCTGTTTCTTTTTAGCTTGCCTCCTTCTGTCTTGAAAGTGTTTGAAAATTAAATAACTGTTTCCTGGGAATAGAAGCATTTCCTGGGAGGAGGAGGAGGAGGAGGAGGAGGAGGCGTGATAATGACATGCAGGAACTAAAAGATGCACACTGGACAGGAGAAACTGAGGCAGTAATAAGACACACAAAAGCCCCTTACAAGGCTATGCAAACAATAGTGATTGCAGCCCACAAGCCATCATGGAGCTCCTTAGATGCAGCTTTCTGAGTTGTCACCCATAAAGGGTGAACTTTTATGATAGTCACCCATGTCCTCTAAGTAGCCCTGATAAGCCCGGAGTCTCACTTAGACTCTGACTGAATTCTTTCTTTGGTCCTGTTGTCAGCCCCTTATCGGGGGTTAATATATGCTTAGTCCCATCTCCCCCAACAAAAGATCGTGGCTGCTCTACTCATGTTTGAAATTCAACCAGTAGGCTTGAGACTACTGCGAGTGTGAGGTTATGTTGAGTCCCTTGCTTCCTGTGCGTCATCTTGATACCCTGGATATCAATAGTCCAGGAGGAAGAGGTCTGCCCTGAACCCAGAACTGCAGTGCGCCCTTAGGACAGTCCAGGTAACTTGTTAAGGCAACTGAGGGATGGCTGTTGAAATTGTATGTAGAAGCTGTCACTCTGTGTGTGTGTGTGTGTGTGTGTGTGTGTGTGTGAGAGAGAGAGAGAGAGAGAGAGAGAGAGAGAGCCAAGTTGTTGTCTGCCTAAATTAACTTTTCTCCTTACTGTACAGATCTCAGCTTGCAGCTTGCTATTTGTGACTAATTAGGATTTTGGAGGATTTGGTTGTTGTGTTTTGTTTTTAATTTCTGATGTGCTCAGATTTTTTTTTATTATTATTATTTTTGGGCAATGTTAAACTGCTACAGACACTTGTAAAGGTTACTTCTTAATTTCTCTGTGACAATGCTTCGGAAGCGATATTCCACATGTCATCCTTAAATCAGAAACTTTCCGGTGGATTTGAGGCTTGTTGCGGATGCACAGTACCAGGCAGGCTAGAGGATACACACCTGTAACCCAGTAGGGGGTGGAGGGAAAGGACCTAGAATTTTAACAGAATTCAGCATAACAACGGAACACAGAAAGACCCCACCAATAGAGGGAAAGGGGAACTGAGAAGGGCAGGGGGAGGGGGGAGGGGGGAGGGGGGAGGAGAATGCTCTAGCTCAGATGCCACACCAAGCCCACGGCCAACCAGCTTCTTTCATTTTGACCCTGTCCTGAGATGATTTGTTTTTATTTTGAAGTTCATAGAGTTTCCACTCCTTTATCTCTTTTGTTTTGTTTTGTTGTTTCGTTTCTGCCTTCCAGGAATGTGCGACCGCCTTTAACAAAGCCTTTTCTTCACAGCTTCAAATGACTAGAATCTTCTCATCCAGGTCCAGGATCAAGTGTCACTTCAGTAGAGAATGAAAGTAGGGGCCCCGTGCGTTTCATCTTACTCTGTACTATCTTTGTATCATTATCCAGGGACTAGAATTTCTGTCATCTTGTCCCCTTTGCTCTGCCTTCCCCCATTAGGAAGCAAACAAGCTCCAGGAGAGCAGACATCTTTGTTTCCCTTTATCTCATGCTCTTCTCTCTCTCTCTCTCTCTCTCTCTCTCTCTCTCTCTCTCTCTCTCTCTCTCTCTCTCGTCTTCCCGACTTCTGCCTCTCTGCTGGCATGCTACATGGTACTGCTACACGGTCTCTCACTGTCGCCTTCTGCGTTTAGTGGAAAGACCCATTTAAACTGGCTTATAAAATCAAAAGGCTGTCCGCTATGTATCTCAGAATACCCAGAGTTAAGCGCAGTTATCAGCTTTAGTTCGAAGAGGACTCTGGCCTCCATCCTGACTCTTTTGAGTCCTGCCTTTGCTTCTTACCCAGGCTGCTAACTAGGCAGCCTCAGCAGTTATGCCTATCACATCCCCACTGAGAAGTGTCTAGAGATTGCCAGTGGCAACTGTTCTTTTAAAGGTAAAGAAACTTACTGTCAGTGGTCCTTAGCGACTTTTAGTCTGAACTGGGTCCTGGGTTTGTTCTAAACATTCGGGAACACCGCAGAGTTTATAAACCTAATGTAAAATGCACAGACCTGAAGCTATCGACAGCAGCATCTGATATTGTGTCTGTCTCCAAGCACCATCAGTCTCCCCTTCCTAATTGAATCTCTGCATACCCTTCCCTCAGAGTAACCTCAGGTCTTTCATGGCGGCTGCAGGCTTGTGAGACAAACCCTACAATAGCCTTGCAAGGCTGCTGCAGGCCTGCCCTGATCCTGACTGCATGGACTCACTGGAGGGCTGTCCCAAAGACTCGCTAGGTGTCAGGAGAGGGGGGCCTCCATTCTATGTCTGCAGCAACAGAAAAGTATCAAGAATGCATATATTCTTTAAAATCGTGATTCTTTTTTTTGTAACTCTTTGTGGGTGGTAGAGAATAGCTTTCAACTTGGAGTGTTAAACATTCCTGCCTAAACTAAGTTTTTATTGGTTTGATCTCCCTCCTTCCCTCCCTCCTTCCCTCCCTCCTTCCCTCCCTCCTTCCCTCCCTCCTTCCCTCCCTCTTTCCCTCCCTTCCTTCATCCCTCCCTCTCTCCCTCCTTCCCCCTTCTGCCTCTCTCACACATTGCCTCATGTTGCCCAGGACGCTCTTGACCTCTTGATGCTCCTGACCCCACTTCCAAAATTCTGAGATTGCACGTGTGCACTCCCACCCCTAAACTCCAAACTACTTTGTTTTAAGTAATGATCATATACCCTATTTAAAGAAATCTACCTTGCCCTTCTGTTCAGACTTACACGCCAGCTTTACTCATCCTAATTTTTCTATTTACTGCTGTTTCTGACTTCTCCAGCATTAGAGTGCAGATCTGCAGATGACATGAAAAGGAGCCAAAGTGTCTTCATACTCTACTGGATGGCAGAAGTCTCCTTGGATGGCAGCTCTCCAAGGCTGGCTTTATCTACTACCCAGTGATTGAGTTAGGTACTCGGAGACCTTCCGTGCTTCCTTCTTGGATCTCTGCCCACTATGGGAATGATGTGTGTTCCCACTGACCTCATAAAGATGCCCTTGACCTTCTACTTTCCTGGTACAGCCTCCCCCACTCCTCCTGCTGGGGCCTATGCATTTAGGAAGACAGTTCTTTTCTCAAAGTTATCTCAACACAGTACTAGTTTAGACTTAATAACCATTCAAGGAACATAGAGCATATCAACACATCAAAATCTGTCATCTGGGACCCATGACCAAGCAGGCTTCCATATTTCAGCTTGTCCGTGGAGAGCCAGACAGTGATCTCCTTATCCCCCTGAAGTTTCAGGGGACCCATATCAAGTATCCAATGGCTTTCATACTGTGATCAGTTTTAATAGCTGCACTATGAAAGGCCTAATGGAATTTACAGTTCAGCAAGTATCCAGATAGGGACAGAGTACCTCCCATTTTTTAAAACATTCCAACTCTCTGAATGATTCTTTTGAAGATGCCCTAGTTTTATCTAGGGAGATAGGGAGGAAGCAAGACCTTGCCCATTAGAAGGAATGGCACTCCCTACCAAATATACAGTTTCTCCGAATAGCTTCTCACCCTGAAAACTTCCTTTGAGTTTCTCCTTGCAGTGTAGCCTGGAAGTGGAGGAAGGCTGGGGGGGGGGGGGCGGCTGCATCTCTGAAAAGCACAGGGACTTTGGCCATCACTTCTGCCTAGCCTGCGGACCAAATATCTCTCCAGCCTCCAGGCTTAGCACTTCACCAAAGTTTTAACTTTCTTCTAATTGACATTGGCGATGCTTCTGTTATTCTATGTAAGCACCGTGTCATACAGTGCCAACTACTGAGGCACAAGCCCATTTCTCCCATTTCATACATTATACTGTATCTTGTTTTGTTGCTCAGGCCTCAGTGAGGCTCAGTACAAGGGCTGACTGTGGTTCCTGTAGCATATCAAAGTCTGCTTGGCCTTTAGGCTCACACAGTACCTGCGGCTCTTCCTGGAACTTCTTACCCAGTCCCCTGCCACAAACCTCTCCAGCCTACGGACTTCCTTTCCCTTCTCTTCCCCCAGCTTCCATTTCCTATACGACCCTTCCATCTTGGCCATGGGCTCTCTCTGCATTCTCTCTCTCTCTCTCTCTCTCTCTCTCTCTCTCTCTCTCTCTCTCTCTCTCTCCCTGCCCCTCCCCGCTTGTGTTTGGTTCTCTTGTGCTCCCTTCTCTCTTTTTTTTTCTTGGGCTGTAGGGCTGTACCCTTTCTCATATCTAAAATAAAAACCTCCTCAGCTATACCTTGGAGCAGCCAGCCAGGTCCTCATTTTCTTCCAGTTTTACTTTGTATAGCCCTATACAATATGTATTTTTATATGAATGCATGTGTTGTCCTCATGTATACATTTGCACTTAGACTGCAAACTGTTGGAACTGAGTTACAGAAAGTTGTAAGCCAGCATGTGGGTGCTGAGAACCGAAAACAGGTTTTCTGCTAGAACACTAAGGGCACTCTACTTAGAGGCCACCAGTCAGGAACTCCCTGCTTGGGTTTGGCCTGCAGGGTGAACTGAAAAGAACAGACATCTAGTGTGCATTCCCCATACCCTGTTCCCAGAGTGTTCCTCTCCATGCACTGACATGAAGCCTTAACCCATGCCACAGACAGAAGGCAGGAGATCAATGGAGGGCCTTAGAGGGGGCTCCAATGTGGGTGGAAAGGCAGAACAGGGTAAACACCCTCTTTGAGCAAAAAGCGTACCAAGAAAACAATGTATGGGATGCCTGGTTCTGAAAAATCTGTAAGAGGTCCGCTTTCCATGTCTTATAGCCTGCTCCGACCCACAAGTGCAGGAGAGCTGTGAGTCCAACCAACAGAGCTACTGTCCAGGCCAAAATCCAGGGTCTTGAGTTGGCCCACCCCAACGTCTATCCCCATCTATGAACTGCTGGAGCATTTGAAGGGGATTTTGCAGATCTAAAGCTGCAATATTCTCAGGACACAGAGGAACAACAGAATATCAAAAGGGAGTCCTAGTGAGGATCAAGTAAGTATTGATAGTGTAGCCTTAGCTGGAGCCTTTGAACCAGACTCATAACTCACAGCAATGAACCTTTTCAAGAAAACCTGTTTGGGCAAAAAGATATAATAGGTGACACACAGTACACAACACAGTTTCCATGGAGAGATTGTTTGTTTGTTTGTTTGTTTGTTTTGTGGGGAGATTGCAAGGGCAGGGGGCAGTTATGGAGAGACAGGGAGATGAGTGGGATTGGGGTACATAATAGGAAATTTATAAGAAGCAGTAAAAAGTTTTTTTTTTTTTTTTTTTTTTTAAACTGGCCCTATGCAGGTGCGAATGCTCACAAAGACTGTACTGGGAGGCCAAGACAGGTACTGACTTGTTTACTGTAGACACATTCTGGCTGACCTCTAATAATGTTTTCACAATAAAATGTACTAGAAAGTATTCAACTCCACTGTAATACATTTTGCATTATATTTCTGTGTGGTTTTTCACACAGAAATGTAGTTAGGAACACTTTGAAATGTGAAGGGCCTGTAAGCCCAGTGTAACCCATTGGGTCATTTTGCAGCCAGGGGCTCTGTGTAGTTGTTGACCGACACAGCCTCATTCTGATTCAGGCTCACGACTGGCTTTCTGATGTGTGTCAGTGCAATTTTTATTTTTAGAACAGTCTCACGAAGCCCAAGTTGGCCATGAGCTTTTGATGCTCCTCCCAAGAGCAGGGATTCCAGGCCTGCTGCTACCTGGGATTAACACAGCGCTAGAACCCAGGGCTTCCTGGATGCCAGCTGGGTGAACCAGCAGGCGAGCTGGGTCCCAGCTGTGAGGACAGTTTTTGCTGTTTAATTCCTTTTCTTTTAGACAGTAACAGAACTTCTTTTGTTTCAATTTGTTGACAACTCTGGAAAAAAAGAGGGGGGGGGGTCCATTCCTTTTGAATTACCACAGTCTTTTTAAAATCAGTCCCTTGTTGTATTTTTTACTCTTGAAAACTACCTAGCCGGACATTTTTAAATTTTAATTTTATCTATACTGAGAGTTAGTCGAATTTAGGTAGCCTCTTTAAGAAGGTTGTGGCTTCCCACTGAAGTGGAAAAATCCCCCCTCCCACCCCCCCAAACATACAAACATACACACACCATTAGGGTCCTGGTACAAACACACACACTCACACATACACGTACACAAACACACATAAACACACACACACACACACACACACACACACACACACACTCAAGCACTGGGCTGCTGGTATATGAGAGTATCAAGGCATTTATTTAGTATTAATCCCAGCACAGTGTGTGTGTGTGTGTGTGTGTGTGTGTGTGTGTGTGTGTGTTTGGGTATAAGGTGTGGGGGATGTTGGCTATATAATGCTAGCCAGTAAAAGCTGGCAGAAAATAAAAGCCAAGAGAACAGAAACTGAGAAGTGGGTTATTTTGAAGTGCCCACGTCTTCTATGCGGCTGCTAACCCCTTTGAAAAGCTTTGCCTTCCAACTCTTTACATCACAGTCTTGCCATTGTAGTAATATCCTGAAAGTGAAGAAAAGTTAAATTAACATATCAGCATACATAAAGGAATGGCTTAATCTACAACATCTTTGCTGTCTAATAAACATGAGATGGCTCAGGGGTTAAGAGTATGGACTGTACTTGCAGAAGACCTGGGTTCAATTCCCAGCACCCAATGTGGCAGGTTACAACTGTTTGTAACTTCAAGATCTGACACCCGGAAATGGACAAAAATGCAGACAAAACACCAACACACATAAATAAATAAAATAAAAATAAATATTAAAAAAAATAAACAGGAAATTGCATTTTTTGAAAAAGGATGTTCATTTTTAAAAAGCTTAGTTTACTGGGGACAGCAAAGTGGTTCAGCTGGTAAAGTGGTACTTGGTGCCAAGCGTGAGGACCTGCTTTCGGTCCCTAAGAACCACACGGTAGAGAGAGAGAGAACAAAATGCATCAAGTTGTACTGTGACTCTGCATACACACCATGTCATGTGTGTGCTTATACACACACAAATAGTCATTGTTTTAATTTTAGTTCAGTAAGAAATGAGATTGAAAATCAGAAAGGAACTGAGTAAAAGTCTGAAGAAACCAACCTAGTAAATCAGTAACATCATTATAAAAACTACTTACGTTTTTACTGTAGAGAGTTTTGCCTCTTCCATAATCTCTGGGTTCAGGCTCATTGCATATGCAGTTGTGGCCATATCTCTATGGAATATTTCAAATTGTTGAGATTAAATAGCATAATAAATAATGTATGGTTTAATAACATAAGGAGGTTGGCTTCGAATGTATAATAGCAGTGCTAGTTTTAAACTATAGGAAATTCTTATGTGTGCAACATACAGATTTTTCTGAGTTGCCAAGGATTTTTAAACTTAGATACATCAGGTAAATTTGAGAGAAACAGAGAAACAAAGACCAAGGACTGATACAAGTTCTCCAAAGACTATTGAAGTTTGTATCCAGTAGTCAGTATGAAAAAGGTCAGAAAGAAGCACGTGATACCTTGTTTTAATCTAGGCAGCCACGGACCTTCTTGTTTGTCCTCTCATTATTCTTAAGTAATAGATATCCTTGGTCATGGCAGGCAAAGGTAATAAGATAATTGCCTACCTCTCATTATTTAATGCCTGACATGTGAGTACTTGGTCTGAACCAGACACTAAAATCATCACACAAATGAAAAGCACGAGCCCAGTCCCTGCTCCAAGGTGCCCACCCTGGGAAGAAGAAAGCAATCTAGAAGAGTGGATGGCGGTGGTGTCGCCGCTCGTGGATCAGTTAGGATTTGATGTATGATCTCTCTCCCGAGCTAGCTACCTGTCTAAGAAAGACCTATCTCCTGTCTTTCCAAACAGTGCTAGCTGAGGGAAAGAACTGGGCAAAAAAAAAAAACAAAAAACAAAAAACAAAAAAAAAACAAAAAACAAAAAACAAAAAACAAAAAACAAAAAACAAAAAACAAAAAACAAAAAACAAACATAGGTTTGTAACATAAAGGTTACCTCTTTATTGTGGGAGTGTTGGGGAGTCATGGTGAGTTGTTTGCCTAATTTCATACAGTTCTCTCGATTTTGTCCAGAGTTAGATTTTAGTGAACCTACACTTAAAATTACCAAGGACGTGTGTGCTATAGATGTGAACACACACAGACAATGAGAGGCCCGTTTGTATAGACAGGTCATGAAATTGATAGTGACTAGTTCTTGCAGTAACCAGGGACCAGAAGATCAAATACCTGCCGGGGACTTGCAATAGTGAGTACTTGAACCAATCAGGCAGAGATCATAGGTGCAGCAGGTCCTAGGTGGCTCTAATCTCTCAACAACTCTAGTGGTAGTCCTTTCAAGACATAGTCATTGTTAGGCAACCAGTTACATTACAAAGAAATGGAATTGCTGGTCCTAGTACATACAGAATTAAAATGATTAGAGTTTGAACAGAGGAATTGATTTTCTTCCCTGACTCCATCTTCACTGGATGGAAGAAGACTTGGTTTACATACAGCATGCATAATCTAGATTGGTTTCTCAGAGAACATTGTATAACATTCTGAACTTTGATATTAATGTTTTCAGCCAACATGTTGTTTGATATGGATAGCCTAATGGTTTTTATTTGGAATTTCTTTTCTTTTTTCTTCTCTCTCTCTCTCTCTCTCTCTCTCTCTCTCTCTCTTTCTCTCTTTTTGAGGCATAGACTTTTTTTGTTTTTTTTGTTTTGTTTTTGTTTTCTAGTAGAATAGTATATAGTGTTGACAGTGTAGAGGGTGGTGACACAGTATGTTTAGGAATAGAAGTATTTGGACTCTTTCAATAATTTGTCAGTGCTCTTGAGTATTCTGGCTGATCGTTCTCCCTGTGGGGCTGTTTCTGAGTTGCCTGCAGATGTTGGTTGCTGTGGCCAGCTGGCTTTAGAATGCCTAGCATGGCTGCCCTTAATGGAAGGAAGAATGCTTTTCATCTTAGGTCTTCTTGCCATTTCTGCTCATGCATTTGTTCCAAGAAGGTGTGTTGTAGCCAATGAGTGGCCACCACTGAGACACAGACATTCTCAACATTATGAGTGGCTGAGCAAGACCTGGAGGCAGTAGAGGAGTCTCTGAGGTATTTTCCTGTGTCAAGGATGGACCCTGATGGAGGAGTTGGAGAAGGGACTGAAGGAGCTGAGAAGGTTGGCAGCCCCATGGTGGGAGCAACATGGAGGGAGCCATGGCTCCGACCTCACATGTAGCATAAGATGTCCTTGTTGGACATCAGTGGGAGGAGCAGCCCTTGGGCCTAAGAGTGTTCGATGCCCCAGTGTAAGGTAATGCCAGGGCGGGAGGACAGGAGTACGAGGGAGGGTGACGGAGCACCCTCATAGAGGCAGAGCGAGGGGGGAAGGAATAGAAGAGAGACATGGAAAGGGGAAAACAATTAAAATGTAAATAAAGAAAATATCTAATAAAAAATACAAAAACAAATTATTTCATCGACTTTTTCCTCACCTCATTTCTTTTCCATTCTCTGCAGCAAGTGTGCAGGGTAAGTTGGCCAAGAACAATTTTGAGAACATTTATCCTTAACATAATTCTAAACTCTCTTAGGCAGACACTAAACCAATCAATGAGGCTGAGTATGGAAGGAGACATCATCAATAGCAGTCCAGGATATTCAACATTTTTTTCTTACTTTTTTAATACACAACCAAAATAATACCTTTCTGCAAAATAAAGAAAAATAAGTACACAAATTTCTTGCCCCAAACCAAACTCATTAATCAAAAGCTCTTTAGGAAAAGAAAAAATCTTCTTGTAGTTATTGTAAATTATCATGTTCTCAGTGCAATCTAACCAGAATATTAAAAAAAAAAATTAACTGCTATTTTGGTCTACCTGTACTTGGCACTTTGGTAAGAGATGAAAATTACACCTTAGTTAAGTTTAGAATTCTTGACTATTAAAGAATTTCCGTGTGTTAAGTAAATCGCATTCAATGAGATGCCGTTGGTGAAGTGTCTCAGGGTATTGCTGATTTCTCTGAAACGCGTGTGGTCTGTCCTCTCTGAAAGCCCAGTTGGTGGAATTCGGGGTTAGAGGGCCTGGTGGGGAGAGCTCTTGACTCTTGGCTTTGTCATCTTAAGCAGAAAAGCATTCATTCACAAAACCAGTCGTATATTAAGCAGTGTCCTGGGTGAGAGATGTCTGAGGAAAACTGCACGCTTACCTTCTGTGAGGCCTGGAACCGCTGTGCTGGAGAACGGCTCACGAAATGCCACCCTGCTACATGTGCACTTGAAATTAGGGAACTTGATCTTAAGTCGCTCCTTGGAACTCATTTGATATTTTTGTAATTGTATTTGTAAGAAGAGAAAATTAGTTTTAGTTGGGATGGAATGTGTTTTGGCATGCATTTCCACTTGTAAGTAATTTTAAAAGGTTATATTTTTCCCTGAGTACACATTCCCACATACCTATTATTACTATGCTGCTTTATGCATTAGTATCCTGGGAAGAATTGGTTCCTTAATGCAGAACCAGGGATTACAATGTTATCATCTTTGAGCCTGTTTTAAAACAACTATTAGGAGGATGCTGCAATTACAACACATTAAAATACTTCTACTATTGTGAAAAATAATCTTATAACAATTGTGTCAGCTTTCACCAGAGTAAATATAGCAAAACTTCAGATGAACTATATAAAAGGCTAACTAGGCAAAAATGATCTTCTTTTGTTTGTTGGGTTTTTTTGTTTGTATTTATTTGGGGGGTTGTTTTTGTTTGTTTGTTTGTTTGTTTGTTTGTTTGAGACAGGGTCTCTTTACATTGCCCTGGCTGTCCTAGTATTCACTATGTAGACCAGGCTGGCCTAGAAGCCACAGAGATCACTCTGTTTCTCCCTCCCAAGTGCTAGGATTAAAGACGTGTGTCACCATGCCTGGCAAAGTATTCTTTGTTGTTGTTGTTGTTGTTGTTTGTTTGTTTTAAGATATTATCTGTAGCATTTCCAAGAGGCTTTTGAGTGATATATGTTATTCAAAAGTATGATATTTTAAAGATTAGCTTAGTAAAATTCTTGTGTTAGTAATGAAGCTGTACCTTGTTTTGATAGCTACCAGAATAGATGGCTCCATTTCCTCCCAGTGAAGGACCGCCTAGTGCAATGATCCCCCATTAGCCACTGTACAAGGCAGAAGATCGAGGAGGAGCTTATTAAACACATTTAAAAGGGTTCTCCAATTCCAGTTCCCCAGTCGTATCTCCATGTTTTTAACAGACCACCTGCTCTGGCCTCTCCTTCCTCTCTGTCCCCATACCCAGAGGACTAAGCAGTTCTACAGTCCTCCTTCCTCTCCCTAGAAACCTGCTGGCCACATCCATCCTGGGAATCTGGTAGACTATCTTCTCTGTTCTGCCTGTCCTTCATTTCCAGTTCCCCTGTTTGCATCCTCAGCCCAGTAGCAGAGCTTTGGCACAGCCTGTTTTCCTTCCCTTCCTCCATTCCTATGGACCCCAGAGAGCCTCATGGCAGACTCAGCTTTCTTCCATTGTATAAACCCTCTCTGCCATCCACACCCTCTCCCCCCACTCCCACAACACCCTTCTAGCCCATCCCTATTCCTTCATGTTCTCTCCAAATACTTTTTTTTTTTTTTTTTTTTTTTTTACCAAGGCCGTCAGTGGTCACATCTGGCAGGGACTCAGGCACACTCTCTACCAGCCAACCCACAGCTACCAAAATCCTTTAAGATCCAAAGAGAGCAACAGAAAGCAAGAAATGAAAAGGCCACGCAAGAAAGACAAGACCAGATATCAGCACCTACAATTACAATCATCCCAAATGCCTAGACAACAAAATAAAAGCACAGTCAATAACAATCAGGAAGTGATGTTTCTACTAGTATTCAGCAATGCTACTACAGAGAAATACCCTGAGAAATGCAATACAGCTGAAGCAGAAGACGAGGACTTCAAAATAGCTATAAGGAGTATTTTCAAGGACCTTAAAGACAGCGTGAGTCTATAAAACACAAACACGAACAATGGAATAAAATGAAGCAGACAGTTCACGACATGGGCATAGAAATGGAATCACTAAAGACAACCTAAACTGAGATAAAACTGGAAATGAAAATCTTAGGTCAAACAAAAAGGTGAGCCTCTCCAACAGAGTAAAAGGTATAGAAGAAAGACCCAGACACTGAACACAAGATAGAAGGGTAGAAGAAATAGATACCTTAGTTAATAAAAATGTTAAATCAAAAGAGAGAAGAAGAAGAAGAAGAAGAAGAAGAAGAAGAAGAAGAAGAAGAAGGAGAAAGAAAATAAAGGAATGGAAGGAAGGAAGGAAAGAAAGAAAGAAAAAATAAAATAAAATAAAATAAAATAAAATAAAATCTAGGTACAAATCATACAGGAATCTGAGACACTGAAAAATCCAAATTCTTCTGCTGCCTCTAGTGTCAAGCAATCATGGAGGTGGCTGCATGACTGCCTTCCATATAGAACACAGCTGTGGTAAGACAGCCCATCTGTGGCTCTTCCTTGCCTCTATCAGTCAGGGTTAGCTGCTGCTGCATGGGGGACCTTGCTTTTCTTTGGATGGGATGCTCCATATGTGAGACCTTTCACAAAGCAACATGCACTAGAATAGAATGTCTTGTTTTGTTCTGTTTTGTTTTGTTTTAGAGAAATAAACCTTTAAAAAATAAAAAGCAGTGGCAGGAATTTTAAATCATTCTTTAAAACCAAGTAGGGAAAAAAAAAGAGAAAAAAAAAAAAGCCAGACGATGATGGTGCACGCCTATAATCCCAGCACTCTGGGAAGCAGAGGCAGGCAGATTTATGAGTTCGAGGCCAGCCTGGTCTACAGAGTGAGTTCCAGGACAGCCAGGACTATACAGAGAAACCCTGTCTCGGAAAAAACAAAACAAAACAATCCACCCCCCCCCCTAACAAAATCAAGTAGAAATCTCCCAGGAGAGAAAGCACAAAGCAAAAAGCAGGAAATAACCAAGAACAAACAGGAAAAGCAAGAATCAATCAGAAATCTACCCTTTCTGAGACTTAAACACAGAGGATAATAAAGAAAACACACAGAGAGAAAAAAAATGTTATGTGATTGATTCGAGAAGATTCCATGTAGATAATCCAGTGAGTTTTCTGACTTTAGAGGGTGATGATGAAATGGGTAGAAGAAGATGGAAACTGAGGAACATAGGCATGAAACCTCAATCGGCTGGGAGAAGAGAACGGCAGCTATACGATACTATATGGAAAGGATGGTTTCATTAAAAACCACTGAGGACTGCAATGGGCTCAGCAGCGGCAGTTTCGGCAGTTAGAAAACAAAGCTGGCATTCCCTCGGGTTCTAGGAGTAAGATTTAGTTGTCAGGGTGTGGCTTGAAAACTCAAGAAAAATACATTGGATAGAAAGGAAAAGAGATCGAATGTATATAATGTATCAGTTAGGGTTTTGTTGCTATGATGAAACAGGTTGAAAGAAGCAGCTTGCAGAGGAGAGGCTTTGTTTGGGGGTACACATCACAGTCCGGAGAGTGTAGGCAACCAGCAACAAAACAGGGCAGGAACCCACCCGCCGGCAGGAGCTGACACAGCGGCCACGGAAGACACAGAAGAGCGCTGCTTACAGGATTGCTTCCCAAGGCTTGCTTTGCCGGCTTTCTTACAGAACCACCAGCCTGGGGTTATCCTTACCCAAGCAGATTGGTCTCTCGCTCAGTCCTATGACCTGATGTTATGGAGACATTGTCTCAGTGGAGGCCGCCTTCTCTAGCTGTGTCAAACTGACAAAAGGCTAGCCAGCACAGGAAATAATGTTTGTAGTTTTACTTCCCAGATTTATTTGAAAAAAAAAATACGATGCACTATGGAAGATATCAGCAGTTTATATAGTCCAGGGAAGGAAAGGAACTGGAACCAGTTCAGTTACAACCATAGCGAATGCTTTTAATTTGTGTGCGTTTGCAATTACGCAGATTACAAGTTAACTACAGTTCCCTTTTCTCAGCACTGAATAGGTTGCCAGCACAGCTCTTCTGGAAATTGTCCTTTGATGGCGTCTCTTTTCTGATGCAGGTTGTACTTTGGGGAAAGGGCTTGAAGTGAAATGGTAGGCATCCTGGCTGGCCTTACTTCGCCCAATTGGGAGGATGACTCTGTGAAGAATATGGAGTCCTTGGGATTTTATCTCTAGCTTAAATATGTATCTCATTACAAAATTAATATTCACACATGGAAAGAAACGGAAATCTTACAGCAGTCATATGAGACACCTGTGATTTGTGCCACATAAAGGAACCCACAATATACATGTAACATATAAAGGCAGTGACCATATACATGTAACATGTTTCTTCTTCACAGATCTTGTTATGGTCTCTATGCATAGTCTCAACATTTCTCTCTTGGCCCCATTCAGTCTGGACCTATCCAATGCCTCTTTTCTCTCCCTCATATTCACAATGAGCCCCTCCCCTCAACCGTGTCTTAGAGGGCTCATGCCCTGGTTTTCATTCGGTCGTCAGGGCGCCTACCAGCATTAATGACACGATCCGATGTGAAGAATCTTAAGAAGGTACTCTTTCCCCTCTTCTCATCCAGACCTTATCAATCAATAGAGGAGAATTAGCTGTGATGAACGTATTGTTGGGATCTGCCAAAAACGTATCCTACAGGTTTCCGGAGAAAGCTTTGATGAGTCATGGTGGTGTGCGGTGTGAATCTTCTGCGGCAGCGGTTCTCAGCCTTCTTAATGCAGAGACCCCTTTCATACAGTCTCTCACGCGGTGACTCCCAACCATAAAATTATTCTGTTGCTACTTCAGAACTGTACATTTTCACTGTTATGAATAGTCATGTAAATATCTGGTAGGCAGGACGTCTTACAGGCCGTTCCTATGAAAGGGTCATTTGACAGGCCCCAAAAGGGGTCGCGACCCACAGGTTGAGAAGCACTACACTTGCTGCGTCTCGCTATCACCCTCTACTGACCAACTTTGAGATTGCTCCAGAGAGAATGGGAAAATACCAGTGTCTGCTTCTGTTTACACAAAGCGGGGGGGGGGGGGGGGGGGGAGGGAAGAGGGGGGGATAAACTTAGACCTAAAAAAGTAGACCTTGTGAAAACACTGAGAACAGACCGTGACATACAGGAATGCTCAAGAACTATTATTTATTCAGTCACATGTGCACACAAGTGTGCAGGGCAAGACCACTTCTTTTTTACGTATATTTTGTATCCTAAAACTTAACATGCTTGGCTCTTTTTATTAAACTTTCCTGCCATTCTTGGTTTGATATTTCCATCTATATAGCTACCAAATATAAATGACAATAATGTGTAAATAACATAATTCATTTAGTAGTTAAAAAGTGTTGCAAATATTAGAAGTTGATAACATCATTGATCATAAGGAAGTGCAAATTAATATCACAATGATAACGCCTCAGGTACACGTTGGCAAGGATGTGGGAGGTAATGGGAGAATCCTTGTGCACTGCTGGTGAGAATACAGACTGGTCTGTCATATTCAAGCACAGTATAGACATTGCCCCAAAATTCAGACTAGAATTGTCACGGGGTCTAGAAATCCACTACTACATGTGCCCACAGGAGTAGATGCCTCCACTGTCATGACCATTTCAGCATTGCTTGGTGAAAAGACTACAATTAAATCTAGTTTTGTGAAACAGTGAATTTAAGTAGGGACACTTACACAGGCGGGTTGGATAAGGGGTCATGTACAAATGTTGGGTGGCTACACTACTAAAGAAAGTATTTCTCCTTCAACAAATATACAGTGTATACAACAATTATACATTGTACACACACAAGGGGTGTGGCCTTGTAAACTCTCCGCTAATTGCTATTAATTGCACATAAATCCTTGGGGATGGGCAGGTTCCCGTGAGATTCTCTCCTTGCAATGACAGAATGTTAACGGACCCAATCTTGAACACACCTTCTTTGAGTAATCGTAACTTCCGGGAGTTCAGAAGGGCAAAGGCTGTATTGTTGGTGGAGGACAGCATTCTGGAGCATCAACAAGTTGAAGCAGCCTAAGTGTCCACAGACAGATAGATGATAAAAATGGTATATCTACACGATGGAAAATTTGTCTTTTACAAAGAAAGAAATCCAGTTTCTGTCTATTTGAAATAAAGCTCCTGTGAACATAGGTAAGCAAGTGCTCTTGTATTATGGTGGAGCAACTTTTGGGTTTATGCCCAGGAGTGGGATACCTTGGTCTTGAGGTAGATCTATTCCCAATTTTCGGAGACTATGCCAAATAGATTTCTAAAGTGGCTGTATAAGTTCACACCCCCGCCAGCAATGGAGGAGTATTCCCGTTGGCCCACATTCTCAACAACATAAACTGCCATTTGAGTTCTTGATCTTAGCCATTCTGACAGGTGTAAGATGGAATCTCAGAGTTCTTTTAATTTGCATTTCCCTGATTCCCTAGGGATGTTGAACATTTCTTTACACGCTTCTTAGCCATTAGTGAATTTTCTGTTGAGAATTCTCTGTTTAGATCTGCACCCCTCTTTTAGTTGGGTTATTTGGGTTTTTTGGTGTATAGTTTCTTGAGTTTATGTTTTGGATGTCAGCTCTCTATCAGATGTGGAATTGGTGAAAATATTTTCCCATTCTGTAGGCTGATTTTATCCTTTTGACAGTGTCTTTTGCCTTATAGAAGCTTTTCAGTTTCACGAGACTCTAGTTAGGAATTGTTGATCTTAGGGCTTGAGCTGTTGGTGTTCTGTTCATCTAAAAATAGAAAATAATTCTGAATGTTGGTGAAAGTGTGTGAAACATTAAGATGATGTTCATGGAAAGGTAAACAAATGAACTAGTTTTAAGGCTATTTAGAAACATTTGCTATAATATCACATTGAGCATATATTTTGATCCACTCCCTTTGTATCTTCTTCAATTGTATTTCAAATTAACATATACTCACATACGCACATATAAAACTTAGATTTCTTTACTATTATATTCATTTTAAAATTCTTATGGTAAGAAAAGTCTATGCAAAGTCCAAGTCCAATGATTCTGGTAGTGGGGGGGGGGAGAGAGAGAGAGAGAGAGAGAGAGAGAGAGAGAGAATGGGGAAACACATAGGATTATGTGGAAAGCCGTGCTACCAATAAAATAAATGTCTCTATGTTTTGGGGACATTCAATTGAAAAATTAAAGCATAAGATAACTTCTTGTTTGATTGCATTTGAAAATTGCTTTTAGCGTGTGTGTGTGTGTGTGTGTGTGTGTGTGTGTGTGTGTGCTTTTGGTGCCTGACTGTGTGTAGGTACTGATGTGATGGCATTGATGAGGGGTCACGAGCCAGCTTGGCAAGTTGGTCATCTCCACCCACCTTCCTGTATTTTCCAGAATCAAATTCAGGTCACTAGGATTGCACAGCAAGCACCTTTACCCACTGAGACATCTCGTTGGCATACATTTTTAAATTATGAGTGTACAGATGTATATGTATATATACACATAGATGTGCATATAAATGTACTAAATGGATGGACTTAAACCTACTAAAATAATCTTAACCCCGAAGGAGGGAGATAGGAACTGCATTGTCAGGAAAGAAAGATTTTCAGGCTTCCTTCTTTACGTATTTCCTATTGTTCTATGTTGAGTATGAGTTTTCTATCATAGTATCTGTGTGTAATTGCACAAAGAATGTGAACACTGTAAATTGGAAGAGAACTCAGGAAAGTGCTTGCCTTACAAGCACAAAACTCAAGCAGAACCCAAAGAAAGAACAAAACACACATGGTGCTGCCATCTTGTAATTTCAGTCCTGGGGAGGCAAAGACAAAGATGCTCTGGGCTCACGGGTTAGCCGGCCTAGTCTCCTTGATGAGCTCCAGGCTAGAGATCTCAGAGAGAGGATGGGTGTTGTCTGAGGAATGACACTGGGATTGTTTTCCTGCCTTCCCACACACAAACATTCACACACACACACACACACACACACACACACACACACATCGTATACACTTGCACATACCCAAAATAAACACTAATAAAATGTGGATAGAAATAGATAATTGTTTTTTTTCTGTAATCTGTCATTTTTCGATTTGATGACCATTCTCTTTTATGCATACATATTTTGCTTCACTGTGATATTTGTTAGATTCTGGGTTTCACCATGTGTATCAAAAGCCTGCTTGAGAAAGATGATTTTATTACTTATTCCAAGGTTCTTCTTTGTATGTCATATTTGTTTTTATATTTAGACCTTCCAAGATCAAATATCTTATATGACAAGAAGATAATGTGCATATGCATGTGAATATATATGTATATATACAAACACATACATATATACATATATATTATATATGTATATATATGAAAATATTTAATTTTGTGTGAGGGTTTGTATTGTGCTTGCATGCACCTCTGTGTGCCTCATGTATGGTGCACCCTCAGAAGCTAGAAGAGAGCATCATATCCCCTGGGACTATCCTGTTATGAGCTACTAGTGATTAAACCCAAGTCTGCTAGGAGAGGACCTAACCACCGAGCAGTTGCTCTAGCCTCAGAAAATATTGATTTTTTTTAAATTAAGTGAAACTGTACTAAGTGAAAATTTCTTACAGCTAAAATCTAGTTGATTTGATGGACATTTAAGGAGTGTTTGGTTTCTTTTTCTCCCCATGTAAATGTGTGTGTCTGTGTTCACATGTGAGCTCTAGGTTCAGCTGAGGAAGGTTGCCTGCTATGTAAGACGGGGAGCAAGCAACGGAGAAGGGTGAGTGACGTCAACCTCTGGGCCTCCACACGCAACACACGCCATGTGCAGCTTTTCTCAGTTGAACCTAGAGCTCACTGATTTTGTCTGCCCGCTTAGCCATTTTGCTCTGGGGATCCCCTGTTTCTGCCTCCTGACATCTGGGATTTCACGAGAGTCGACATGCCCACCTGACATGCCCACCTGGCATTGATTTAGGTGCTAGAGATCCAAACTCTGGTCTCCATAGTTACATGGCAAGTGTTTAACCTCTAACCCACCTCTCTAGAACTAAGGCATATTCTTCTTATTAAAAAAAATAATGCTTGAGTAGACATGTTTATTTTACATTACTCACAGGATCTGAGACATAAACATAATCTAAGTGTCCATAACTGGATTGGTGACAGAGGAGATGTGGTTTGTCTACATTCAGTAGAGAACTAGGTCATATTTTTCTTAACTCAGGAATGAGGCAAGAATGTCCACTCTCACTGTTCTTAGTCAATAAATTGTTTGAAATCAGTAGAACCAGAGGGGGAAAAGTAAAAGTTATACAAACAGTAGAGAAACCAAACTATCTCTATTGCTGATGATATGATCCTATTGTCAAGAGGTCCCATTAGGCCCTACTAGAAAACTCTCAGATTTGATAAACAATTTCAACGAAGAAGCAGGATAGAAAATTGACATGTAAAAATCCATATACTGGGTTGGAGAAATGGCTCAGTAGTTAAGAGCAGTGACTGCTCTTTCAGAGGTCCTAAGTTCAATTGTCAGGACACGGTGGCTCACAGCCATCTGTAATGGGATCAGATGCCTTGTTCTGAAGAGAGTGACAGTGCACTCATATACATAAAATAAATAAATCATTAAAAAATCCATATACTTTCTATATGCAATGATGAACTTACTCATCAGGAAAATGATCTCATTGGAAATAGGCTCTAAGTAAATAAAATACTTTCCAATAAACCTAAACAAGGAGTTAAATGAACTCTATAATGCGATTAATAATAAAGAAACAAAGACAATAGAAAATAAAAGATCCTTTATGCTCTTGTACTAGCAGAACTGAGACTGTTGAAATGGCTCCATTTTCCAAAATAACCTACAGGTTTGATTCCATTCTCCTCAAATTTCCAATGACATTCTCATACAGAGAGAAAATCAATCCAAAAACTCATATGGAAACACAAAAACCATTGAACCACCCTGAGCAAAAAGAGTAATGTCAGAGATAACATAAAACCCAATTCTAAATTACACTAAAGTGTTATCGTAACAAAGATTAAGTGAAGATGGCACAAAACCAGACAAATAGTACAGACTAGAGGAATCGGATACAAGTCAGGGTGGTTCAGCTACGTGGATCTCCCAATAGAGAAGACATAACAGCAAGAACTGGAAGCTGGGATTACATCAGATTTAAAAAAGCTTCTTCACAGAGAGAACAACAGGAGCCAATGAGATGGCTTGGCAGGTAAAGACATTTGCTGCCAAGTCGGAGTTCCTGAGTTTGAACCCAGAGCCATATAGTTCAAAGAGAAAACATAGTTCCACAAGTTGCCCTCTGATCTCCACATGTACTCCCATAAACAGACAGACAGACAGACAGGCAGGCAGGCAGACAGACAGACAGACAGGAGCACACACACACACACACACACACACACACACACACACACACATATACACACATAGAGAAGAGAGAGAGAAAGAGAGTTTAAAACATTGAGAAAACATCAGAATAACAAAACTTTAACAGTCTATGAGGCCGGCATGGTGGCACACACCTGTAATCCCAGCACTTGGGAGGCAGAGGCGGGCAGACTTCTGAGTTTGAGGCCAGCCTGGTCTACAGAGTGAGTTCCAGGACAGCCAGGACTACACAGAGAAACCCTGTCTCGAAAAACTAAAAACAAAACAAACAAACAAACAAAAAAGTCTATGAAATTTTACTAGGTATTCATCAACAACTAAAAATTTCAACGCAAAATGTGGAATCTGATCAATGTGAGAAAATAAACCAAAATACACTTTGTAAAAGAGTTTGTAACTAATAACCATACAAAAATGGTCAATATTCTGATACATCAGGAAAATGCAAATCAAAACTGCATTGGGATTTTGTTTCATCATAGTCAGAATTGCTATCATGAAGAAACCAAAAGAAATTCCAGGTCCGGTGAAGTTACAGGGGAGTGCATTTGTGTATGAATGCTGGGGTTTGAACCTGTGACCTCTTACATGCTAGAAAATCACTTTACCACTGAGTTGTATCTCCAGCTGGCTTTACACACTTTGTTTTCAGACAAGACCTTGCTAAGTTGCCCCCAGCTCACACTGTAGCCCAGGAAGCCCTTGTACTTGTATTCCTCCTGTTTCAGCCCCGCGAGTCGCTGGAATCACAAATCTGCTCCATAAGGCCTGGCCTCCCTTTTACATAGCTGCTGGCAATGAAAAGTGGCCACTATGATTATTAATAGTTTTCCTAGAAAATCTAAAAAAGAGTTGCTAGATGTTGTGGTTTGAATGAGAACGGATCCCATAGGCTCATGTATCTGAATACGTGACCCCCAGTTGGATTAGGAGGGATGGCCTTGCTCAAGGAGGTGTGCCACTGAGGGTTGACAATGAGGTTTCAAAAGACTTGTGTGCACACAGCCTCTGGCTCGAAGTTTGGAGACAAAAGCTCTCAGTAGCCCCTGGTACCAAGTCTTTGCTTTGCCATCGTAGATGGCAACCACCTGGAGATGGAAGCTCAATAAGACACTTTCTTTTACGAGTTACCTGGGTCATGGTGCTTTATTACAGAAATAGAAAAGTGACCAAGACACAATGCAATCCAGTTATAACATTGCTTCAGGGTAGGGTAGGACTCTGAAGTCATAAAAGTCAGCTGAGCTTGGAGACATTTGTGTGCCCATATTCATTCAATATAATATAACCGACAAATTATGGTATCAACTATGTTCCCTCTTAGATTTAAAGGTGGTGGCATATATGTACAATTGAGGGGTGGTCAGCCACAGATAGAAATGAAATCATGTGATTTGCAGGAAAATGGATGGAACTGGAAGCTCTCATCTTATGAGAAATGAGACTCTAAAAGACAGATATCACACATAGAACATAGAGGACGAAGATATGCAATGGAAAGGGATCCAGAGAGAACAAGAGAGGACATGGCATCGATATAACCAAAGCACATTTTATGTAGCTATCATATATGCTTCATTGTCATAATGAAACCTGTTATTTTATAGTTATTAAATAGCAGTGAGAAGACTACAAAAATGCTATGTTCATCTGATTTGTAAGATAAATGTTATCATTTATTTTTTAGTTTCTTTAATGTCTCAATCGAATAGGCAAGTTGTCCCTTAATTACCTTTAGTAAAAGTAATCATAGTTTTCTCTGGTGCCAGTTATCTTTAAATCTAATCTTAAAAGAAATTTCAATCAAAGATGCTATGAAGAGCTTAAATGGGTTAGGTTACATATAAAATTGATTTTGGAAGGAAATGATATATTATCTTTTCAACCAAGGAGTATGACTTTAACGTCCTGTTTTATGTTACTTGGTGAATGCTTTCTTGCTATGGTCCTTACATATTGTTAAAGTATACTCTTATATGGTTTATGATTAGGGTATCTTTATGGGGTGACATGTATGGTTTGTATCTGCCATTGAGGGTAAGATTAACCTTCCCTCTAGATCATCCACACAGTAAGTACCTTCTGGGCTGGGAGAGGTAGAATGAAGTCGGAGTGATAAACCCAGTCTTCTGGCCAGAAGTTGCTCCATCTGTCTGGATTGCCCACACCGCACTAGTTGATTGACTGAACACCGGCCTCTTACTCCCTACGAGTTCCATTTCTGTTCTGTGTTTTACTCCCATTAACCAGTGAGGATCCTGACCAGAAATTAGAGGGGGAGAAGCCAAGGGGAAGGGCTTCTTCCAGCCCCGTTCTCTGCTTAGTCTGGGGACTGTGTCCACCCAGACCCTGTGCCCTTCCAAAGCTCCCTGCACTCAGGTATTCTCTCACCAGATCATCCCTCTTGGCGGTCTGGGCACTGCGGAATCATCTGAGGTTTCTCTGGCCCACGCCCGTGCCTGGGTCCTAGTCCCCACGGCACATCATACAGCTCATCTCTCCTGACTGAAGACAAAGACCACACGGGAGGGGGGTACCTTTGTCATTTCTATTGTATTCCATGAATACCTCTTGACTTCTAGTATGATTTTGGAAATCGATACAAATATGTTATACATAGTAGTTCTTAATTCTCTTTGAGATATTCTGAGATGTATTCAAGCCTTGTTAAAATTTATCACCTGCATTATAGCAGTGTATAGGTATGCATATAGCTTGATTTTAAATTTAAATTGCTGACCTACTATTTCTCATTTCAATCCTAGAATAATCTGGTAAATTTACTTTACTACTTAATGTTACATTTTTAGAAATTTCTTTGAAGTGAATGATAGACAATTTGAAACAATAGTCTCAAACAAGAAAGTAACACACTTGAACTGACATTCCTTTGTTATCTCAGGTTTATAAAGTTATTCTTTATATTGCTACTTCCTACAATTTTGTTCTTATTTATTTTTAAATTTTTATTGATCATTCCATTTGTTCACATCTCAAATGATATCCCACCTCCCTGTGGTTACTCCTCCACCAACCCCCCCATCCCACATCTGACCTCCCTCCTCCCCTTTGCCTGTATGAGAGTGCTCCCCCACCCACCCACACTCTCCTGCCCCACTGCTCCAGCATCCCCTACACTGGAGCATCAAACTTCCCCAACACCAAGGGCCTCCCCTCCCGTTGCTGTCAAGCAAGGCCATCCTCTGCTGCATATGTATCTGCAGCCATGGATCCCTCCAGGTGCTCTCCTTGGTTGGTGGTCTAGACTCTGGGAGAACTGGGTGGTCGGGCCAGCCTAGGTTCTTCTTCCTTTGGAGTTTGCAATGCCCCTCCGCTCCTCCAGTCCTTCTGCCAGCTCCCCCAACAGGTTCCCTGAGCTCAGTCTGATGGTTGGCTCCAAGCATCCACATCTACATTGGCCAGTTGCTGGCTGAATCTCCCCAGGAACCTTCACACTAGGTTCCTGTCCGCAAGTGCCTCTTGACCACAGCAATGGTGTTGGGTTTGGTGTCTGCAGACATGATGGATCCCCAGGTGGGGCAGTCCCCAGTTGGCCCTCCCTTCAGTCTCTGTTCCATTTTTTATCCCTTTTCCTCCTTTGGACAGGAACATTTCTGGGTTAATAACTTTGAGATGGGTGGGTTGTCCCATCCCTCGACCAGGGGCCATGCCTATCTACTGGAGGTGGTCTCCAAAGGCTCTATCTCCCCCTTATCTACGCATTACAGCTCAAGTCAATCCCATTGGGTCCTGGGACCCTCCAGTGCCTCTCCCCAGTTCCTCATCCCTCCTGCCACACATTTTTGTTCGATTTCCTAGATGAAGAGTTGTAGACCCGAGTCTGCTCTGCCACAGGGAACGACTGCTTTGGGAGCCAGAACCGCTGCAGGGGCAGGTGTGGGCTGTGGGGAAGTACCAAGGCACTGCACCAGGGGTGGGAAAGTGCGGTCTGAGACGTGGGAAAGCCAGGGCTTGTAACGAGGCCAGAGCAGTGGGTTTCTTAGGCTCGGACATCCAGGTGATGCTGGGAGTCATGGAAGAGCTGAGAACAGAGTTGGGGGAGCCTCAGGCTGGGGGTATTGTGTAGCCTGGGATAGAGGATGGGGTGGAAAGGGGAGCTCCAGGTTGTCCCATCAGGGAGAGTCCTTGGCTTGACAGCAGTTGTCTTGGTGGAAAGTTGTGGCTGGAAGTGCAGAGAGGCCTTCCATGGGAAACTAGACTGCAGCTCTGCAGTGAAGGGCTTCTCCATGGCAGCCCACGGTTCCAATTTATTGTCACGGTGGGAAGTAGATGCATAAAACCATACCCCATTCCTCAGGGTGGGCCTGAGATTCAATGCCTTTTGCAGGGAGGAGTGTCTGGGCAGGGAAGATTATTAGCAAGCCCCCCCCCACCACCACTAGGTATCTCATTAGTATGGAGAACTTTGTTTTGAGCCTACCTGGTTGTGGTCACGTGTCTTTTCCCGTTATCTTGGTCTGAAATGTTAGGGGTACCTCATCTACATGTGGAAGGGCATGGGACATTGCCCTGATGTGACTGACGGCCACAAATCTCTTTAAGGGGGACTGTGGCTACATGACAGGGGCCTGGTACTGGGAGCAGGTAAAGCCCCTACCGTCTCTCCAGGGTCTCTGAGGCTTTAGCTCGACCTTGCCAGGCTTCCTCTCACCATCCACCATCCTGCAATTAGATGTAACTGCTATTCAGCCTATTCAGTTTTCTTTTATTCTGAAAAATACTTTCTTCTTTTTGTGTTTTATTTGTATTATTATTTCAGTTTAATCAATATAAAGCAATAGCTTAAAAGTCTGCATAGTGAATAACTCCCCCCCCCTTTTTTTAGGAGATTAGCTGCATTTTAAATCTAAAAATTGGAACAGCAATTTAAAGTAAATGGTAATTTCAGTAGTCCGTCCTTATTATGTTGTGGTATCCGCATGGATTTTCTTTTATTTCCCATCAGTTAATTCCATCACAGCAGAGTCTGAGAGTGGATAAGCTAAGCGTAATCTAATTGAATGTCTTATGAGCAATTGCGGATTCAGTGCCAAGAACTTGAAACTTTAGAGTCATAACATAATTGCTGAGCCATTGACATAAGAAAACAAACACTGTCATTTAGGTCCAAAACAGACGAGTTAGTCAAGCATTGGGAAAATAAGGCTTCAAGGGTTGCCCTGTTAACTTTAGAAAGACATCGACTTGTTTGGATGTGAGTCAATGGGGCAGAATCTGAAAACACTAAATATGTTTTCCACAGAAAAGTTGACAGAAAATGACCCTTGATAACAAAATGCCATTTGCGATGAGAGAGTTATAAATATTCAGAGATTTAGAACCTGCTTGCAAAGAGGTGATCATTTAACTCCGTGGTGCGGTGCAGTTTTGAAGTATTTTCTTCTTGTTCTGCTGCCCTGATTCCCACCGCCCAGCTGAGGATGCTTCCTCTCTCTGAAGCCATTAGCATGTGGGAACTCTGTTCCCGCAGACAGGAGACTTGCTTTACGTGCTGGCCTCTGCCTTCCAGTGTTCTTGTGTGGTTTAGAGCTGAAGGAACAAGCGTGAGAACGCACAGCCTCTCCTAAAAGCCAGCGCTGTTGGACAAGCTCATTAAGTCAAGTGGGAATTGCAGACTCCAAAAATTAAAACATCCAGACATCTGTTAAAGCTCAATCTCTAATTCTTTCTTCTTCCCTTTTTGAGAGGAAAAAAAATCTCTGATCAACTTTTGATATGATATCTTAAAAGAGTAAACAAAGCGGCTTGATAAGTAAAATTCATTTGGCTGCAAGTTCAATGAGTGAGAATCTGGGGTACTTCTTGGAAAACGCCCTTAACGTCTTTTGAAAAGTAAATCAAGAAAATTCCCAAGCAACAATGTAGGAAAACCGGTGAATTACATTTTCCAACCACTTAGAAGAGATAGGAAATAGCTAAAACAAATAACTTATTCATGAAGACAAGAAAGAAATTAAGCACCAGCTTTTTAAGTTATCGGGAAGTTTAAAATTCGTGTTTCTTCATTCCTTCTGAAGTTACATATGGTTAAACTTTTCTCCTGTTCTAAGATAGAGGCTTATGATGTTAGTTGTTATTTTCTCTTTCCTTTCCTTTCCAATGTGCAGTTGGCTTTTCTTTACAATAGCAGAGTGGAATGTCCACAGGACTGGTTCAAACCTGAAGTTTCTAAAGCACATACATCACGTACATGAAAAATCTTCATGCATCCCAGGGTTGCTGGAAGCCGTGCAGTCAACTCTTGCTGTCCAAGAACACTAAATCCCCAGCTCATCTGCTAAAACGATTCATCCTTGTTTGCTCTCTAGCCGCCAACGTGGGATTTCTTCATCCTCATTCAAAAATATTTTTATTTTTTGATGTCAACAAATTTTACAATAATAAGAAAAATTACCCCATTAACCTTATGTTAGGGAATCTGATTTCATTATTGAAGTCATTGCCTCCATAGGGTACACGGAGAGAATGTCAAACAATATTGGACGCATCTGTATGGCTGGCTGCCATGTGGCGATGGGATCCTGGAAGGCACCTCAGCTGCACGCCCACGGAGCCCCGCCCATGGAGCCCCACCCACGTCCGTACTTTCATCTCTTGCAGACAACTTAGGGGAGGTGGATGCTCACAAGACTTTTCTTGACTTCTGTCTTATTCTTTCTGATATACAATGTTGCAAATAAGGTTGTTTGGTGTCCAGTTTTCCGGCATCTGGTTCTTGAACTTCCAAATACTGTTTTATCAGGCATGTCTCAAGATTTCGTGGAAGCGTCTGGGAAGCTCAATACAAAGCCTTTTGTGCTCGGAGCAGCGGCTTTCTTTCCTGGTGACCAGGCTCACTCACTTTCACCCAGAGGCTGTTTCTGAGCTGCAGATATTTTCAGCGCCAAGCTCTAGCACTGCAGTCCCCACCAGCGTGTTCTAGACACTTTGACTCCCGGTGAATGTTGGGATTGAGAATATGGATGGCTACCCAGACCTTCCCGTTCCTGTCTTCCCTTACACTGACCGGTCCCTGTTTATATTTTGTTTTTCTTGCCCCTTGCTCCACTGCTGACTGAGTTCCCGCATCTCTTAGCCTCCTTCTTGTAAAGTTTTCCCAATCCTCTTTTTTACTCCTAGATGGGAAATAATAAAGCAGACATGGACATTGTAAACATGTAACATGTTAAAAGGTGATATTATGAATATTGTTTTTAATTAATTTTAATATAGTGTAATATATTTTCAGGGCAAAAACATAAAGTGAAACCGGGGGATACAAAGTTAAAATTGAGTTTTCTGTTCATCCTTAATTCATATGTGTGTGTGTGTGTGTGTGTGTGTGTGTGACCATAGAAACTCTTACCTCTGGCTGGCGACATATTTGTGATTGTTTTGCACAGGGGCTCACGTGCTATACTCATTTACAACTTACGAGGTCATTTGAATGAGAATGGCCTCCGTAGGCTCATATATTTAAATATTTGGTTCTCAGCTGGCGCCCTGTTTAGGAAGGCTTAGGAAATGTGGTCTTGCTGGAGGAGGTCTGTCCAGGAGGTCTGTCCGTGGGCGGTGGTGGGCTTTGAGCTTTCAAAAGCCTGCAGCAAGCCCAGTCTTACCCGGTCTCAGCCTCCTGCTTGTGGATAAGCTATCAGCTCCAGCTCCAGCATCCATGCCTGCATGCCTGCCTGATACCCTGCTTCCTGCCATGAGGATCATAAACTAATCCTCTGAAACTGTAAGCCAGCTCCCAGTAAAATGCTTTCTTTCTTCCTCTTTTTTTATTGGATATTTTATGTATTTACATTCCAAATGTTATCCCCTTGCCTGGTTTCCCCTCAGGAACCCCCTCCCTTTCATCCCCCCTCTCCCTGCTTCTATGAAGATGCTCCTTATAGAAGCTCCTTACAGAAGCACCTTGGTAATGCTTTCTCTTTGCAGTACCAGAACAGTAACTAAGACACCATCACTTTGTAATATGTGAGATACAATGCACATGGTTCCACAGCAATGCCACAAGTCTCTCTCTTAATGGTGTCGGAGCATTTTACTTTAAGAACTTCGATGATGGTCCGTGCTGTCTCTGCCTTCTTGACAGCTGCCTGCAACTCACTGCTTTCCTCTATCAGCATCAGCGTTGTGTGTACCTAAAATTTTGTTAAAGTATTTTATTTTATGTGTATAGGTGTTTTGCCTGCAGGAGTCTCTGTGCACATCTTTTATGCATTTTGCATACAGAGGCCAGAGTGGCAGATATCCTGGAATTAAGAGTTGCAAGTGGTTGTGAGCCACTATGTGAGTTCTGAGACTCTAACCCTGGACTTCCAGAAAAGTGCCCCTATTATATGTATTGTAATGGGCATTTTGCGTCTTTGGGAATCTAATAAATCAGCAGTTCTCGACTTGTAGGTTGCACGTCAGATATTCAGCATATCAAATTTATATCACAACACATAACAATTGCTGAAATTATAGTTATGGAGTAGCAATGGAATAATTTTATGGTTGGGTCACCACAGTGTGAGGAATCATTAAAGGTCTGGAGCATCATGAAGGTTGAGAAGCACTGTATTAGATGAAGGTGGCATTTCAGTTATGTTCCAAGGAGATGACTAAGCCAACTTTCTAAGGAGTATTTAAGCTCTGAGTGTTCACTCTCTAACTCTGATTTTCACCAGCTCTGTGATTCAGATAGTATTTCACCTCTCTTGAGACTTAGTGTCCTTGATTTCAAATCAGAAAAAAAAAAAAAGCCACATGGTTTGCTGAGCACATATTCTCTTACACATACTGATCCAGCCTTTAGAATGCACACTATGACCTGGCACTATTGTCAGATGTAAAACATAGGTCTCTGTTTTTTTCACATTAAGGTGAATACATATTATATCACACATCACAAAAACTGGTGGATGAGGTATTTGTAAATAAGCGTGACCCCCCCCCCAGATCAATGCCCATATTGTTGTTTAATAAGACATGGGAAATGCTTTGGTAATATGGACGTGAAAGAATATATCTTAAGATACATTGGGGATATTGAGGAGACAGCTTACAAGTTAAAAGTGTTTTCTGCTCTTTCAGAGGGCTGAAGCTTGGTTCTCAGCACCCACACTGAGCACCTCAGAATGCCTGCAACTCCAGCTCCAGGGAACTCAGTGGTCTCTTCTGGCCTCCACAGAAACCTGCATACATGCACACAAGTAAAACAAACCTTTAAAAATTAGATGCTAGGAGATCATATCTTCTTGTATTGAGAGTAACAAAAGATTAATGTAATATGTAAGCTGATAAACTCTAGCCCTGGTTTCTGTTGTTATTTATAGGTTTAACCACTGAATCTCATTGATTGTAAAAAAAAATTGCTCCTGAAGAGTAGCAGAGATGGCTGAAAAATAAAATTAAAAATGGTAAGAGACTCATGAAAATGCATTTTCCTTCTCTTTAAAAGATACAGTCTAGATCTCCTTTAGTTATATGCAAATAATATTTTTGACATTTGTGCTTTTATGGTTTTGCATATATGTGCTGTACATACTTACTGTATGTGCAGGTGTGTGCAGCTGGGCATTTGCGCTGGAACATGAGCATATTCGTCTATTGCCATCCGACTTATTTTTTGATCTACCTGAGCCTGAGCTGGCTGATTAATTGTACTAGCTGGCCACCAAATCCCAGGGCTCCTCCTATGGCTGCTCACTCCTGAGCCCAGGCAGGGCTGGGATGACTCGTGTTTACGCAGTTGCCACAGCTAGTTTTCTCCATGGTTACCGGCAATCAGAACTCATGCCGTCATGCTTGTGAGGCAAAAACGGAGTCACACCATCTTCCCCTTAGCTGCTACATTGTGCACAGTTCAGCATCGCTAAGATGGAGCCTTTTTCACTGCATTGGCAGCGCCTTTTCTGTTTTTTTCCTCAAAGCAACTCCTGGCATCACTGCAGAGATACCCAGGCTTTATTTTCATAAATCATGTAAATTTTATTCTGTAATTCGGTTTTTATTAAATGCAGGAATTTGGAGATCTATGCAGAATTGTTTGCTCCTTTGAATTGTAGCTACATTTGTACTGCTAAAGAATTGAGGAGCTTCAAAATTTTAGTATTATAAATGATATTGCCAATAAATTTCGATAAGTCCTTGATATTTGGAGAATATTTACCTAGATCCCAAGTCCCTAGTCACAGTGAATTTGTTGATGAGGCATCATTAATTTAAAATGGTAGGAGCATTTATATGTCTACACACACACACACACACACACACACACACACACACACCTTCATATTTTTTCACATTCCAATGTTAAATATTGTGACCTTAATATTTATCTTAGATGTTCTTAGTTCCCAATGAGGGAAGCTTGCATCAATCTGCTTTTCTGTAGTTCCTAATAAGGTTGAGCAGCTGCATGCTCTTGGAGACTCCTCAGTTTCCTTTGTGATTCGATCTGTTTTATCCTGGAGGCCTTGTCTTCTATTGTAGTCTGACCACTGACAAGGCTGTCACATCTGATACTTGTTATGGGTCTACTCTTACTGAATAGGTACTTTTCTTATTTAGGTGTTTAATGCATTTATGTGTATCAGTGTCTTTGTGGTTTTCTTTCCTTTTTTTTTTTTTAACTTTGCTTTGCAAATCATTTCTTAATCCAACATTTTAAGAATTTTTCTCTTATTGCTTATAATTCTTCCAATAACTCATTGTCCTTCTTTCTTGATAGTTCACATTGATAGTGACAATTTCTTAAACAGATGGACATATACGGGGACTATAACACACTCCCCACCAAGACTTGCCAAAATGGGCGGAGAAAAGGCCCATATATACAGTAAGTATGCCCAGTTTGTAGGGATGTGAAGATTACTTGAGAATTTAATGTGATGATTTATACAAAATAAATATTCAACAAAGAGGGGAATGCATGTCTATTTCTGTTCATTTAAAAAATACTTTATGTGTATGTGTGTGTATCTGTGTTGGGGAGGGGCTATCACAGGTATGTATGTGAGAACCTACAGAGGTCAGAAGTGGGCACCTGATCTGCTGAAGCTGGAGTCTCAGGCAGTTATAAGACTCTCAATCCAAGTGCTGGGAACCAAATTTGGCCTTTCGCAGGAATGGTAAGTGCTCTTATCTGCTGAGTCACCACTCTAGTCCTGTATTCATTATTGGAGATAAAATTATTAATTCTATAGTAGATTTCACAGTAGATTAGAATATTAATGTACTTAGAGATATTTATTTAAATATAAATAAATAATATGAACAAAATGAAATAAATATGTTTGTAGTTTGGATTAGGTTCATTTTTATTTATTAAGTTTAAAAAATAAAGTACAATTAAATTACATTATTTTCCCCTTTCTTTTCTTCCCTTTCACTACTCTCCCTGGCTCCCTCTTGGAATCTTGATCATTTTCTATAATTGCTATTGTTCCATATATGTAAATATATAAATACAACCTGCTCAGTGACTTTAGTGTTCCTTGAATGCATATAATTTCAGGGCTTACTGCTTGGCATTAGATAACCAATTAAAATGGAGAAGACTATTTGTCTTGTCATTACTTAGTTGCCTATGGTTGTCTATTGGTGGAGGCCCACCAGCCCTATCTGCAAGTAGATTGCTGGCCCTTCTTCAGGTCCTGTTGAGATAACATATTGTTAATTAGTGTCATAGATGAAACTTCCTGTCAATTTTATGAGACAGAACCTCACAACAGCTTTTCTGCTCCCCTGGCTCTGAAAGTCTTTCCATCCCCTTCTTTTTGTTGTTCTCTGAACCATAGAGGTACAGGTGTTGTGTTGCAGATACATCAATTATGGCTAGTCATCCCATGCTCACTTGCTCTTTGTATTTTGATGGGCTTTGATTTTCTGTAATGGTCTCCTTTTGTTTCAAAGGGAAATTTCTTGGGTGAAGAGTGAGGGCTAAACTTGAGTTCTCCAAATAAAAAATAAAAGTGGCTTGGAAAGAGCTCATAAAATATTCTGCATCCCTATCAATCATGACAGTGCAAATCAGAAAAAAGGACATTTCATTTTGCTCTTGTTAGAATGGCAAATATCAGCAAAACAATTTACAACAAATGCTGGAGAGGACGTGGGTGAAGAGGAATCCTCATTCATGGTTCACTCACTTTGGAAATCAGTGTAGAAAACTCTCAAAAAGCTAAAATAAATCTGCCATATGACCCTGCTTTACAACTCACTAACACAAGCCAAAGCACTCAACAGGCTATTCCATGGGGACGTGCTTAGCCAGGCTTATCCATTCCATCCACAATAACCAGAAAGTGGAAAAAAAAATCCAACTCCTGAGCAGATAGTGAAAATGTGGCATATCCACACTAGGGAATATTATTCATCTGCAAAGACAAAAAGAAATAATATAATTTATAGGTAAATGAAAGGAACTGGAACATATTTTGAGTGAAATGATCCAGACCTAGAGAAATAAATGTCTCGTGTTCTCTCCCATTTGTGGTTCCAAGCTCCAAATCTTCAGGTATGAGTATATAACCTGAAAGAATTGTAAAAACCGGGAAAGCAAAAACCGGGACCTGGGTGGGAGAGCACTAGAGTGGAATAAAAGGATACTAGCAATATGAAAGAGGGAAATGGTTACCATGAGTAGGGCTCACTGCACTGAGGGCAGTCAATACAAAAGGAGAGGGAGGAACATAAAATGTTAGCAAAGATGTTCAGAAAGCCATAAGAAATCACATTCTCACTTATTGAACTAAATTACATATAGTATCCATGAGTCCGTGTGTATACCTATACCTTCACAAATATAGTTCAAATGAGGTTATCCATCCCACTTGAGTTGACATTAGACCCCTTTACGGGTCCCAGGAACAGGACTTGGGTCATTCATTCAACCCGGTGAGTTACCTTTATCCTCTGAGCTGCCATCAAACCACCATCCATTTTCTTTATTCTGACCACTTTCTAATTGTATGGCATTGAACATGTCACTTTAGAAGTGCCCCTTATCCCCACCCCTGTGTGTACATGTCTGTCTGCCACAGTGTATATGTGCAGGCCATAGACAATTGGTCTTCATTTTTCACCTAGTTTGAGACAGAGATGCATGCTGCCTGCAGCTGTGCACTGTAGGCCAGCTGACCTCACAGCTTGTGGAGACTCTCCTGTTTCACCTCTCACCTCACTAGGGGAGTGCTAGGATTACCGACCTGATGACCATGCCCTGCTTCACATGGGTTTCAGTGGTCCCAGCTCACATCCTCGTGTTTCTGTGACACTTTGACCACACTGAGCCATATCCTCAGTCCCAGTTTAGCTTCTTGAACTTATGGATTTGCCATCTACAAAATGAACAACTTACTATTTCCTGTTATAGTTTGACAACTAAATGAAGCCATGGCTGCTCATGAGTATGTTCACCTAGATCTTGCTTTTGCCTGAAGGACAAGAATTTAATATCTGTCTTACTGTTATTATCCTGGTAGGAATAAGTAATAATAATTTTAAAATGATGATGTTTATTTGGTAACTAGTTACTGATCAATTCAGACTTCAGATTGGTTGATTATTGATGAGAAAAGTTGATGTAATATGGCTCTCTCAACCTTAGGCAAGAATTGTATTCAATTAGTCTTATTAAAAGTTAAATTTTAAAACACGGGAGTGAAACATACTTGTGTCCATTGTCTAGGAAATGAAAATAAAGCTATGGATCACCATGCCCAACTTTACTGAGCTTTCTGTTTCTCCTCAAATACCCGCTCAAGGCAAGACCAAAGTTTTAAGTTATGTCTGCAGTGGGCGGGAGAAAACAGGAGTAGGTGGGGAAGACTGATCTGGGTAGGAGGTAGGCTGATTGCCAGATTCCCCAGGGTGATAGAGAAAGCTTTTTATTATAACTTAGTAGAAAGTCTAATGCCAAAATGTTTCCATAAATACATATGAATGTTGGTTCTTGTTGAAAAAATGCAAATCAGATGGTTGTAATGTTTTAAGCCTTACTTGGAATACCTTAATAACAAGCACAAACACTTATGTGTGTACATGTACACACTTAAATGTATACCAAATTAGACACACAGAAAACGTATTTTAAATGGCATTAATAGGCCCCCACCAGCGTCCTGACATCAGGCTGAAATGTAAACCCACTGCTGTGGCAACGCTGGAGGCATCGTGGGAATTTTCACCACCACAGCACGTACTCATTAGACCTTCCTTTAGGTTGTATTTAAACAATCACATCCCCAAACACACTGAGCCAAACATCTGGCCTGTCTAGCTGTAGAATTCCTATCCCAAAATATTAATCTTCTACTTAGATGCCTTCAAAACAATATCAGACAATTAGATATGCTGCTATGTGACCAGAAGCCTGGCTGTGCTATCTCGTGTGGAGGTGGCCTTAGCTCTCTCTGCTGTTCAGGCAAGTTTTAGAAAAGTCTCATAGTCTTGAGTATTCCTGTAAGTTACTGAGACCAGAGACATTTGGATACTGTATGATTGATGTAAGCAATAAATACGTACAAGTTTCTTTAATAATATTTTCCTGACATAACCAAGTTTCTAAGCTATGGAGGCCAATTCAGTTCTAAATCATGTGTTCTTGGGAATAAAGGGCTAGGTTCCAAGACTATTAGCTGATCTAGTAAATTTTAAAACTTTCTAAATACAGCATAGATTGGTGAAGGATTTCATATTTGAAATCCTCATTTTTTATGAAAAAGTAAAGAAAATATCTAGAGTAATGATGATGATGATGATGATGATGATTATATTCCCTGTGCCTGTCACAAATGTCTTGTCAGAAAAAAAACTTAATAATAAAGCTCACAGAATGTAGCTCTAACACTGTGTAGCAGCAAAAGGTTTTATAACAGGGTCTGGCTTTTCCCTTAAGAAAAGAACTGCTTCCTGTTAGGAGGCAACTTATCATTATCCCAAATGAGATGACATCATGGCTCTCAGGTGCACCTTGCGGTTATTTTGAATGGGTTAGAGATAACCCCAAAGATACTTTATGTAACTGTCTCATAGTATAAACTTTGATCAAGAGTCTTTCCGTGAAGCATTCAGATAAAGTAGCGAAAACCCTTTTGTCACTAATGTGAACAATATTTCAGGAACATCTTTTAATATGAGCAATAACTATGAGCAGCAAATAGCATTAAATCTCTAGGTTCCCTTCATAACCTCATGACAATTGGTGGGGATTATATTTTCCACATGCACTGCTATCTACTGAAGTTTGTCAAGCACTAGCGTGGAGCAGAGATGAACAAGACGTACCGCCTGCCATCCGGTGCTGTGAACTGTGACTGCCCATGACTACCCTCTCCTGGAAACTGTCCGGGAAAGCATGGAGGACGCACTTAGACATTCCATGATCCCTTAGATTTAAGAGGCCTACAAAATGTTCATGAATGGATGTGACATGAACCAGACCGACAGCGGAAGAAGGCCGATGCTCTCCATGGTGGGGAGAATAACCCTGGGTAACATCATGGCTTTAGCAAACAAATTAGGGTAGAGACTTCTTGAAGGGAGAAGGCAGAGAAATGAGCCCTGGGATGTGAGGGCAAACCAAAGCCAGGTTGGAGCTCTTTGGACTTCTAGCCCTTTAGCAGATACAGAACTAAAGAGGATTTTGGTGGCTCTGGGACAAGTATCAAATATCTGCATATCTAAATATCAAACGAGGTGGGTAGCGGTTTGCTGTGCTAGATGCATATAGTGTGTCTGTACGAATATGAATTTATTATATTGTTATGTCTGGTATAACAACTATCGTTGTAACAAGAAAGGCTGAAGCTGAGGAGTCCCAATAGAGACAACCCAAGAATGCTTGCACAAAGAGAGAACTCTCAAATGGCTGTCTGTCCAACAATTTTTGAAATGTCCCTTTCTAGCTGACAGCAGCCTGGGGACCAGAGCACTGCAGGAACATAGAAGATACCAGCACAGCAGTTTTGAATCCGAGATGCACATGAGACTCCCCCGGGGAAAACAAACAGCCGCAAGTCCAAATGCCTGGCTCCAGAGATTTTAAATTAATTGCCTGGATCAGCCATCACCAGTTTTTAGAAATTATTAAACTTTACTTTTATAGCAATTTTAGAGTCATGGAAAATCTATGCAGGAATAGTTCTCATGAGCCCTGGGTTCCACGCATGTGTAACCTCCCTTACCATCAACATCCGGAATCTGAATCGGCCCCACACACAGCTTACCTTCCACAGTTATGGCTGTGGACTAGATCAGGGCTTCTTAAACTATTTCCATTCAGGACACCCTTTTTACATCCAAGACTTTTAAAACAGTTATGGACAAGTCAAATACTTTCTGATAATATAAAGAAATTTTGAAATGATTCTTTGATATTAATATATCTATATAATTTTTCCATTTAATAAAGATAAAAGAAAATTTGCACACTAGTGAGACAGATATGTTCTCACTAGTGATTTTAACTGGATTGGATTTTGATTTAATATGTGATAGAATAGGACACAGAACATCTTCAATGATTTTCAGAGTTTTGAGTGTATCATTATTAGTGCTGAGAACACTACTCCTAGTAAGTATGCGGAACAAAATGGTGGAAGTCTGTTGGGGGCATTTCAAAAATCAGAATATCTGTTGAGCCCATAAAAGTTCATTAACTGATCTTTTTTAAAAAGATTCATTATTTTTACTAGTGTTGTTTCTTAGACTTTTATTATACTTTTGACTTCTACTACAATTAATGTTAACCTCTAACATTTTAAAATCTTTATTTTACTTTTTTGATAATTTCAACCTTTTTATCTCCATCATCAACTTCTTCCATGTTTCTCTCTCATTTCTCAGATTTATGTCTTCTTATTTTTAAATATTATTGTTACACACACACACACACACACATACACACACAAGGTTGAGTTCATTTGATGTTGTTTATATGATGCATTTAGGGCTGACTTCTTGGAACAAGATAATTTATTGGCTTCATGTGTTTGGAGAAGACTGATTCTACCTCTTCCAGCAAAAGTCACCTGCCTGAGTCTCTTCATGTAAGAGTGAAGCCTTGTGAAAAATTTCACCATCCACATCAGCACACCAATTGTTGTTTTTCAGGTCTTGCTTAGGGAATCATATTACTGTGATTTCCTGAGTGGAACTTCCCTGTAATACACAGCAGATGATCCGTCCTTGTTTTCTGCCTGTCCGATCTTTCTATCCCCTCTGCCTGTTTCCAAAGCATTAGGTTCAGAGGATGTGTTGCGGATGGATCAAACAAGGACATGAATCCTACAGTCAGTTATCACTGCGTTTTAACTAGTTGTGACTTTCTGTAGCAGTTTCTGTCTGCTGCAAAAAGAAGCATCTTTGATGAGAAGTGAAAGTTACATCTATCCTTGGGTATAAGAATATAATGACAGAAGTAGATTCTGTTCTAAGGTCCTTGGTTTTACTAACTATGAGTGGCTGGCTAGGTTAACAGTACTCAGTGTAAATCCTCTACAACTGAGAAGTCCTTGGGTACAATTTTACAATTGTTGGCTACCTCCAGATTGAAGTGCCACTACTGCACCTTTCAGAGTATCTTGCCATTAGGTCACTGTTGTTCATAGACTCCATAGCTGGGTAGGACTATGATTGGTTGATTTTCTTCCTTGGCACCTTGAACAGCTTGTTCTGGTACTAAGAGTATGAGTCCTCCAGGAGGATTTTGCCGGATCAGTTCCAGATAAATTCTTCCAAGTCCTGTGTCTGAGATGTCTTTATCAATATACATCAAGTTCTTGGAGGCAACCAAAGGCAATAGCATATATTATTTTGGCAGTCTTTTGGATGTCCTTGGATAATAACAGAAGGTTTCTCATGCCTAGCATTGGGGCTTTGATTAAATTGCCTATGGCCCTTGAAATGAACTTTGTCACCCCAAGTGGCATAATTTTATTATATATACTCTTGCACATATATAATTTTAAGTAAACAAAACAATGTGCATCTAATGCAGTGCAAAGTATTCATGTTGTGTGTTCAGAATAAGGTTTCAGTGATGTTCTAAGATACAACACAAGTGAGTGCTTCTAGAAACATCTCAGCCTAACTCTGTGCTTGGCTTTGAATTAGTGTTTGGTTGCTGTGTGTTCAGAAACCCTTTACTGTTGTCAGTTTTTGCAGCCCTCATATTAATTCATTAGAGTATCTCCCACAGTTTAAGGAGCCATGGCTCAAGCAGCAGGTTTTTTATATGTTTTTGCAGCTTTGGACAGTTTGCTCTGAGGCTTATTTAATTGCTCTAGTAATGGAGGTCCACGAAAACACACAGTATCGAGAGTTGTTCATGTGACAGTTTCTGCAAAATTACTTTAGATCCCTTGTAGCTAGAAACTTTAACATTTATGCCAAAGAAAAATACATTCAGTCTCCTATCTTGGAGAGTAAGCACCAACTTTCTAGGTTGCCATAGGTAGAGAAAAGGAATGGGAATAGTGTGTGGAGGTTGGATTGTCCTGACAGACACCGGGGGTGGAAGATAGCTGGAAAGAACTTAGATATAGAGGTGTCTGCCAGATAGAAACAGAAGATGATGGAAAGTAAGTACAAAAGTAATGTTTAGAATCTTAACTTTGTCTGACTCTATTAGCCTGAACAAGGATTTTGGTTTCTCTGAATGTCCTCTTCTTCCTTTGAGAAGTAAAACTAACAGCACATACCTTGAGGGGCCATTATAAGAACTGAATGTGTGTGTGTGTGTGTGTGTGTGTGTGTGTGTGTGTGTGTGCGAGAGAGAGAGAGAGAGAGAGACAGAGACAGAGAGAGAGAGAGACAGAGAGAGAGACAGAGAAAGAGACACAGAGAGAGACAGAGACACAGAGACACAGAGAGAGACACAGAGACACAGAGAACACAGAGAACACAGAGAAATGACTTTTAGTGGAGTAATACAAACAAATGCATGGAGAATCCTTATCCTCCCAAATAAAATGTCATTCTCACATTTCTTGTTATGAAAAAAGCTTCTGAAACTAATCACTGGAGCAGAAGAATTATGCTTGGTGGGAAATTCAGGCCTAGAGAATGAAAATGATAGCCTAGGAGTCTACTGTTTAGAAGAACTAGGAGTGGTTCATTACCAGCAGATGTCACTGCAGGCATTACACACAGGCTATTTCTAGAAAAGTTCTCCTGTGAGTGTTGGCATAATTAAATTGGTAGAACACAGTTATGATAGACGTAAAGGGTATTTATTCTGAAAAGCAATATATTTTATCATGGTCATGAACTTGTAAAAACATTGGCTTAAGGAAGCTAACGCTTATGCCTTAAATGGGATTTAATATAATATATAGCATAAGTAATAGAAATTTATGAGGTTTTAAATATACACAGTTGGCTTTCCTGGATGTGATAAGGTTTGCTTTTTAGCATTATTCTATAGAATCTGATTCATACCAAGAATTTAACAAGAAGTCACGGATCTGACTTCTACCCTTTAAATCTCTGTGCGTTTGGCCTTTTATTTCTCCAGACATCCTTGTAAGTTTTCCTAGCGAAAGAAAGAGCTTTGGCTGGCACAACATCAGCTCTCCTATTTTGCCTTTCGCCCCTTAAGCATATAGTGTCCTATATCAGGAAGTTAAATCACTAAGTTTTTTTTTTTTTTTTTAGAAAAGTACATTTAGTGGTGCCTGGGGAGCTTACAGAGAGACACACTGGCCACACTGGAACAGATCTCTGCTCCTTTGCTCTTGTGGTCTCAGCTGACTCCTTCATGTAGCTAGCTGGCAAGGTTGAGATGAACTGCTGTGTGAAGCAGTCTCATAGAAATCCCCACACTTTGGAATTCAGTGGCTCTTTGGAGGTGGATGGGATTCTTACATATGCATAATTTTAGGGCAAGGCGTGCGAATATGCCCCCAGCCACCCTGAGACCGAAACCCTCCTTACAAATAGAAGTTTAAGGTGATCATAGAGTTTTTCAAGGTGGTTGGAGGGCAATCTGATTTACCTAGGATGTTCAAGGATGAACTCATGATTTTTAATAATAAATTAAAATTTTATTTCAGTGTCCGAACTAGAAACTTACACATATTTACACTTGCCCTGATGTGGGTTGTTCTGGCCAGGCCTACTTCTATTGACTTCATCAATAAAGAGAAAATCCAAGATACTTGAGTGTACCATCTCCCCGATGCTGAGTTAATATTGAAATAATATGTTACTTTCTTTTCTCTTCCATCTCCCAAAGCATGGTTTAAAGAGTTCCTTTATCCTCACAGTACTAGGATCTCATCTAGTTTGTATCTGTGTAGGTCTTATGCATGCTGCTGCTGTCTCCGTGAGTTGTGAGGGTCTTTTTGATGTCGCATCCCTGAGCCATCATGACATGACCAAGAACTGAGTTTCTCCAAAAGAAATTATATTATTGAAAAAAAATCAATATTTTGAGAAATAGTTACAAAGTCCCTTAGCACAAACTAATAGGTCTTCACAGATGCTGCTCCTTACAAAATCCACACTATAGATCCCACAGTGGAGGCACAATGACAAAGACTTCTTTCAACTGCATGACATAGCTTGGAGCTTTTTTGATCAACATTCATATTTTAAGTCAGGTACATACTAGTTGCCAAAGTTCATTTTAGTAGATAGTTCAAAGTATACACTTATATTGAAATAGACCAACAACTGATATATTTCAAGCACAGTTGCTAGAACCATTATTTTGTATTAATTCATTTTGTCAAAATGCCTTTGATTGTTGTTAGAAGTAAGGGAGAATAATCATTGTTGAAAAGTCACTATTTAGAGGCCATGACTGAACCTCATAACTGGGATTCTAAATGTTCCAAATTTCAACCCTGGAAATAATTATGGCCTGCTTTGTTTTTGAGATCTTTACATTTCTTTATGTTTGAGACAGGGCTTCATTCCCTAACTATATTTCTTTCTTCTTCTACAGCCCTCCAACGTTGACTCCATGAAGGCAAGAGCCCAAGTGATGATGTGAAATTAACTGGCTCATTTTTATAATAGCCTCACCATTAACTCCATTAAACTCTCCTGCCTTGCTTTTTTTTTCTCTCATATACGTGAGCTCTAATATTCTCTGTGCTTTACATGAGACTTTGGGGCAAAGTAAAGAGGCATAGAAATAAATCAAAGTGTGTAAACAGAAATAAAGTATGTTTCTAGAGCAGAATCATATCATGCCTAAAATATACATAGCTAACTATATTTTATACCCTAGAATTTACAATAAGAGGTGAGAGAGACACTACCCTGCTCACTTAAATGGAGAATAAACACTGATATCTCATCACCATACTATATTTTTACATTGTATATCAGCATAATCCTAAAATTTGAGTAGCAGGTATGCTGCAATGGTAGAAATCATTGGGTAATTACATATTTTTTCTATTAGCCTGAAACTCATAATTCATTTCATAATTCACAGCAAGAACACAGGTAAAGCTAATAAGGAAACTGGACAGGAAATGCTAATCACTTGTTGGTATGCAGGAAGCAGACACAAATATTTTATATTATGACTCAAGTCGAGGAACTAATGATTAATTGGAACAGGGATTCAAGGTATCTAGTGTTATAAAAGCAGACTATTATTTTACCAGGAAGTCTCTTTCCTAAGTGCAGAATATGGCTTCCTTGTGGATTGGGAGAACCATTTGAACAGGGGAGATTAAGGAAGGCCAGAGAGGAGGAGGAGGAGGAGGAGGAAGAGGAGGAGGAGGAGAAGGAGAAGGAGAAGGAGGAGAAGAAGGAGGAGGAAGAGGAAGAAGAAAAAGCAAGAAGAAAAAGAGTTAAAAGAAGAAGAGGAGGAGGAGGAGGAGAAGGAGGAGGAGAAGGAGGAGAAGAAGGAGAAGAAGAAGAAGAAGAAGAAGAAGAAGAAGAAGAAGAAGAAGAAGAGAAGAAGAAGAAGAAAAGAAGGAGAAGGAGAAGGAGAAGGAGAAGGAGAAGGAGAAGGAGAAGGAGAAGGAGAAGGAGAAGGAAGGAGAAGGAGAAGGAGAAGGAGAAGGAGAAGGAGAAGGAGAAGGAGAAGGAGAAGGAGAAGGAGAAGGAGAAGGAGAAGGAGAAGGAGAAGGAGAAGGAGAAGGAGAAGGAGAAGGAGAAGGAGAAGGAGAAGGAGAAGGAGAAGGAGAAGGAGAAGGAGAAGGAGAAGGAGAAGGAGAAGAAGAAGAAGAAGAAGAAGAAGAAGAAGAAGAAGAAGAAGAAGAAGAAGAAGAAGAAGAAATGACACTGAGCACTGAGTTAGGTTAGGGAAAAATAACTCACTGAGGCTATTTCAGAATCATGGTTTTGCTATTTGATTTTGGACTCAGGATATTTTGGCAAAATATAGTAAAGCTGAGACAGGAAATTAGTCTCCACTTATAAAGTATTTGGATGCTTTTGTAAATGGGAGAGATACCATTAAAATGGAAAAATTCCTTTCATTTTAATAAGGAAATGAATACTAAGAATGATGGGTAAGTAAGGTCTTAAAATTCAATCTTTGTTCAATATTTTATGGGCTCCATTGACACACTGTATAATTGATTGATAGGAATTTTCATTCCAAAGTAGGATTTATATGTTGCTTCAAATCCCAGTACTATTATGTAATCAGATTTTATTTTTTGTCTTCATTTTAAAATTTTCCTGAAAATATTTTTAACCGTCTATACAGATTTCTTCAGAAAAGATAAGACTTAGAAAAATATCCATGAGCGTTCAAATTAATTTTTGCAACAGAGAGAAAATGAATATTATAAATGAAGATTCTAGAATTTCATCAGTATATCTTCACTTGTTTCATGGATGCAGTGCTGTGAAATACAGACAAAAAGCAAGTATCTGCTACTTAGAGTTAGTTATCAAAAGGCTCACAGAGAAACACATTAGTTTAAGTCCAGGTTTGGCTTAAAATGTGCTTATCCCTTTGCCATCCGGATCGGTTTAGTCATTACAATTTGTCATCTCAAAGACACAAGCAGTCATTTGATTTGCAAGCCATACTTTTCCCAAATGACCAAGAGAAACCTTTTGCTTTGTAGATGAGAAAGTGGAGTCTACTCTAATGAAGTGACTGAGACATAGTCACTCACCGAGTCTGTGGCAGAGTTAAGTTACTGTCTGTTTCTGTCTCACAATCTCATCTCAACTCTACGGTAATTACATTTTGAGTGCTCATGTGTCCACAATGTGAGAATTAACCTTGAGGTGGCTGTAATAGGACTCTGGATCTGGAACTTGACTTTTCTCGTCATTGTTATGCAACCCAGGGAAGAATTGCTCTAGTGTTCTGCATTTCATCTCTTCATAAAGTTATGAGAGCTACAAGAGAAAACGTACAAAAGATGCCTGCACACTTTAAATTTTAAACAAATGGTAGTTTTTGCTGTTAGAATCCCCAACTTCAATTGCCACATGTGAATGCTTACATTTTCAATTGAGTCACCATTTTTGTGACATTTTATTAACAGAAGTGAAGTGCCAAAAGTCAAGCCACACAATGTGTGCATTTGCTATTGCATGTTGCTAATTATGGTTAGGCTTACCATGAATATATTTGCTCAAACTGTTTTGCTTTGCTGTCAATCTTAAATTGTTCTGCAGTTTGAAAGAGCACTTATAAAGTAATCATAAGGATTTCATTGTTATCTAATTTTATCTGAATGTACTCTCAATGATCTGGCCAGAAATGCCAGAGATGTGGGAAAAGTGCACAATTGTCTTCCTTCCAATGGGACTCAAGATGTATAGTTAAATTTACCTTCAATAGATACCTCATAACTCATTATATGATATATGATTTAAGCTATTATTATTGAAAGAATGATGTTTAAGGTGATCGTGGTTTGTCTTACTTCCTAGATTGTTTAATTTCATCGTGGATTTTAGAAAACACCAGTGCAATGACAACGGCCATACATGTGGCATGACCATCTTCTCGGGGCAACATGGTCAGACAGCGTTTCACCTGTGTGGCACCAAGCACAAAGCGCAGGCCTCAGATTTTGTTATTCCGTAGGCTGAGGAATTTGCAACCTCAACTGATGGGATGAACCAGTAGATTCATAGCAGAGTGCTGCATGCTTAAGAATCTGAAGACATGAAGACCATGCCAAGGGAAAATGATATTTCTAGACCCATTAATCTTAAACCTCTCCTGTTAGCTTCATGTCCAAGGACTTTAGCTAATGCATTTTGTATTGATAGGCACTCTAAATTGTTTTCATATGTGCACTGTGGCCAGTGTCTGTCCTCGGGCAGTGCTGGAATGTTAGTAGTAAAGGAAAAGAAGCTTCTATTTATTCCTGTGTTTTGAGACTAACTGATTATTCTGAGAACTAATTTTTTTTTTTAAGATTTTTAGGTAGTTTTTGACTGTGGTTGTTTCTTCGCACTATACCTCTAGCGCTAAGCTAATTGAGACTCTAAAATCAAGGTTATAACCAGCCTGAAGAGAAACATGCTGAAATAAGCAGCACTCAGCAAGGACTCTTAGGGTGACAGTCACCTCCACCATCTGAAACGCCGAAGCTTTTTGTCCACCCTCTTCACTCAGCTGTTACCTCTAGAATGGAGAAACTAGACGAACTCTGGGCCCTCCTGGGACTCATAGTCTTTGAGCTGGTTTACCTTCACATAATTGTTCAAGCATTTCAACAAAAGCTTCTTGAATGAACATGCAAGTGTTTGGCACCATATGGCCAAACATCTGGATAGGTACAGTAAAGATTTTCATTTTCCGAAGATACTTAATTTGTTAAAGATACTATGTCTGAACTTTTGGTATAATGTTAGAAATTTAGAATGCTGGCAATGATGATTTGTTGTGTAAAGAATGTCTTTTACTTGAGTCGCATAGAAATGACAAAACAGAAAAGATGTCACTACCTTTCCGTATCTTTTAATAGCAAATGTCTGGGAATGAAGGATAAGTTTCATTACTTGTTGACTCTCTTAACATCTGCTCTCTCTCCACTTCTTACCCATCACTGTCATAAGGTAACCATGGAAATGAGAATCTGGCTCTTATTAACCCAGCCAGGGAAACCTGTACAGAAACAAGGAGGGAGTCCACCTCTTGCTTGGCAGTTGTAAGACTGAAATACCTTAAAGGCTTTTTCCTTTACACTGAAGTTCTTTTTCTGGTACACATAAACAGGCCTGCATACCAAAAACATGCAGTCACTGCCTACATTCGCTAGAGGAGAATTGGGCCTGCAGCCATACCACCAACAGACTAAGAATTTGCCAAGGCTCACAAAGAAGAGGCAGGCCAGATTCTCTCCGGAAAAATTAACTCTGAAATATCAAGTCAGGAGAGTCAGAGTAACTGGGTGTAAGAACATACTTCAGGTAACTCTAACATATAACCGAGTCTGAGGGGTTCAGCCTGCAGTGTGGCATCTCTGCACAAGTCTTTGTTAATTTCTATATTTGGTAGGCAGTGGAATTCCAGTGACCTTCAACAGGGTGCCACTATTTTGGGGGGGTTTTGTTATTCTGCTTTTAGATTTTCCCTTCCTTTCTTTTTCCAATACACTATTTCGAATCTTAAATGATGTTTGTGTTTTCTTAGCCAATTGATCAATCCTCATCTCTCCATTCTATGACATTCATTTTATTTCTTACTCAAAATCAAGCACGTAAAGCCCTTCTTGCTACTTCCTGAGGAATTTAGCTCCCAGCTCTGAAGCGTTTCCTAAGGTTCCTCACCTGGGGTCAGTATGCTTTGTTTATTCAAGCATTGTCACAGGATTGCAAGTCCAGATTATCTCAGGGCCATTCAGCATTATATTTGAGAGAAAATGCTAAGAGTAATTTGCCCCAAATAATCTAGACAAGAATTATATTCGGACAAGATTTTTCAGTATAAGTGCTGCGTTTTCGTGGATCTGTTTTAAACCTGAGGACCATTGTCTGTCTGACTCTCTCACTGCCCCAATCCGTTCGCTTTCATTTCCATGGCCCCAATGGCTGAATCTTCTTTCCAGGAAGTAACAGCCTTCATTCAGTTTGCTTTCTCTCTAAAATCTCCTTCCTGGTGCTGCTTCGACAACTACCCATACTTCTCCGCGAACAATGCATGTGCACGTGTTAGTTAACATGCTGCTGTGGTCACAAAGCCCAGTGGTCAGTGCCTCTCCGAGTGCGGTGCACATCCTCATTTCCAGATTCTTTAAATTAACTGGGTTAGACCCAAACGGTTTTTAGAGATTGTTGCAACAAGAGCACACTTTTCTGGCCGCAGGCAGAATGAGGTCCAGCAATGGAGGAAGGTCAGAGAGATGTGAGTGCTCAGGCTTTACAGAGAAGAAGGCAGGCACAAGGAATGTGATTGCCCACAAGTGACATATTAGTGTTGTTTAAACTACTGACCTTCTGATAAATCATTAACAGAAGCCATCAAAACAAATGTACCTGGGTTCAAATTCCAGCATCTACTAGAATGATTATAAACTGAGACCATCAAAACATAGGATTTTTAAAGCTCCAGTCCAATGGCAAGATTGCTCTCCCAGGATAAGCTATCTTCCTTTGGAGGCCGAGCTACCGCCTAATTACTGTAACGAATGAATATGAAGTAACATGCTAATCAGTTTTATCCCATGAGCTCAGAACATTTTCAAGTATGACAAAATAAAACCCTTAACGGATATTTTTGTGCACCGCTTAAGTGAAATAATTAAGTTGATGTAGAGAAACAGAAAGTCAGTGATTAGGTGCCTTGTACATACGAGCTGCTAAATGAAGTCTTGTTGGTGAAATCTCCATTTAACATATCTTAAAAAAAATAAGTCTCGATGATACTATCCACTCAGCAGCAGAGCACAGTTCATTAATACACTCGTATTTATTTATGCAATAGCTCTTAAGTACATATATTATCAGCCATAAAGAATTAAAGGCAGGGGTAGAACTGTACACTCTACCTGGCTAGTACGACGTACATGAGGAAACAGAATGAATTCCCTTGACCCGGTAGTTCTGAGGAAGTAAAGGCAGGCCTGTAGCAAAGGAAGTGCAGGGCTTTTATAAAGGCAAGAGGGGAGAGACATGCATACACCACTGGAAGACACCTTCACATAATCAATGGCTGAAGCTGGAGGGTGCCTTTCAGAGAATAAGCCATCAGTTAGAAGTATTAATTCAATACAAACTATGTATCAGGTTTGGGATGTCTAACAGCATAGGTCATGTTGCTTTTAGCTTTTGCTTCTGGAACTTGCTAGCTAGGGTTCCACCTCCCAAGGAACTCAGACATGGAACGCCTAGTAAATGAAGACTAAGAGGATGTGTGTGCAAATAGGGTCTTGGTTAAGAGTCAGAGGCGTGGGAGACCAGTGAGCCGGCTCCAGGAGGACAAACTTTGTTGCCAAGCCTGACAACTTGACTTCTATCTTCCACTTAGTGGGAAGAAAGAACTGAATCCTGCAAGTTGTCTCCAGATTCCACGCTCACTCTGAGAGTCATGCACAATAAATATGTAATTTAATAAAAAAAGAATTAAAAAAACCCATCAGAAATGTTTGAAAACGGTGCTATTCATGAGCTCCAAGGCCAGACGTAAAGAGTCGGTGTTTGTTTTCTTTCAAAGGCTATTTGCTCAAACTCTCCCCACCCTGCCCCTTCCCTCCCTAGGGTGGCTGCTCTGAATGTTTAGCAGACCAGTTACATCGACACTTTTAGAATAAATTCTACCAAATACAACTTTCACCGATTTGTGAAATTTAGATAGAAGATTCCAGGGCCGATGATTTTAATAGTTTTTTTTTTTTCAATCTGTGAGAAATCTGGATTATTTTTAACCTTTCACAGCCATTTTCAAAGCCTGGCCTTTCTCCCTTGATAAGCATGGCCATGACAGATTTGGTTGAACTTGAGACACACGATCCTCTTCAAAGGCAGGGAGGGAAAGGGAGGTGCAGTCACTCCAAATACAACCTTTTGTCCATTTGGGGAAAAAAAAAGACAAAACTAAACATTATCTCTAAGAGAATCTCATTCTCTGTCCCTTCCCTAAGAGTATTTCCCCTACAATGGATGGCCTCAGCTGAGGTTGTTTTTCCCAGGACCCACAATGTAGCTCTGAGTAAACCCTGAATGTACAGAATGATATTACCCCATTGCCTGTGTGATGGCAAACGTTTCCTCCCGATGTGCCATACAACAGGATGAGGTGTGACCTTCCTTGCAGCGTCAGATTCTCATGCTGACCTGTATCATAGAGCACTGACACCCACAGTCCAGAAAGCTGCACCTATACTCTCCGGCAAGTTTATCTGGATCTATCATTTATACCATTGGTTGTTGCTGTTGCTGCAGTAAATCAAAGTGAAAACCCTCACAAGTAGAGTCTGCTGCAGATGTTCAGTCTTTCCAATGGCCCATAAGTGCAAGGCTTTCCCAATTGGGTAGTGGTGAAGACTTAAGGAGGTGGGTACTAGGCCATTAGAGTGTATCCTTGAAAGGATCACTGGGATCCTGGCTCCTCTTCTTTTTGTCTCTTTGGTTCTTCACTTCTGTGAGGTGGACAGACCCTCTACCATATTCTGGCACCATGCTGTGCTATGCTATCAAGGATCCAAAGGCCATGGTGTCAACCAACACTGGACTGAAAAACTGAAATTGTGAGCCTAAACAAACCGTGCCTGCTCTAAGTTGATGTTTGTCAGCTAGTTTTTCAAAATGGTGGGAAGCTTAACATAAAATGCCAATAGTTTACTCTTCTTATAACCTGGACAACTCCTTTGTCATCTGTGTTAGTCTTGAAATCAGAGTCTTCTTGAGAGACAGAGAGATCAGGAAAATGAATATATGACAATAATACTATCTGTTTTTAGTTTTAGAGACAGAGTGGAACACATGTGCCATGGCATTAGTGTGAAGGTCAGAAGACAAGGTAAGGTAAGTTTCCGTCCACCAAGTGGGTCCTGAGGCTCAAACTCAGGTTATCAGGCTTGATTTCAGGGCTCCTTTTACCCACTGTGGTCTTTTCCACCTGTTTGAAAATATTAGTCTTTATTGTATCTCTTACACTCTATTGATTAGGCAACAACAGTATCTGAGAATAAATAAATTTTAGAAATGAAAAAATCATTCATTTAAGATGAAGGATTGCCATAAAAATATAATGAGATAGTTTGTGTTACTAAACAGAACATTTCCTTCTAGTTCTATACATTATTTAGTGTCTATTAACTGAGTTCTAGATTACCCAAGTTTCTCCCAACATCTTTCTCTTGCCCAGACTGCAGTGGTAACACCTGGGGCTGGAGAGACTTTTATTGGTCTTTTTGTATCAAAGACAGTGGACTTTTCCCTTTAAAGACTTTGGACGTTGAATCTCATTGTTAAATATCAGATGCACAATCAGATGCTATTAGAAACGACAGCGCCACAAGCTGCAGTTATGTGCTATGTGTTGTAGTTGGCTACACATCATTTTTGGTGCACTGAGATGATTGTAGGCTCAATATTAATGAAAGTAAGATAGTTGTCATGACATTTAAGGCAATTACACCAAGTATTTAAAGCTAGAGGAATTTGGTAAAAAAAAAAAATCACTACTAGAAGAACAGTCCTTCATTTCCCACCTTCTACCCTGAAGTACATCCTAAAATCTTCCCCTGAAACAGACATATGCAAGAGTTGGTTGCCCTTTAACCCTGGGAGAGGAATGTCCTCTTACAGTACAGTGCCAGGAGAATGCAGGCGAGCATGCCCTGCTGTGTTATCCTGTCTCATACCATTTGGCCACATTCCTTTTTGTCCATTCTTATTTACATATGACTATCCACTTTCATAATAAGATTTATCACCAAAAATGCATGGTTGTTGAGTATTTCTTTGGGAGCTCATTTCCTTGTGAAGACTTCTTAGATTGTTGTTCTCTTGGTAATTTGCATTTGTGTGTGTGTGTGTGTGTGTGTGTGTTGAGGACTAAACCATGAATCAAAAATATGTAACAGAAAAATATTTTTCTTCCCCTGAAGTAGATCCAACAATGTTGAGTCAATTTTAGACACAGAAAAGGGTCCACAATAATCCTGTGGGTTTATGCTGGGGTTATTAGCAAACATGTCTTAGGGTTTTGATTTCTTTTCTTTCTATATAGTACTTTTAGACTACAAAAGTTGTATAAATCAAGCATGGGCATTTGTGTAAAGAATTTTGTTTGCATGACCACTCAAAGTGTCCAGTAAATATGAGTTATTACTAACTGAATGCAATCCTTAATTGAAAGTAACATTGATTAAAGTGATACACTCACTGCTCACCACTCATCTCTGGACACACTGCAATGGTACGGAGGAAGAAAAGAATGCCCAGGATCCACCAAAAACGAAACCGAGATGTCAGTCAATATTGAGCCTTTTCAGTAGCTTCATGGTCAGTGGTGTCTGTTGGTTATCTTCTAGCAAAGGGAAAAAGACAAGGTATTGGTAGTAACTGTTGGAATGCCTGTTGAGTAGGATCCCTTATAAGAAGGGAAGCTTGTCCCTCATGTACCTTGTAGAAATGGATCACATATGTACCATGGAATGTACACACACATCTCCACACCTGTACACCACACACATACACCCACATACACTTAGGCACTGATCCATGCATGCATAGGTGCACACACGTGGTTGCCCATGCACATATACACACATGCGCCCCCCCCCACGAAGACAGGTATGAACACACACATGAATACATGTACATATACAATAAAAAAATAAAGCTGCTATTTGAAGCTAACTTTCATACTATTACTGATAAGTAATCAATAATTTTTCCTGTTTGCTACAATGATATAAGATTATATGCAAACTAGTATACAAAAATTCTTTCCTGTTGCATCCAATTTTAACACCATAGTTATAAGAAAGAGGTTTCTAATAAACAACTTTTTAGTCAAGTAGTTTTAAATGACCCTGAGATTACTCACTTTAAAAAAAAATAGTAAGTCTGCTAAGAATGAACTAAAATCACTTTATACCTAATAAGTTGTTTTTTGTTTGGCCAAAGGCCATGTACAGTTATAGGAGCATAGCTGTAGAAAATTTCCCTTTCTGTCTGTTGCTGGCAGTTTCTGGCACTTTTAGAAAGAAAAACAAATGGATCACAAGATAATGCAAGAGCGATCAAAGCAAGTCCTTCTGTCAACAGGGCGATTCATGGAAATCTCTGAACACCAAAGGCTTTCCTCCAGCTTAGGAAGTCTGCAAGAGGATCCCTTTGAAAAACACATGTCCTAGGAATCAGCTTCTGACTTCTGGATGTAAAGCTTCTACCCTATGCTATTCCAGGTATGGTCAGCAAACCACCAGCCTCGGTGGCATACATGGACTTATCAGGAGGCCTAAATCTCCATGCTAGATCCAGAGAGCCACGATCAACATTTAAACAAGATGGGCTGGTGAATCCTAAGAACAGTGACTTTGGGGTTGCTGCAGAACCAACCACTGTCTAATCCAATGGCTAAAGGGAAGTACAGCTGAGACCCTTGCTTTAGAGACTTCTTATACAGTAGGGTTGGTCTCTTATACATGTCAAATGAACATCTCTCTCTCTGCCTCTTTCTCTCTCACTCACACACATATACACACACAACACACACACATACACACACACTCAAACACTCAAACACACACACACACTCTTTCTCTCAGTCTCTTTTCCTCACCCTCTCCTTTCACTTTTTCCTTCTCCCCCTCCTTCCCCTCTTTCTGCTCTCCCTCCCTTGCTCCCAGTTCTGTCTCTCTCCCTTTTCTTCCTCTCAAGATTTTCTTATGACAGCCCAAAGGTACTTATTTCTTACAACTCTGGGCAGAATTGTAAGGCCACAAATACATGCCTTGATAAAAGAAAAAGAAAAGGCTAACAAATAGTGCCAGGATCATCTTGTTGTTTTAGAAGTAAGATACAAAAGATAGCTTAAACTGTAGATGACACTAGGTCCAAGATCTAATCTGTCACTTGAAATTTTTCTATCAACCATTTCTTGAACAACCCTGGACCTCTGTCCTTTAAAATGTATGGTATTAAACAGGTACATTTTAGGCTTGAGAAGGTTAGAGCGAGTAAGGCTATGAGGAGGAGACCAACACAGGATGTGTGACAAATATAAAACTAACCCACCGGTTTCTCATCCCTTTAAGGGATCATTGACAGAAGAAACTATAGTTTAAAGGGTGACAGCCTCGGCATTCATGGACAGCAATTGGGTACAAGTGTATTTAGAGGGGTCTTTGGCATTTAAACATGAAGGGTATGGCTTGTATGTGGAACAAGCCCCAGGAGGGCTTTGTTTCATAGTGTCAGGCCAGTTTCAGTTCAGCCTGCACAAATATTTCTTAGGAGCCCTACCATTACAGAATTGCAAGGAATGCTGTCCCTCTCTTCACGTGACTTAGTGAAAGAGTCACTCCAAACCGAGGAGGAAATTTTATTTTATAGCCAAATTCTCTATGTGGGAACAGAGTAGACTAATTTGAAAATTATGAAGTGCAAGGAAGGCAATGGGGAGAAACTCATTTCTGGCATGGAGAGGGTCTGTCTGCCTTGGTAAAGGAAGGTACACTGGGCAGCAATAAAGGCCGTGCAGGGTGGGTAGACCTCCCTCCATCCAAGTTCTCAGGGCCACAGTGAGAAAGGCACAATACAATGGACAGGCTTTCAAGTGCTGCAGCTGTTCAGCCCCCGTGGAGGACCCACTGAGCCGAGGACAGCATTCCAATACCCTGGCAAACCTCAAGGTCTAGAGCCGAATTAATTTCCTGAAATCTATCAAAAATTGTAGAGTCATGCATATAAAGTCCACGCATATTTGAAATTACAAGAGCTTAACAATTATTTGAAAGAGGAAGCACACACAGCTCACTTTGTCCTTTTTTTTTTTTTTTTTGTAGATTCCTATGCTCCCTTGGGATTAAACTTAAATACATCCCACCCTCCCCACCCTCCCCACCCTCCACCCGAGCTTGGCTTCAGTGATTTCAGCTTCCTGGAGTTTGGCACAATTGAGTCTCATTGTGATGAGATGTGTATGTAGACTGCCATGTGACGCCGTGTGACTGCCAGTCCCTACCTCTTTTCTCCATTCTGTCTTCTTTGTATAAGACTAAAAGGTAAATATGAAAAAGTATATATCTCAAATTTAGGGGAACTTTTTAAGTTTCTTGTTAAGATAGGTTTACAGAGAGTTGGCAGACCATATGAGAACAGATTCTGAGTTTATGACTTTTTTATTTTTTAACTGAACAGACACAGTCGAGGTGTACAGGTATGAGAATGTTATAGCATGGATGGCTGTGTACTCTCTGTAAAATTCCGATGTTTTTTTTTCCCCTGAGACATTGTAGTGAGATTGTTTTTAGAGGTTTCTAAATATTCTTTTGGGCGGCCTCACTCATTACTGAGAGTTAAGAAACCGGTAAGTGCTTCTCGGGTTGATTGCTTCGGGTTTCATCCTGTAGGATACTGTGTTAAATTGACAACTTCTTAGGACAGAAGTGTGCAAGCAGGCTCTGGCATCTGTGCTCATCTCTGACGTTCATGGCTTAGCCACTGTCAGGGCACTTTCATGACTTCATGACCCATTCTTTTTTTTTTTTTTTTTTGTTGGTTTGCTTCCCTCAGCCTCATCCATTAGACTCGAGATTTCTTATCCCCCTTTCCCCACAGCAACCCCTGTGGAACCCAGCTTCCAGTTCTTGTCTTGCATACCACACAGCATGATGACATGTGACATAATGTGGCTCAGTGAATTAAAATGGGGCTGGTGAGGAGAAGGGGGCCACCCAGACACACTCTAGAGGATCTCACAATCATCCTGAGACCTCAAGCATCTCTGGATCCCCAGGCCTCCCACTGCAGTACCTTTGAGAGTGATTTATTCTGAAAGAGGATGGGAATTCTTCCTTGAGTCATGTATTCTATTAAAACTGACAAGGCACACCTAACCTACCACTTTATATTTCTTTTTTTCCTTTTTTAAAAAATTTTATTTTCTATATTCTTTGTTTACATTCCAAAGGCTTTCCTCTTTCCCAGTTACCCCCCCACCATACGTCCCATAAGTCCTCTCCCCCCCAACTATTCCCCAATCACCCCCACCACCACCACCATTTCTCTGTTCTGGATCTACAAAACTGGATCCAATCTTTTCAGGCCCAGGGATCTCTCCTTTCTTCTTCTTGGGAATCATTTAACTTGCTAATTGTGCCTTGAGTATTTAGGGCTTCTGGGCTCATTAATATCCACTTATCAGTGATTACAATTCATGTGTATTCTTTTGTGATTGGGTTAACTCGCTTAGGATGATATTTTCCAGACCTAACCATTTGCCTACAAATTGCATGAATTCATTATTTTTAATTGCTGAGTAGTATTCCATTGTATAAATATACCACATTTTCTGTATCCATTCCTCCTTTGAGGGATATCTGGGCTCCTTCCAACTTCTGGCTATTATAAACAAGGCTGCTATGAACATAGTGGAGCATGTGTCTTTATTGTATGCAGGGGAATCTTCTGGGTATATGCCAAGGAGTGGTATGCCAGGGTCCTCTGGAAGTAACATGCCCAATTTTCTGAAGAACCGCCAAACTGATTTCCAGAGCGGTTTTACTAACTACCACTTTATAAGCAGTGAATATTTCCTTTACTCTAGAATTTACAGTGGACGATGGGAAGGTGGTATAGGGATCTCTTGGGTTTGTAGAATACAGAATTAATGACCTATTTCATTGGGCAATTAAAAAGCATTCAGAGTGAATTCACCCCCATCCCCAGATGAGTAGATTTCCTGACTTTATAACATAGCATGTAGTTTCCTTTGAAAGGTCCTCATATAATAGATGACTAATAATGAGTAGTCTCTCATTATTCTAAGTACAAGTTCTAAGTCATGGTACTTCTATCTTCTCTGAAATAGAAGTATTTCCTCATATGGAAGGGGCCTGATTTTGATTGTCAATACATTTTATTCTTAATAGCACATCAAATTGATGTTATATTTTTACAAACAAAGTTATCTTAAATTTGATAAAAACACAATTCTGACAGTTTCTGTTTAAAGAGTTCTTTCCTTTCAAGTCTATCATTTAAGAGAAGTCACAGGCTATCTCCACATTTTGTGCTCCAAAGCAAAAACAATGGAAAGTAAAATCACAAAATAATAGAAGGTGGGGAAAAGAAAAAATTATTTTGACAATATAAGAGCTCCATTTATTGTCCCAGACTGTGAGCTCTTTTACTGAGGTTTCTTCTCTGTTAAAGCCTCCTTGAAGTGTCTTTAATACAGGGCTTTATCTTTGCAGATGGTAAACCGTAGTTGTCAAATAACCACCAATGATGATACATTTCCACTTCCAAGAAGAAACACAACTTGTGTAGGACCGATATACACTCAGACAGATCACTGACTGCTCGCTCTAGTGAAAGTACCCAAAGGACTGCATCAGCTGTGCCAGGCTTATCTCTGCCCGGGCCCTGATAATGAAATAGAGGTAGTTCTCCTAACTAGACTTCAAGTATGTGTACAAAGGTCTTACTGCAGTGCTCCGCTCACTCAATATGTTTAATCTTTGTCAATATTTGTTCTAGGTCTTGAACGAAGTTGGGAGGATGTGAGAGGAGAGGTTTATTGGCTATCACTCAACGAAAAGCTTTCAAGGCTATTGACCTGGCAGGAATGAAAGATGGATGCAGAGAATCCAAACTCCCATCCGCACAGTGACATCTGTCTGTTTTCCTGTCTGTACAGAAACCTCATGTGTTGGGTTTGGTGTTAGTGTGAATTTTGTCCTTTCGATAAAATCCTTGAAATTCAGTGGGTATCACGTCTTTTACACAAAGGTTTTAATAAATATATTTATCAGACTAAAAAAAATATGTTCTTCCAAATGGCCTATCAGAAGTATTTATTTATATTGGTGTTGTATGTTATTAGCCTATCACAAAAAAGTCTGAGGCATGCATATAGTTAAAACATCATTCCTAAGTTTAAAAATATACTCACAAGAGAAGCATGCAGAGGTCTCCACCTCAGGAAATTTTCATGGCACTCTTGAAAGCGTCTTCCTTGGTTGAATAGAGGATTTCTTTTAATAGGGAAATTTAGTTAAAATCTTAAACTCTTAAACTTGGCTCAATAGATTTGGCTGCACACACATATACACATCTATGTAATTACCATCTTCAAGAGGAAGGGTTTCTTTCATATACTAACACTTGAAAAATTATGTGTGTCTTAAAATAGATAAGACATAGTTGAATGATTGATGTTTTTCTTGTTTGTGGTTAAAACAACAAGGATTATTCTTGCCAGTTCTATAGATGGAAAAGAGGGTGGATGAAGTAAACCACCATGGGTTGGTTGTTGATGCTGTCTTAGGATCATCTCAGAACTTTTCATAGCTTATTTAATATTCATATCTATATTAAATAGCAATTATTACTAAGTAGTTCCTGTAGACAGAGGAGGTCAGGCCTTCAGATTCTGTGTGTGACTTGTTCCTGATAGTGTTTGCATTATTATTTTTAAAGAAAAACATTCTTTCCTATGCTCTCAGATTTCTAATCCTATGGTTTGGTTATTTGGCTGGGGGCAGGAGCAATTATTTAATCTTATTGCTTGAACTCTACAGCCTCAAGTTGTATGAATTCATCAGATGAAGGTGACCTGAACTCCCAGGTCTTGAAAACAGAGAATAAGTTATATTTGATAAATTAGAAGATGGGAAGACAGAAATAAATTAGTGACAGGGCAGGGTAGTGTGACAGCATGGCTCAGGTCTGACTGCTGACCCCAGTGTCTGCAAATGGCATTCATACAAGACCTTATATTCCGGTTGAATGGTTTCTTGGTTTTAAGAAACTTCAAGCTAACAGGAAATGTTCTAACAATTTATGATTGTTTTTAATTGTTGCAATTAGCATTTGTTATAAATTCTTGAGAATCTGAGAGTTATAGATCTGGATTTTTATGTATTTATTTGATTTTTTTTCAAGACAGGTTTTTTTCTGAATAACCCTGGATGTCTTGGAACTCATGCTGTAGACCAGTCTGGCCTTGAATTTAGAGATCCTCCTGCCTCTGTCTCCCAAGTGCTGGGATTAAAGGTGTGCAGCAGCAGCAGCAGCAGCAGCAGCAGCAGCAGCAGCAGCAGCAGCACCACCACCACCACCACCACCACCACCACCACCACCACCACCAGGCTTGGACTTTCATTTTTAAAATTTAAAATTAATGCCATGATGTGGCTTTGAGTATGTCTGAAATGATGGCCACTTTACTTGAAATTCTTTATTGGGAATGTGTAATTTCTGCATAGCCCTTTCAGAATGATGAAGTTAGTTTAGGTTAGTGATATGCTGAGATGGGACTTTCACCTAGGTTTCTCTAAAAGCATCCTGTGCGAGCAAAAATGCCTTTCTTCAAGATTTCTACAGAAAAAAAATTGGGTCCACTTCAGAGATGAAAAGTATTGGAAATGTGTCATGGGACAAGGAGAATCAGTTAAATGGAATTAGGGAGAAAGTCTAGAGGCAAGAGTGAAAAGCAACAGGTTTGGTGCTAGTGCTGGAGGAAGCCTGACTTACTTCTTTGGTATAGAAGGCAAACTGCCCATTTCTCTCCCAGTGAATATGCTGTGCCATAACCTTTAGCATAATTTCATGATAAGATTATATAAACTAGAGCAATATTCAAAACATAGATCATAGAAATATTTGGCATTGTTCACCTTTGCTGAACTTGTGGACAGTGCAATCCCCAACCAATGATCTTTTCATGCAGAACTCGGGCCTTATTACCAAAAGTTTTATGTAAGGAAAAGTGGAATTATGTTGTAGTATTATGATATTACACGTCGAGTGTAATATCTCACTGCTCTGAGATGCCTTTCTTTTAGTGACAATTAAATCATTATTCCTTCTACATATAGATACAACCTTAAAACATTGTATGCGTGTGTGTGTGTGTGTGTGTGTGTGTGTGTGTGTGTGTATGTGTTTGTGTAGATCAAAGGTCAACCCTGGATGTCAGCCTCCTCCTTTGAGACAGTATATTTTACTGGCCTGGAACTTGCCAACTTGGCTGTCTTGGTTGGCCATGGGTCCCAGACATCCTCATGGCTTCACCTCAGCATCACTGGGATTGTAAATACTCCTCACCACACCCAGTGTTTTCATAAGAGTTCCTGGGATTTAACTCTGGTCCTCAGGCTTGTAAGGCAAGTATTTTATAGATCCATAGGACCTGAGCTGGAACTAATCTGAAAACCTCCTCCCCGAAGAGAAGAGGTGCTTGGTAAGCATCTAGGGGGAAACAGTCCATAGTTCTCAGCCTTCAGATTCCATCTACTGAATACACTGTTGTTCCCTTCTTCCGCATTTCAACTCTTATCACCCGCCTTTGCACACACACCACCACCCCTGTACACTCCGTTAATCCCAGCACTATCTCAACAAAACAAAGCAAAGCAATGCAAAACAAAGCTTGAATGGCATACAACACCTGTCACGGTGGTAACACTTAAGTAGTTCTTGGCTATTTATGATTTCCCACTCCACTGCAAACATCCATCACTGTTATTTCTGCTGCAAATCGCATACAAATGTAGCCATTCTGGTACTGGAATATGAGTATGATATGGGAAATAATTAACTACTATCTATGTTCTTGAAGAAATTACATGTGGTTTAATTTCTGCCAAATCAATTACGCTATCCATTTAGCTTACCCCACTTAGTGCATTATAGAGAACAACGAACTAGCATTTTCAATTTTTAAAATGTATACGCTGTCATTACACTTTAATCTATAAAAATCGAGTTAAGTAATTGTTCTGGAGTACCCCCAAATATCCCTCTCTGTAGATGAGTCAGCGTATTTACATCAGTATTTCATCCTTGTAGCAGTGGTAGGGTGAGGAGTTCTGTTCCTTCTGTTATTTACAGGGAAGTAGATACTTTAAAAACTTTTGGATTTTTTTACTATTTTCCATTTCTTTCCAGGGACCTTTGTCAGATAAATTCCCATGCCCATTATATCCCCCAACATTTTCTAAAAATTATCTCATACACACTCAGATAGCTTTCCCTACTATATCCTGTTCCAATGGACTGTTTTACTGTCAGGAGCAAGGAGTTTGGAACAAATGCTCTGTAGCCAGCTCACTGAGTCCTATGACTAAGGAACCGTATGACCTTAGATGATTGGGTTATGGCTCACAGCTTCCTCATCTATGAAACAAGCGATTAAGACAATTGAGTGAGTTAATTTGTGTAAAACGCTTCAAATGATGCACGTTGCTTAAATGGTTGCCGTTATTACTGTTGTGATATTGTCCGATGAGCTTACAGTTTTGCCATTGCAGTAAGTTAGACGCTGGGAAGTAAAGCCACATAGCAAAAAGAATAACTAATAACAAAAGAATAACTATGGACTCACAGTACTTGTGGAAGGGCAGTGAAGCTGAAGAGAGAACAGTGAATGTAGTAGATGGAATCTGAACCCTGAGAACGATTGGTTGGCTCCCCTTAGAACCTTACCTGGTGCTATCTGGTACCATGAAAACTTGTCCTCAGGGAGGAGGGTTCCAGGTTAGTTCTAGTCCCTGTCCTATGGACCCTGTGTCCATAGGCCATGGTGTGTTCAGCAATAGGGACTTACCTGCCACCTCATGGGGTAACAAAGTCTAATAGAAATACTTTGGAATGTTTTGGGGGCCTCTCGGATAACCTTGAGCAACAAGGTTAAAGATGGCTTTTCTTTCCTAATGATGGAGATTGGTTAGACAGACTATGGCTCTTTGAGGCAGCATTGTCAGCCCACTTCCCAGAACAGGGAAGTGGGAAGGGGTGGATGAGGGAGCAGGGGGAGGGAAAAGGGCATGTGGGACCTTTGGAGGACAGGGAACCAGAAAAAGGGAAATGAAATGTAAATATAGAATATATCCAATAACAAAAAAGAAAAAAAAGAAAAAAAAAGAAAACTTGTATTCAAAGTATATGTGTATTTCTATACCTACTTCTGTATATTGTGGGTAATTTTTGATAATTAATGGTATGATTCCTTATGATTTTTCAGACGTTCTTAGTCTTATTTTTCTTATTTATTTCCTCATCAGAGACCCCCACCCCCATTTTTCCTATTTCCCATTTCAGATAGCATGTAGCCTCTAGCCTGCTGTTCCCGTCTATTGTTCCCCCACTCTGCCTGCAACAGTCTTCTTCTTCTTCTTTTAGCTTTCCTACGTTCTACACCAACATGGTTTTCTAACCTGAATGAGGAGGATGACATCAATATACACGCTAATGTGGAAAGAGAAAGGTCACGATACCTCAACCTTCTTGCATTGGAAGTACTACCTGATGAGAGCAGGAGAAATAGTCCTCCTCAGGGAAGAACAAACCAATTGGGTATCTCCTATCAAATGACCAGCCCTCAATCATATATACAAGTAACATATGGACTGAGTATGTTGTATTTATGCATTGCACACACACCACACACACCACACACACACACACACACACACACACACACACACACACACCCTTTTTATCTTTACTCTATTTTTTTTTCAGTATTGGCAACTAACCAGAGTTTACTCTACGGTAGACAAGCATCTCACCACTGAGCTACCCACTCAATCCCTCTATTTTTTATCTCTGAAACAATCTTGCTAACTCTGCCAGCTTGTTATATAATTCAGACTAGCCTTAGTCTGTAATCCTTCGGCCTAAACTTCCAGAGCAGCTGGGATTACTGATTTGGTCAACACATTTGATACCTCTATGTATGTATGTATGTATGTATGTATGTATCTATGTATCTATGTATCTATGTATCTATGTGTGTGTATGTATGTATCCATCTATCAATCTATTTAATTTGTAAAAAAGGGGAAATCCTTCATCCACAAATAAAACCTAGGAGTAGATAACCTTGAATCAAGCAAGTCTGTGTGGGTAGTACCCAGACAATGGACAGAGGAATAAATGGGTTTCTTAATGACTTTAAGCAGTGAGTGGTTGCTGTGCTTGGACTTCCCTTTATTTGTTTTAGCTTGTTCCAGATGCTTCATACACTATATAGCGTTTATAAACACTAGATAATGGTTTTCAGTGAGCTCTGCTACATTGTCCCAACCAATGGTTCATGGAAGGCTTTCCAGGTCAGGTCTAGGGTAAAGAGAAGGTGACCCAGCACCTGAGCTGCCTACCTTTCCCTGCCCTTAAGTCATCTATGGAAGCTCTGGTTTTATTAGTTTTGTAAACTGATTGTAAGAATTAGGGAATAAACAGGAGTCTTGGCTGTTTGAAAATACGACATGAAGAAATGCATAGGATCAGTAAGACTACATGTCATCTCCAAGCATCACTTTAAAATACTATACAGATCAGACTGGGGACTTTTAACTTGAACTTTCCTTTATTTTTCCATTATAATTTCATGTGTTTATTAGACAAAGCATGGGAATTTGTTACAGAATCCGCAGGCGGCAATGCAAACATGCTATGAATGTTTATGTTTCTCGTCATATAATTTGTTTCAAAACAAAGGTTCTGTGGTTGTTGTTGGGTGTCATAGACCACGGGTGACAGAGCTGGCTCCTGTCCTTCAGCAGTTTACAGCCATTACAGAAGGTCCCCGCAGTCAAGCCACAGGGCTGTGTGTTTTCAGGGTACTAATTCCTGGGTCTTGTTGCCCCCAAAAAGCAACGCTTCATTTCAGCTCTTCTCTGGCAGGATTCTTGCTGCCCCTTGTTAGGGATTCTAGAGCAAGGTTCACATGCATGACAATAGAAATCACAACATAGTTTTACGAGTGTTTTATGGAGTGTTTGTCCTATTCTGATTTCATATTTATTCAGTTGGAGTGAAGAATGGAAGGAAGAGGCCTCGCTGATCATTTAGTGCCATAATCCTAGCCAAGGGTCCCACCACCTGGAGCTTTCCTGTTTTCAACACCTTTGACAGTCACCTGGGTCTTTCCAACTGTCAGGCTCGTTCCTTCCCCATCTGCTTGACTGACACTGATGATGTCATCCGGTTTTTGTTTTCATACCTCTTCGAATATAAATATTGTTTTCCGTTTGGTGCTTTCTCAGAACTCAGACCTGTCATCGGCATGGCTGCTACTAGTCTTTATCTTTAGTGAGGTTTCATTTTCCAGGGACCTAGTGGCTGTTTGAGAACTCCTTTCAAACAAGTGTATATACACGTTTTGGCATGGAGGAGAGAGAGTCTTGGCTTTTACACTCCAACTTATCTTAATTAATAAAGCTATTCAGCTTTTTATATTTCTTCATCCTTATATCTTTACTGGAGTATTTAAGCCACCTCAATTCTAATAAATATATTTAAAATTGGTATTCCTGAATTTTCTAACTTTTAAATAAAAATTTCCATGAAAAAAAAATTGAGCATGGGCTGTCTGTGGCTACACCTGCCTCTTTGATGACTTCATTATTGTGTCTATACATGTAGATTAACTTCCACTCATTGACGTAATGCTGGATAAAGGGAACCAGAAAAAAGGTAAATTTGTCCTTTGGGCCATAAATTTTATTAAAATTGAACGTGTTTTTCATCTGCAGTAGGTAGCTCATGTCCTAACTAACATCAAGGGGTCTCAGAGGCTACTGCTAGCCAAGAAGCTTCTGGACTAGCAGGCTTCTGAACTTGGCTGCAGGTTTGCTTGTTGCTGGGTTCATTTTCAGCACTCCTCTTTCCTCTCACCTAAGGTGAAGCTTCCTGCTACCTTTTCTTACAATCTCTGACTATAATTTTTTTTTTTTTACTGTCACACTTTCTCCATGACACAGAAGTAGAAGGAAATAGGGGATCTTGGTTTTTACAATTTATTATCCTATAGAGAATTAATGTCTGTGCTTTTTAACCACAGAAATCTTTGTTCAAACAAAATACCATGCTGCAGACAATTTTGGGAAACAGGTAAGCATCCGGCTGCCCTGGGGGGTTTGGGAGAGGGCTGAGGCCTGGACTGGACCCACCTTTGATGGTACCTAACCCACAGGGGTTTCCTCTTCCTTGGAGCAGGACCTGGAAACTGATTCATACACAGATTTCGGCTGTCCTTTTGAACCATCCAAGGAGCTTCTTTAGAACACCCATCCCGAGTCTCACCTCAGAATTTGAGCTAACCATGCATTTAGGATTCAAACAACAGTTTGCTTTCTTCATGGTTTCAAAAATGCAAACCGTGATACCACTGATAAGAATGCTCTTTAAGCCAGGGCTTCTTAAAATACTCCAGTTCTTTTTTTTTAATTGGATATATTCTATATTTACAATTCATTTCCCTTTTTTCTGGTTCCCCACCCCCAAAGGTCCGACATGCCCTTTCCCTCCCCCTGCTCCCTCTTCTACCCCTTCCCTCTTCCCTGTTCTTGTATTCCCCTACACTGATGCTTTGATCCTTTCCAGCACCAGTGTCCACTGCTTTCTTCTTGTCAGACATCATTTGGTACGTGAATTGTGTCTTTGGTGTTCCAAGATTCTAGGCTAATATCCACTTATCAGTGACTGCATACCATGGGTATTCTTTTGAGACTGGGTTACCTCACTTACTGTGAACTAGGAGTGTGGCCCCAGCACCCACCTGTCCATCACACCCCCAAGGCAATGCTGCTTTGTGGCTCTAGGGAAAAGGTTTTGGAGTTACAGTGCTCTGAAGAACAGGTGAAATTAGACAGGATCATGCCACATCTGTGGAAGTTCAAGAAGAACTCAGCCTCCACTGTGTCTTTTATAGCCATTTTTTTCTGACTTACAAAGTTCGATTTTAATTTATAGCAGGCTTTGGGGCTCCTCCTTTGATTAAGTTTCTGTTCCTAAATCCACCACAGTGTTTCATTGGGCAATAAATTGTACTGGATCCAGTTTTCTTGAATTATAAGAACAGTGTTTGGTTCTCACACACAAAAAAGGAGCCTTTAATTTCTCACAAAATTTAGGAAAGGCTGTTTCATCTGAAAATAAAATCATAACTCTGTGATGGCTAACCATCGTCCCATCTGCCTTAACTGGGATTTTTAAGACTGTGAGGAAACACCATGATCAAGGCAATTTATAGAAGGAAACATTTCAATTAGGAGCTTGCTTATTCAAAGCCTTTGTTCATGATCATCTAGGTGGAGATCATGGTGGCAGCCAGGTAGGCATGTAACTGAAACCTCAAAAGATGATCCGTAAATTGTAGGCAGAGAGAGACTAGACTAGGTTTGAGTTTTAGAAAACTCAAAAGTCAATCCTCAGTGACCCACAAGGCCACACCTACCCCCAACAAAGCTACACGTCCTAGTCTTTTCCATAACGTTCCAGTAAGGATCAAGCATTCAAACATATGAGCCAATAGGGACCACTCTCATTCAAGCCACCAACCTGATTGCTATTAATGTGGCATTAATCGTGACTCAGTATTTCAGAAATCAGACTGAATGAGAAATATACTCACTACAAATGTTAAGAATAATGTAGGTGTGGTCTCACTCTTGTTGAGCCGGTCATAAGCCCTATTAAAGAGCTGTTGGTTACACCTGAGATATGTGTGGCATTTCTGAAACCTTGTGGTTATTGTGCTGTTCTGGATATGGATGTAGTGTACAGGCATCATAGCTGGGTAGGATTGTTGGTTACCTCCCTTCTTTGGAACCTTGTATGGAGTCTTCTGGTACTCGAAACCTAACTAACTAATCACAGTTAGAGGAGGAAAACCTACAACCACTAATTTACTAAGCCAGCGTAATCCCTACCAACATTATCTAAACATCTGTCCTTTTATCTACAGATAAAAACACATAAAAACTTCTCATCAATGAAGTTTTCTTTTCAACATACAGAGACCACTACAGAAAACCACAACCAACCAAAATGAAACATTGTGGAACCCAGTCTCAGTGGATCAATTTACCAAATGTTCTCATACATTGTATAAAGGGAAATGGGACTATTTTAAGGGTCCATGGATCAGGAAATGGTACGACTGTGTTTTCTAGTAAAATCAGAAGCTACACCAACAAAGTTTCACCAACATGGCCTCCCAAACATGAGCTAAAAAGAACAACAACAACGAATATACAAAATTGGGTGGAGAAAAGCCCACAAAGCTTCAGTCCTACACAAAGAACTACAGTCAACTGAGAAAAGATGGGAGCAATGGAGTGGTCTTTCCCAGGGAAGGGCACACCAGTTAGCTGTCCAGTGCCAAACAGCCATCCATAAAACATACACACACATAACATTATACAGACCAAACAGGTTATATTTAGGAATGGATGCACACAGATTAGAGACCAATATCATTTATGAACAAAGACACAAATATTCTCAGTAAAATACAAACACAGTTTAAGAACACATCAAAAAGATGAGTCACTATGCATGTGTGTGTGTGTGTGTGTGTGTGTGTGTGTGAATAAAGACTAATCTAAAAAAGAAATCAGAGCAGTGAGGAGGAGGAGGAGGAAAAGGAGAAAACAAGGAGGACAGGAGGGGACGGAGGAGGAGAAAGAGAAAGAAGACAAGCTATACCTCTAGCCCCAGCCAGGAGATGTATCTCTGAGCTCTTGGGACATGCCTAAGAAGAAGCTACTTCAAAAAGTCTTTCTAGTCCCTTGGCCCATGTTTCCTTCCTATCCTAGGTCAAGTTGGGATCTCTTCAGGGTACTTTGTTACATCTCATCCTAGTACTTTTGCAGTATCCTTAAGACCAGATCTCATTCTACATCACATTAGCTATTAGTAGACTGAAGTTACCACAGTGTCTCCAATCAATAATTGACACTGGTCTGCTCATTCCTTCCTGACCGAAATGAACAGAGTGTTGGAAACAGCAATAACATAACCAAACTTCAACCTAATAAATGTAGGCTAGAATTACATATCAGACATACAACCAATAAACAAAATTCAAATGCCCAGACCCTATCAAAAAACCGCAAACAATATGGAAGACCAAGACAATACATTCCTTCCAAACACTACCTGTTCTATGTTCTCCAATGACAGTTACTTCAATGAAACTGAAGACATATAATTTAAAAGAATGAATCTAGAGTGGAGCAGCTGGGATAGAGATCTTCAGGCTTCCATTTGCACCAGGGAGCCAGGTGGCTTCATAGCCTTCTGTGCACAGAAGAGAGTTGGTCTCCCAAGAGTATGTACACAGGCTTACAGGCCCACAGGAGGGACAAGTTCCAGCCAGAGACAGCAAGACCAACTAACACCAGAGATAACTGGATGGTGAAAGGCAAGCACAAGAACCCTACCAACAGAAACCAAGGCTACTTGGCAATATCAGAACCAAGTTTTCCCACCACAGCAAGTCCCAAATACCCTAACACACCAGAAAAGCAAGAGTTGGATTTAAAATTGTATCTCATGATGCTGATAGAGGGCTTCAAGAAGGACTTAAATAACTCCCTTAAAGAAATACAGGAGATCATGGGTCAACAGGAAGAAGCCTTTAAAGAGGAAACACAAAACTCCCTTAAAGAATTACATGAAAACACAAGCAATCAAGTGAAAGAATTGAACAAAACCATCCGGAATCTAAAATTGGAAATAGAAACAATAAAGAAACCACTAAGTAAGACATCTCTGGATATAGAAAACCTTGGAAAGAAACCAGGAGTCATAGATGCAAGCATCAACAACAGAATACAAGAGATAGAAGAAAGAATGTCAGGTACTGAAGATACCATAGAAAACATTGGCTCAACAGTCAAAGAAAATGCAAAATGCATAAAGCTTGTAACCCAAAACATCCAGGAAATCCAGGACACAATGAGAAGACCAAACCTAAGGATTATAGGTATAGAAGAGAGAGAAGATTCCCAACTTAAAGGGCCAGTACATTTCTTCAACAAAATTATAGAAGAAAACTTCCCTAATCTAAAGAAAGAGATGCCCATGAACATACAAGAAGCCTACAGAACTCCAAACAGACTGGACCAAACCAGAAAGTCCTCCCAGCACATAATAATCAAAACATCAAATGCATTAAACAAAGAAAGAATATTAAAAGCAGTAAGGGAAAAAGGGTAAATAACTTATAAAGGTAGACCTATATTACCTAGAATTAAACCAGACTTCTTACCAGAGGCAATGTAAGCTAGAAGATCCTGGGCAGATCTCATACAGACCCTAAGAGAACACAAATGCCAGCCCAGGCTACTATATCTAGAAAAACTCTCAATCACCATAGATGGAGAAACCAAGATATTCTATGATAAAACCAAATTTACACAATATCTGTCCACAAATCCAGCCCTACAAAGGATAATAGATGGAAAATGCCAACACAAGGAAGGAAACTATACCCTAGAAAAAGCAAGAAAGTAATGTTCTTCCAACAAACCCATAAGAAGATAGCCACATAAACATAAAAATAACATAAAAAATAACAGGAAACAACAATCACTATTCCTAAATATCTCTTAACATCAATGGACTCAATTCCCCAATTAAAAAGAATAGACTAACAAAAATATTTTTCATGTAAATCTTCATTTTTATTAGAAAGTATTTGTAATTCCTCTTTCAATTAATTCAGTAATGTTTTTATGTCTACTATTTTATCTGAGCTATTTTTCATGATAATCTTCAATTTTAACATGTTTTCTATATATTTCTTCTGTTTTATCAGAAATGCTTTCCATGTAACCTCTGATTTTATCACAAAATGTTTTTAATTCCACCTTCAATTAATTTAGAAAGGTTTTTTATATCTACCATTTTATCTGTATAATTTTCCATGAAATAGTCAATTTTAATGTGTTTGTCTATATATTTCTTGAATTTTATCAGAAATATTTTCCAGGTAAATCTTCAATTTTACCTGAAAATGTTTATAATTCTACTTTCAATCAACTTGAAATTATTTTTATGCCTACCATTTTATCTGTAAAATTTCCATGATAATCTTCAATTTTAACATGTTTTTCTATATCTTCAATTTTATTAGAAATATTTTCCATGTAAATCTACTTCTTTACCTGAAAATCTTTATAATCCCACTTTTTTATTGACTATCTTCTTCATTTACATTGCCAATGGTAAAACCTTTCCCAATTCCCGCCCCCCCCCTCCGCAAAGACTCCCAACCCCTCCTCCCATCCCTGCCTCCACATATATACTCCTCCACCTGACACACTCCCACCTCCCCTACTCCTCGGTTTCCCTTTGTTGGGGCATCTATTGAGCCTTTACCTGACCAAGGACCACTCCTCCCACTGATACCCAATAAGGCCCGTCCTGGCTATTCCCTCCTTCATGGCTGAAGAGATTTATTCAGTGTAACTGTACTGGCTGGTTTTGTCTGTCAACTTGACACAGGCTGGAGTTATCACAGAGAAAGGAACTTCAGTTGAGAAAACGCCTCCATGAGATCCAGCTGTAAAGCATTTTCTCAATTAGTAATCCAGGGGGGAGGGCCCCTTGTGGGTGGTGCCATCCCTGGGTTGGTAGTCTTGGGTTCTATAAGAAAGCAAGCCAGTAAGAAACATCCCTCTGTGGCCTCTGCATCATCTCCCATATGTACATAAGAATCCATAAAGCCTTTGTAAGGTGATAGCTACTATGGTCCCTTTAGTCCTTTTAATGAAATCTTTCTTTTGTAATAGGAATTTCTTATTTCATGACTAATTTTAAATAAAAAAAATAAATTACGTGTGTGTGTGTGTGTGTGTGTGTGTGTGTGTGTGTTCTGAATGCATGTGTGTCTGTAAACAATGTACATACTGGGTGCCCATGGAGGCAAGAAGAAGGTATAGGATGCTCTGAGATTGGACTTACAGATGTTTATGAGCTGGGAATTTAAACTGGGCCCTTTGTAAGTGTAAGTAGTGCTCATAACCACTGAGCCACTATTTGTCTTTTTTCTATGAGAAAAAAAACAGTTTCAAGTTTCATAAAACCATCATCCATGACAAATTTCACATACCAAACAGATAGTATAGATTAAAACTACCCTGCATATGTACTAATAGTCCCCAACACTTTAAGAACATAAACCCTGAATTATGCCCGGTGCCTAAGAAGTGCTTGTTGATCATAATGTAGTTGTTAAAATAAGAGGTACTAGAAGAGCCTCAGAATCATGAACTATGCTTTGTAATAGTTTGACTGGCTTTTTTTTTTTTCCTCTATCAACTCCAGACTTAGCTCTCTGATAGCTAACAGGTGTTAATTGTTTTCAAATCAAAGGTTGAAAATTGGTTTAAGAAATCTGTTTGTGTGTGTGTGTGTGTGTGTGTGTGTGTGTGTGTGTGTGTATCAAGGTACAAATAGATTCTTATGGACCCACATATAAACTAGACATTTAGGTACTCTCACTCCATTCCTGACTCATACTAGAGAGCCTGTTTTCAGGCTTCTTATCTACTGTCGATAGGCTATGTATCTTGATCCTCAGTTTCATTATGCACCATAGGTTCACAATTAAGCATTTTCTGTTCACTTACTTCCTCTGTGCCTTGTCTCTCAGGCCTTTGTATAACCACAGCTAATTTTTCTGACTGTACAGCTACTTTTTTCAATTGTTTTTTGAGAGGAAATATATAACAATTGGATTTGGATGCCTAGCATTTACTCTGGTGGTTATATAAAAGCAATGAGCACTGGGATAGCTTTTCCAAGTGATGTTTCTATCCCCTCAACTCCTATCCTTTGTCTTAAGGATTCTGAAGTGGAGTTTCCCATTTATTAATGCATGAAAAGTCTGACTATATAAAAAATTATCTTACTGTGATTTGACATTGACTCACTGTCTCAGAGGATCCTGAGTTGTTTCTTGCTCTGGGCATTTAGAGTTTTCCTGAGTCTCTCTAGCTGTCCAGCTGAACTCAAAGAATTGATGCTTCCTCTAGAAACAATTCCAAGTGCCCGTGGAACTCTATGACCTGACACCATCCTAGGAATTGAAGGTGAAAAGAAAATGTGATCTAGTTTTTGAAATACCCAAAATATATATGTAAAGAATGCATATAAGAAGGGCCACATTCTGCAAGGATTGTACCTTTACAGTAGCCCAACGGGGAAGATACCATGATCCTCCCTAGGTTAGGAATGTAACCTCAAATGTAGAATGCTCTCCAAAACTGCACATGAAAAATACTTGAAACAGAGATAGATGCTTAACTTTTTAGTGGTCTCTGAACCCTTGGTCCAGGAACCTTACTTTCTGGTACTATGATAAAATATGATAACTACTAGCCACATTGGGTATTTCAGTATAACTTAATAAAAACAGAGTAAATTAAAATCTTTTCAAAGACTTGATATTTATTCTCTATCAGATACAACATTCTCAAGGAAATATCTCTTGGAGCTTCTAGCTTTGCCTGGAGTATCTTATCAACTTTCTCTTCTTTCCTCCACAGTATTCTGAAGTAGAGTCAAGCCTACAGAGAAGACGTGGTCTGCGGTGAATCTTTTCACGCCCCAGGAATGGGCTTCCATCTGGAGAAATCTTTTTCTATACACCATCACAAAACAAAGCCCTTTTAATAATAAAAAATGATTAGGAGTGAAAAGTTAGAAGTTATTATCAAGTTGAAATGTGGAACGCACTGTGGGAGTGAATGTGGACTTTTCAGCAACCTGTCTGCATGATCTTTGACAAATGAGGAAGGAAAGCCAGTCAGATTATTAGGAAGCATACCTCACGGTGCTGACGCTGTCCTGGCGCCACAAAAAGTACTGAGGAAGTTGCACTGGGGACTGCTGCTATGTGCAGTTCTGCATATAGCTCTGTCAAAGGACATCCAGAGAACACACATCAGAGAACAATCAAAATGACTCAAGTGCTAAGTCATGAAAGAATTAGCCAGCCTTGGCCTGAGTCCTACAGACGGAAGATGTTACAGAATACTACAGAGGCAAATGGGATCCAGAAGGGAGCAGGACAGGTTACTGCCAACAATGTCCTCACCGCGGCATTTCAGGGTTATGTTAGTTAAGGTGCAAACTGCTAGTCAAAAGGCTGAGAATTAAAAAGTTAAGCAGCAGAGCCCAATCAAATGTCAAATGTGGTAATAATTATTGTCATTATATAACATTACCAATGTTATATAATAATAAAAATAAATCCAGGGCTTGGAGACAGCACAGTCAATGAAGTACATTGTTTAAGCTTGAAGAGCTGAGTTGAATTTCCAGAACCCACATAAACAGCTCAGGATGGCATACAGGGGAAATGGAGGCACAAGGGTTCCTAGAATTCACTGGTCAGTTACCTAAACATAGAAGCAAGTCCTGGGTTCAAAAAGCTTCCAGGGAATGACGTTTGAGTTTTATTCCTGACCTCCATGTGGACATAAACAAAACCACACAAACATATAGACACATAGATGCACAGACACATACACACACACACACAGGCACACAGACACACAGACACACACACACTCTCTCATATATACACACACACAGATAAAGAGAATCAGACACACCTTCAATATGTTCTGAAAAAAGAGAAGGAAAACTTTCACAAACACCAAAGAATCATGAAAACAAATGACCCAATTTAAAAATGGGCCGTGGATCTGAGCAGACAGTTCTCAATTTCTTGTCCATTGATAAGAAATGGATAAGAAATTCCGAAGGTTCAAGGAAGATTAAAAAATGGCTAAGAAATATCACAGAAAGGGTTTGGTGTCTTTAGTAGTTATGGAAATGCCAGCGAAAATTGTTTTGAGACTTCATCTTACTCCAGTCAGCATGGCTAAGCTCAAGAAGACAAGTGACCACATGGTGGTGAGATGGGGGATTGGAGGGGCTTATTCACTCATGGTGGAATCGAAGCCTGGGACAGCTTCTCTGGGAATCTATGGGAAAGTCTCAAAAAGCTAACAATAAATTACCATTTGACCCAGCTAGGCCACTCCTTGCCGTTGCATTACAGGCAGGACTAGAATCCTAGTCCATGAATCCTTACTTAGCTGTGCTCATTGTTGCTATAATCACAATCTCCAGGAAATGGAAACAACATTCAACAGATGAATACATAGTTAAAACGTAACACATACACACACTAGAATACTATCCAGATGTGTTAAGCAAAGGAAGTCATGATATTTGCTGGCACTAGGATGGCCCTATATGGATGGCAGTACAAATATACTGAGCTAGACAACCCCAAACCAGAAAGGCAAGAGCTGCCTGCTCTTTCTGACTTGCAGTTTCTGGATCCAAGTCTTCAACATGAGCGTGTAACCTGGAGCAACTGCAGAAACCAGGAGAGTGAAAACAGACCATGGTGGTTGTTAGAGGGACTGTAGAAATGAAACTAAATAGTATAAAACAGGTCCTATGAAGGGGGGAGTAGGAAATGTGGGGGGCAGGCCTTTAAGTGGTGAGGGACGAGGGCAATATGGAGAACGAGTGACAAAAGAGAGATAAATAAAAGTACATTTGAAAAACCCATAGGGAATCATATTTTATGTTTATCAAAATTACAGATAACATGTTATATTTATATATGCATATATACATACAGTCTAAATGAAGTCATACCACATGGGTGATAATCCTCCTTCCAAGAGCAATGGACTATTTGGCAAAAATAACAGTACCGGGCATCAGTAATCTTTTGAATTGTTGGCCAGAGGAGTTGAAGCAACTCCCAATCAGTGTAGGCCTTGTTGTAGCCTTTGACTGTCTCCTAGAGGCTGAAGTTACACATAAGTTCTTATTGCTGAAGACAATATGATGTTCAGACACAGTATGACGTTCAGGACTTGGAGGAAACCAGCTGTATCTTGCCTGGAAGCCTCCTCTTTTGAGAACTTGGCCTCATATTATTGAAGGATTGGTGAAAGCTTCTATGGTGGTAGAATCAGATATAACCCATAATTTTCCAGTCATTGGAATACATGGCTCCTGTTTGTACTGTTGGGGCGGTTAAGAAGGTATGGCCTTGGTGGAGGAAGTGTGTCACCAGGGACAGCGACATTTTATTTATACTTAGCCCTCTCTATGCTCCCTGTTTATGGCTTGAGATGTGAGCTCTCAGCTGTTCCTGCTGACATATCTGCCACCTATTGTTCCTGCCATTATGGATGCTAATTCTCTGGAATCATAATCCACAAGCATGTTTTATATTTTCCTGTAAATTGCCTGTCTGTGGAGTTTTATCACAACAATAAAGAAGTAACTAAGGTAAGTAATACAGTTTATACCAGAAATGGACGTTCACTGTGACTGACATGAGCTTTCTTCTTTGGAACACTGGGATAGAAAGTGATTGAAAAGATGGGCTTAATGGGCTATTCTAGTAGAAGCTTGAACTATAATACTGAATGCAATGTGTATAGTGAAGGCCCAGCTCAAGAAGGGAACAATTTTAGGAACTGAGTTTGAGATTATTTTTGTGATATTTCAACAAAATATGTGACTGATTACTGCCCATGTGCTAAGAACTTGCTTGAAGCCAATTTTAAAAGTGATAATAATAAACCAACCAACCAAAAACAGTGGAGTGGTGGTGGTGCACAGCTTTAATTCCAGCACTCGGGAAGTAGAGGCTGGTGGATCTCTGAGTTTGTGATCAGCTTGGTCTACAGCGGGAGTTCAGGATAACCAGGGTTACACAGACAAACTTTGTCTCAAAAACAAAAACAAATGAGATATTTCATAAGTACAAATAACTAATCACAAGAGGAATATTTACTTAATCTATTCACCTCAATATATATACCTTTTTGTTGTCAAGATGTGTGTTTCTATCATTTGTTATCTTCACTTAAACTAAATAGTGTTCTTGGTTATTTTAATTTTAAGCTTAATAGTCCCATTATAGGTAGTATATAAAAGTTATGTCTTATACAGAGGACCAAATGCTTTAAAAGGTCAGACAGGGATTGTGATGACCAATAGTTTTGATGTGATCCAGGAGTTTCTTCCTTAATGGCTTTACCAGTGATCCCTGTCTCCTGCTGAATACTCAGCCCGTGCCTCAGGTCCTAAGATACACTTCCTTAGCTATATGGGACATTATGCTGTAATATTTAATGAGGAATATGTGGCTGCATGCACAAAAATGTGATTCTTTGCCAACCTGGATTACTGCAAAACAAAAAATAGAACACTTTAAAACAAACCATGTCTGTAAAGTCTGATTGGTTAGAAATTAGCAGTGTGCAGAGACTGGAATGTTGCAGGATCAGAGGTTAATTACAATTCGTTATTTTTACAATTACAATTTGGTTATTTCTTACTCATCTATGTTGGTCCTAAATTAAGTTCCCATAACTAAGAGACAAAAAATCTTTTGGTATGTATTAATGTAACAAATCCTAGTTTTCTACTAATCAAAGGGCTAAGAATGCTGTCAGATAGCATAAAAAAATATGTAGTAAAATTTTTTTTGTCTTACTATAACTAGAATACCTGATGTACCCACCATGCATTTAAAAAGTGCCCTGATTTATGACCTTATTTTGTTTTTTTTTTTTAACTACACAGAATTTATAAAATCATTATGTCATTGGACTCCATATTAGATCATTGGGATGTTCATCTGTTCTCAGGCAACATAGTAACTCATATTTAGCTCCATAATGAACTACCTCTTACTTCTTAAAAAATGAATTACGGGGACTGGAGAGATGACTTAGTGGTTATGAGAACACACTACTCTTATGGAGGACTGCGGTTCAGTTCCCAGCACCCATATTAGGTGGCTGATGACCATATATAATTCTAGTTCCAGGGAATCTAACACCCTCTTCTGGCTTCCATTGCTATTATAAGTGCATTGTGAACATACAGAATAGTAGGCACACATACATACACATTAATAATACTAATAATACTAATAATAATAATAATATTAAATTAAGTCACACAAATCTTGATGGTGGAAGCAATGCCAGAATTTAAGGTGCATGTAAGTGATGAAAGATTATTGTTGGATGAGCGGTGTGCATCTAGCATCCATGCTAAGGAAATTCAGTTCATGCTCCATGATGTGGCAATCAGTACCTCATGTCAGACCAATACGCAGCATGTTTTTTTTTTTCCTCGCGATTCAGCATAATGAGAAACAGATCTCGACTTCCATGCACCCTGCTTTCATTTCATTTCTAAGTGCTGTCAACATAAATGGGAAAGGATGTTGGGGCTTTTCTCCACCTTTCCCCCAGAATTAAGGCTGACTTCTTTATTCTGCCTCTTGGTGCAGATTGCTCGTGTCTGATGGCAGTGGTGTACATTAGTCTCCTTCCCTCGTAACTGTGAAGCTCTCCGTCCTAGCCTCTTATTGGAAGTCGAACACTTCCACAACCCAGATATGTATTCCTTAAATGTAGTTCCTGAGCAAGGGTGTCAAAATATAATGAGTAATGAGAATCAAAACCTCTGTAATGTTTTACTAAACATGACCTTCTGCAGAAGTAATTTATAGTTTGTTTTCTTTCTCTTGCTCAGCTGCCATATTTTACCTTTTGACCTCACTTAAAAAAAAGTTGGGACTATGGACAGTTCATAGCCATCTTAATTTTCCTAATGATTCTCTCTGGTAATGGTAAAAAATGATCCAGAATATATTAATTAAAGTTTTTTTTTATTAAACTTCAGTCCTGGGATACTTTAATAAACTGCCTCTGTTGTTTTGTTTTAATTTGTGAAACCCAGGGCCTCTTGAATCACAATTTTTAATATTTTCCTAATGATGAGACCACATTAAAATCTTAATTAGTCCCTGAAGCCTTGCAGACATCATTGTATTTTTATGTCTGACGCCAGTATATCACCAAGTGCTTTTGCAGTTGTTTTCCTTTGGAATTCTGGTTGCTATCTTTGAGGTTAGGCTTTGAGACTCATGGGGAACTTGTACGGGAAGGGCGACTGTTATATCCATCATAGTTAATCAGTCTCTGTTTTCAGAGTAACTTGCATACTAAAACTGGAAAAAAGATAAACTAAAGTAACAGTTATTTTCTAAGATCACTTTAATCTATATAAACACTTAACTGCACAGTTGATTAGAAATAATAAGTTGTTGCAGAATGCTCTTCATTTTGCTATAATTAGCTATTTGATTTTCCATCTGAAAGTGATGCTGTCATTAAGCAATACCTACCAAATTATTTTATTTTAATTTTAAAACCATTAATGTTATGGGATTAGGCCTTCATGCTGTTACTACTACTATTATTACTACTACTATTATTACAATTTTTTGTTCTTTTAAAGCATTGAGACTAGTTCTGTCTTTCCTGATGCTGCCACAGTGGAAATCATGAGTGTATATATATATATATATATATATATATATATATAGTTTGACTTTATGAATATAGTGTAATGAGCTAAATGATCTACAATTCATTTAGCTGGGGAGAGGATATTAATAGATTCAATTAACACATTCTATAATTTCCTTTTCTTAGGAGCCAGAAATCTTGTCTACTTACAGGCAAATCCAGTTCCAACAGATCTAGCTGAAAACTGAACAAAATCTTCCATTGAATGTTGATAGTATGATCCTGTGCCACAGTGCTTTAATACTGTATGGAAAGAGGGGGTCTCCCAGGAGTATGGGCATGCCTGTGAACACAGATAAGACCACCACTTCTGTTCCAAGGGACCTGCCAAGAGACTTCAGGACACAGGATACAAGGAGCGGCCTGGGACAGGATCCTCTGGGTTTCCATCTGCGTCCAGAGCTAATCCTGCACCACAGCACCCAGAGCTGATCCTGTGCCACATGGTTCCATACCCTGGTCTCCCAGGAGTGCCAACACACCTGTAAGTACAGGTAAGACCGCCACTTCTGTTCAGATTCCTGGACCAAGAGGGGCCCACTCTGAGCCATCAGGACACAGGAACCAAGGAGCAGCTAGGGTTAGGATCCTTGAGGTTTCCACCTGCACCTCAGAGCTGACCCTGTGCCACAGTTCTCCATACCTTAATACCACCAGAAGAGAACTGGTCTCCCAGGAGTACTGACACACAGGCTGGCAGGAGGGACAAGCCACAGTAGGAGACAGGCATATCAGCTACTGCCAGAGACAATCAGATGTTGAGAGGCAAGATCAAATACATAAGCAACAGAAACCAAGGCTACTTGGCATCATCATCACCCAGTTCTCCCACCACAGTGAGCCCTGAATACCCAAACACACCAGAAAAGCAAGACTCTGATTTAAAATCACATCTCATGATGATGACAAAGGACTTTAAGAAGGACATAAATAACTCCCTTTAAAAAATACAGACAAAAACAGGTAAACAGCTAGAAGTCCTTAAAGAGGAAACACAAAAGTCCCTTAAAGAATTTCAGGAAAACAGAACCAAACAGGTGAAGGAATTGAACAAAACCATCCAGGATGTAAATATGGGAATAGAAACAATAAAGAACTCACAAAGGGAGACAACCCTGGCGATAGAAAACCTAGGAAAGAGATCAGGAGTCATAGATGCAAGCATTACCAACAGAATACAAGAGATAGAAGAGAAAATCCCAGGTGTAGAAGATATCATAGAAAAGATTGACACAATAGTCAAAGAAAATGCAAAATGCAAAAATCTTCTAACCCAAAACATCCAGGAAATGCAAGACACAATGGAAAGACCAAACCTAAGAATTATAGGTATAGAAGAGAGTAAAGATTCCCAACTTAAAGAGTCAGTAAATATCTTCAACAAAATTATGGAAGAAAACTTCCCTAACCTAAAGATAGAGATGCCCGTGAACATACAAGAAGCCTTCAGAATTCCAAATAGACTGGACCAGAAAAGAAATTCCTCCCATCACATAATAATCAAAACATCAAATGCACTATATAAAGAATATTAAAAACAGTAAATAAAAATGGTCAAGTAACATATAAAGACAGACCTAACAGAATTATACCAGATTTCTCAACAGAAATTATAAAAGCTAGAAGATCCTGGGCATATGACATATAGACCCTAAGAGAATACAAATGCCAGCCCATGTTACTATTCCCAGCAAAACTCTCAATTTCCATAGACAGGGAAAACAATATATTTCATTTCAAAACCAAATTTACACAATATCTGTCTACAAATATAGCCCACAAAGGATAATAGATGAAAAACACCAACACAAGGAGGGAAACTACACCCTAGAAAAAGCAAGAAAATAATTTCTTTTGGCAAACGCAAAAGAAGATAACCACACAAACATAAAAATAACATCAAAAATAACAGGAAGTAATAATCACTTTTCCTTCATATGTCTTAACATCAATAGAATCAATTCCCCAATAAAAAGACATAGACTAACAAACTGGATATATAGACAGGACCCAGCATTTTGCTGCATACAGGAAATGTATCTCAGTGACAAAGACAGATCCTCTATCAGAGTAAAAGGTTGGAAAACAATATTCCAAGCAATGGAATAGCAATCGAGTAGCAATGCTAAATAATGAATAAAATCAACTTTCAATAAAAAGTTATCAAAAAAGATAAGGAAGGACACTTCATACTGCTCAAAGGAAAAATCTAACAAGATGAACTCTCAATTTTGAACATCTATGCTCCAAATGCAAGGGTACCCACACTCATAAAAGAAACTTCACTAAAGCTCAAAGCACACATCAAACTACACACAATAATAGTGGGAGACTTCAACACTCCACTCTCAGCAATGAACAGATTGTAGAAACATAAACGAAACAGAGACACAATGAAAGTAACAGAAATAATGAGCAAAATGGATCTAACAGATACTTTTTTATTCGATATATTAATTTACGTTTCATATGACTTCCCCCTTTCCAGGCTCCCCCTCCCTGAAAGACCCATAAGCCCTCTTCCATTCCCCTGTTCCCCCATTCACCCCTTCTCTCTTCACTATTCTGGTGTTTCCCTACACTGATGCTTTGAGCATTTCCAGAACCAGGGTCCACTCCTTCCTTCTTCTTGGACATCATTTGATATGTGGATTGTGTCTTAGGTATTCCACTCTTCTAGGTTAATATCTGGTTATCAGTGAGTGCATACCATGAGTGTTCTTTTGAGACTGGGTTACCTCACTTAGGATGATGTTCTCTAGCTCCATCCATTTGTCTAAGAAGTTCATGTACTCATTGTTTCTAATGGCTGAATAGTACTCCATTGTATATACATACCATAATTTTTGTATCCATTTCTCCATTGAGAGACATCTGGGTTCTTTCCAGCTTCTGGCTATTATAAATAGGGCTGCTATGAACATAGTGGAACTTGTATCCTTATTACATGCTGGGGAATCTTCTGGGTATATGCCCAGTAGTGGTATAGGAGGGTTCTCCGGAAGTGTTGTGTCTAGTTTTCTGAGAAACCACCAAACTGATTTCCGGAGTGGTTATACCAACTTGCAATCCCACCAGCAGTGGAGGAGTGTTCCTCTTTCTCCACATCCTTGCCAACACCTGCTGTCTCCTGAATTTTTAATCTTAGCCATTCTAACTGGTGTGAGGTGAAATCTCAAGGTTGTTTTGATTTGCATTTCCTTAATGACTAATGATGTTGAACATTTCTTAAGATGCTTCTCAGCCATCCGAATTTTCTTCAGTTGAAAATTCTTTGCTTAGCTCTGTACCCCATTTTTAATAGGGTTGTTTGGCTCTCTGGAGTCAAGCTTCTTGAGTTCTTTGTATATATTGGATATTAGCCCTCTGTCGGATGAAGGGTTGGTGAAGATCCTTTCCCAATTAGTTGGTTGCTGTTTTGTATGCTTTACAGTGTCCCTTGCCTTACAGAAACTTTGTAATTTTATGAGGTCCCATTTGTCAACTCTTGATCTTAGAGCCTAAGCTGTTGGTGTTCTATTCAGGAATTTTGCCCCTGTGCCCATGTCTTCAAGGATCTTCCCCAGTTTCTTTTCTATTAGTTTCAGTGTGTCTTGTTTTATGTGGAGGTCCTTGATCCACTTGGTGTTGAACTTAGTACAAGGAGATAAGAATAGATTAATGTACATTCTTCTGCAAGTTGACCTCCAGTTGAGCCAGCACCATTTGTTGAAAAGGCTCTCTTTTTTTCCACTGGATGGTTTCAGCTCCTTTGTCAAAGATCAGGTTACCATAGGTATGTTGGTTCATTTCTGGGTCTTCAATCCTCTTACATTGATCTACCTGTCTGTCACTGTACCAATACCATGCAGTTTTTAACACTATTGCTCTGTAGTAATGCTTGAGGTCCGGGATATTGATTCCCCCAGAAGTTCTTTTACTGTAGAGAATAGTTTTAGCTATCCTGGATTTTTGTTATTAATCTGTAGATTGCTTTTGGTAAGATGGCCATTTTTGTTATATTAATCCTGCCAATCCACGAACATGGAAGATTTTTCCATTTTCTGAGGACTTCTTCGATTTCCTTTTTCAGATACCTGAAGTTCTTCTCATACAGATCTTTCACTTGTTTGGTTGAGTCACCCCAGGATACTTTATATTTTTGGGTCTATTGTGAAGGGTGTCATTTCCCTAATTTCTCAGCCTGCTTATCCTTTGAGTATAGGAAGGCTACTGACTTGCTTGTGTTTATTTTATAACCAGCCACTTTGCTGAAGTTGTTTATAATCTATAGGAGTTGTCTGGTGGAGTTTTTTGGATCACTTAAGTATATTATCATATCATCTGCAAATAGTGATAGTCTGACTTCTTCCTTTGCAATTTGTATCCCTTTGACTTCCTTATGTTGTCTTATTGCTCTAGCTAGAACATCAAGCACTACATTGAAAAGATATGGAGAGAGGGGGCAGTCTTGCCTAGTCCCTGATTTTAGTGGGATTGCTTCAAGTTTCTCTCCATTTAATTTGATGTTGGCTACTGGTTTGCTGTATATACTTTTCCTTTATTTAGGTATGGGCCTTGAATTCCTGCTCTTTCCAAGACTTTTAGCATGAAATAATGCTGAATTTACTCAATAACCATGAGTTGTTTTTTTTTTTTTGCTTCCAGAATAAATTTTATTATTTTCTTTTTTTCCATTTTTAATTGGATATATTCTATATTTACATTTCATTTCCCTTTTTCTTGTTCCCCACCCCCCAAAAGTCCCACATGATCTTTTCCCTCCCCCTGCTCCCTCATCCACCCCTTCCCACTTTCCTGTTCTTGTATTTCCCTACACTGATGCTCTGATCCTTTCCAGTACCAGTGTCCACTCCTTTCTTCTTGTCGGACATCATTTGGTATATTAATTGTGTCTTTGGTGTCCCAAGATTCTAGGCTAATATCCACTTATCAGTGAGTGCATACCATGGGTATTCTTTTGAGACTGGGTTACCTCACTTAGTAGGATGTTCTCCAGCTCCATCCATTTCTCTAAGAATTTCATGAATTCATTGTTTCTAATGGCTGAATAGTATTCCATTGTTTATATATACCACATTTTTTGTATCCATTCCTCTGTTGAGGGACATCTTGGTTCTTTCCAGCTTCTGGCTATTATAAATAAGGCTGCTATGAACATAGTACAGCATGTATCCTTATTGCATGCTGGGGAATCTTCTGGGTACATTCCCAGGAGTGGTATGTCTGGGTCCTCCGGAAGTATCGTGTCCAGTTTTCTGAGGAACCACCAGACTGATTTCCATAGTGGTTGTACCAGCTTGTAGTCCCACCAGCAGTGTAGGAGTGTTCCTCTTTTTCCACATCCTCGACAACACCTGATGTCTTTTGAGTTTTTAATCTTAGCCATTCTGACTGGTGTGAGGTGAAATCTTAGGGTTCTTTTGATTTGAATTTCTCTAATGACTAATGATATTGAACATTTTTTAAGGTGTTTCTCAGCCATTGGAATTTCTTCAGGTGAAAAGTCTTTGTTTAGCTCTGTACCCCATTTTTGGAAGGGGTTATTTGGTTTTCTGGTGTCTAACTTCTTGAGTTCTTTGTATACATTGGATATTAGAGCTCTGTGAGATGTAGGGTTGGTGAAGGTCTTTTCCCAATTTGTTGGTTGCCGATTTGTCCTTTTGAGAGTGTCTTTTGCCTTAGAGAAACTTTGTAATTTTATGAGGTTCCATTTGTCTATTCTTGATCTTAGAGCATAAGCAATTGGTGTTCTGTTCAGGTACTTTCCCCCTGAGCCAATGTCCTCAAGGGTCTTCCCCAGTTTCTTTTCTATTAATTTTAATGTGTCTGGTTTTATGTGGAGGTCTTTGATCCACTTGGAGTTGAGCTTAGTACAAAGGAGATAAGATTGGATCAATTCTCATTCTTCTGCATGTTGACCTCCAGTTGAGTCAGCACCATTTGTTGAAAAGGCTATCTTTTTTCCACTGGATGTTTTCAGCTCCTTTGTCGAAGACCAATTTGCCATAGATGTGTGAGTTTACTTCTGGGTCTTCAATTCTATTCCATTGATCCACCTCCCTGTCAAAACCAATACCATGCAGTTTTTAACACTACTGCTCCGTAGTATTGCTTGAGGTCCGGGATACTGATTCCCCCAAAAGTTTTTGTCATATAAATCTTTCACTTGTTTGGTTAGAGTCACACCAAGATATTTTATATTGTTTGTGGCTATTGTGAAGGGTGTCATTTCCCTAATTTCTTTCTCAGCCTGCTTATCCTTTGAGTATAGGAAGGCTATTGATTTGCTTGAGTTGACTTTATAACCAGCCACTTGGCTGAAGTTGTTTATCAGTTGTAGGAGTTCTCTGGTGGAGTTTTTTGGGTCACTTAAGTATACTATCATATCATCTGCGAATAGTGATAGTTTGACTTCTTCCTTTCCAATTTGTATCCCTTTGACTTCCTTATGTTGTTGAATTGCTCTAGCTAGTACCTCAAGTACTATACTGAAGAGATATGGTGAGAGGGGGTAGCCTTGTATAGTCCCTGATTTTAGTGGGATTGCTTCATGTTTCTCTCCGTTTACTTTGATGTTGGCTACCGGTCTGCTGTAGATTGCTTTTACTATGTTTAGGTAAAAGCCTTGAATTCCTGTTCTTTCCAAGACTTTTAACATGAAAGGATGCTGAATTTTGTCAAATGCTTTTTCAGCATCCAATGAGATGACCATGTGGTTTTTTTCTTTGAGTTTATTTATGTAGTGGATTACGTTGATGGGTTTCCATATATTGAACCATCCCTGCAACCCTGGGATGAAGCCAACTTGATCATGGTGAATGATCGTTTTGATGTGTTCTTGAATTCAGTTGGCAAGAATTTTATTGAGTATTTTTGCATAGATGTTCATAAGGGAGATTGGTCTGAAGTTCCTTTTCTTAGTTGGATGTTCGTGTGGTTTTGGTAAGAGGGTAATTGTGGCTTTGTAGAACGAGTTGGGTAGTGTTCCTTCTGTTTCTATTTGTGGAATAGTTTGAAGAGTATTGGTATTTGGTCTTCTTTGAAGGTCTGATAGAATTCTGCACTAAAACCATCTGGTTCTGTGCTTTTTTTGGTTGGAAGTCTTACTATGAGCCCTTCTATTTCTTTGGGGTTATGGGTCTGTTTAGACGATCTATTTGATCCTTGTTTAATTTTGGTATTTGGTAACTGTCTAGTAAATTGTCCATTTCCTCCAGATTCTCCAGTTGTGTTGAGTATAGGTTTTTGTAGTAGGATCTGATGATTTTCTGAATTTCCTCAGTTTCTGTTGTTATATCTCCCTTTTCATTTCTTTTTTTTTATTTTTTTTATTGTATATATTCTATATTTACAATTCATTTCCCTTTTTCTGGTTCCCCACCCCCAAAGGTCCCACATGTCCTTTTCCCTCCCCCCTGCTCCCGCATCCACCCCCTCCCACTTTACTGTTCTTGTACTCTCCCCCAATGATGTTTTGGTCCATTCTAGCACCAGTGTCCACTCCTTTCTTCTTGTGAGACATCACTTGATATGTGATTTATGTCTTTGGTGTTCCAAGCTTCTAGGCTAATATCCACTTATCAGTGACTGTATACCATGGGTATTCTTTTGAGACTGGGTCACCTCACTTAGTATGACATTCTCCAGCTCCATCCATTTCTCTAAGAATTTCATGAATTCATTGTTTCTAATGGCTGTATAGTACTCCATTGTGTATATATACCACATTTTTTGTATCCATTCCTCTGTTGAGGGACATCTGGGTTCTTTCCAGCTTCTGGCTATTATATATAAAGCTGCTATGAACATAGTGGAGCATGTATCCTTATTGCATGCTGGTGAATCTTCTGGGTATATTCCCAGGAGTGGTATGGCTGGGTCCTCCGGAAGTATCACGCCCAGTTTTCTGAGGAACCGCCATACTGATTTCCAGAGTGGTTGTACCAGCTTGCATTCCCACCAGCAGTGGAGGAGTGTTCCTCTTTCTCCACATCCTCGCCAACACCTGATGTCTTCTGAGTTTTTAATCTTAGCCATTCTGACTGGTGTGAGGTGAAATCTCAGGGTTGTTTTAATTTGCATTTCCCTAATGACTAGTGATGTTGAACATTTTTTAAGGTGTTTCTCAGCCATCCGAATTTCTTCAGGTGAAAAGACTCTGTTTAGCTCTGTACCCCATTTTTGGATAGGGTTATTTGGTTTTCTGGGGTCTAACCTCTTGAGTTCTTTGTCAAAATTAGAAATGAAAAGGGAGATATAACAACAGAAACTGAGGAAATTCAAAAAATCATCAGATCCTACTACAAAAACCTATACTCAACACAACTGGAGAATCTGGAGGAAATGGATAATTTCCTCGACAGTTACCAAATACCAAAATTAAACCAGGATCAAATAGATCGTCTAAACAGACCCATAACCCCCAAAGAAATAGAAGGGGTCATAGACAGTCTTCCAACCAAAAAGAGCACAGGACCAGACGGTTTTAGTGCAGAATTCTATCAGACCTTCAAAGAAGTCCTGATACCGATACTCTTCAAATTATTCCACAAAATAGAAACAGAAGGAACACTACCCAACTCATTCTATGAAGCCACAATTACCCTAATCCCTTTTCATTTCTAATTTTGTTAATTTGAATACTGTCTCTGTGCCCTTTGGTAAGTCTGGCTAGGGGTTTATCTATCTTGTTGATTTTTTCAAAGAACCAGCTTCTGGTTTTGTTGATTCTTTGTGTGGTTCTCTTTGTTTCTACTTGATTGATTTCAGCCCCCAGTTTGATGATTTCCTGTCTTCTACTCCTCCTGGGTGAAATAGCTTCTTTTTGTTCCAGAGCTTTCAGGTGTGCCATTAAGTTGCTCATATATGTTCTCTCCTGTTTCTTTTTGGAGACATTCAGGGCTATGAGATTTCCTCATAGCACTGCTTTCATTGTGTCCCATAGATTTGGGTATATTGTGACTTCATTTTTATTAAATTCTAAAAAGTCTTTGATTTCTTTTTTTATTTCTTCCTTCACTAAGTTATCATTGAGTAGAATATTGTTCAGCCTCCACATGTATGAGGATTTTCTGTTGTTTTTGTTGCTATTGAAGAACACTCTTACTCCATGGTGATCCAATAGGAGGCATGGGATTATTTAGATCTTTTTATATTTGTTGAGGTCTGTCTTGTGACCAATTATGTGGTCTATTTTGGGGAGGGTACCATGAGGTGCTGAGAAAAGTTATAGTCTTTTGCTTTAGGATGAAATGTTCTGTATATATCTGTTAAATCCAATTGTTCCAACATTTCAATGAGCTTCCCTGTGTCCCTGTTTAGTTTCTGTTTTCCTGATTAGTCCATTGAGGATAGTGGAGTGTTGAGGTCCCCCACAATTATTGTGTTAGGTGCAATGTGTGCTTTGAGCTTTAGTAAAGTTTCTTTTACAAATGAGGGTGCCCTTGCATTTGGAGCATAGATGTTCAGAATTGTGAGTTCTTCTTGGTGGATTCTTCCTTTGATTAGCAAGAAGTGACCTTCTGTGTCTCTTTTGATGACTTTGGGTTGAAAGTCAATTTTATCTGATATTAGAATGGCTATTCCAGCTCGGTTCCTGCGACCATTTGCTTGCAAAATTGTCTTCCAGCCTTTTACTCTAAGGTAGTGTTTGTCTTTGACACTGAGGTGTGTTTCCTGTATGCAGCAAAATGTAGGGTCCTGTTTCTGTATCCAGTCTGTTAGTCTATGTCTTTTTATTGGGGAATTGAGTCCATTGATGCTAAGAGATATTTAGGAATAGTGATTGTTTCTTCCTGTCATTTTTGATGTTATTTTTGTTTTTGAGTGGTTATCTTCTTTTGAGTTTGATGGAAAAATGTTACTATCTTGCTTTTTCTTGGGTGTAGTTTCCCTCCTTGTATTGGAGTTTTCCTCCTATTATCCTTTGTAGAGCTGGGTTAGTGGAAAGATATTGTGTAAATTTGGTCCTGTCATGGAATATTTTGATTTCTCCATCTATGTTGATTGAGAGTTTTGCTGGGCATAGTAGTCTTGGCTGACATTTGTGTTCTCTTAGAGTCTGCATGAGGTCCACCCAGGATCTTCTAGCTTTCATGGTTTCTGGAGAGAAGTCTGGTGTGATTCTGATAGGTCTTCCTTTATATGTTACTTGGCCTTTTTCTCTTACTGCCTTTAATATTCTCTCTTTGTTTAGTACGTTTGAGATTTTGATTATTATGTGACAGGAGGTATTTCTGTTCTGGTCCAGTCTGTTTGGAGTTCTGTAGGCTTCTTGTATATTCATGGGCATCTTTCTCTTTAGGTTGGAGAAGATTTCTTCCATAATTTTGTAGAAGATATTTGCTGGCCCTTTAAGTTCTAAATCTTCCCTCTCATCTATACCTATAATCCTTAGGTTTGGTCTTCTCATTGTGTCCTGGATTTCCTGGATGTTTTGGGTTACAAGCCTTTTGCATTTTGTATTTTCTTTGACTGTGGAGTCAATCGTTACTATGGTATCCTCAGCATCTGAGATTCTTACCTCTATGTCTTATATTCTGTTGTTGATATTTGCCTCTATGACCCCTGATTTCTTCTCAAGGTTTTCTATCTCCAAAATTGTCTCCTTTTGTGATTTCTTAGTTGTTTCTACCTCTGTTTTCAGATCTTGGATGGTTTTGCTCTGTTCCTTCATTTGTTTGTGTTTTCTTGCAATTCTTTAAGAGATTTTTGTGTTTCTTCTTTCATAACTTCTGACTGTTGATTCAATTTCTCCTGCATTTCTTTAAGTGATTTTCTCATTTCCTCTTTCTTGGATTCTGTCTGTTGGTCCATATTCTCCTGGAATTCTTTAAGTAATTTTTGTGTTTGCATTGTAAGGGCTTCTAACCTATTGATGTTCCCCTGCATTTCTTTAAGAGATTTGTTTATGTCTTTTTTGTGTTCCTCTAGCAGCATCATGACCAGTACTTTTAAATCCAAATCTTGTTTTTCTGGTGTGTTGGGGTATCTAGGACTTGCTGTGGTTGGAGAATTGGGTTCAGATGCTGCCATATTGCCTTGATTTCTCTTAGTAATGTTCCTACGTTTGCCTTTTGCCATCTGTTTATCTGTGGAGTTAGTTGGTCTTGTTGTTACTGGTTGTTGTTTGAAGCTCCTGTGAGCCTGGTGTTTGGTGTTGCTGTTGTAGAGGACATCCAAGCTCCGGAGGTGGGGATCAGGAGATTTCAGTTACTAGGCTTTGAATTACCCCCTCTGTTCTGCTGGGCCGGATTCAGGTCTTCCCCAGGCTTGCTGCTGGACCTGCAATTGGCCTCCCGCGGTCTCCTCCTGGCCTCCCTAGTTGCCAGCTCTTAAGAATCAGATCTTTTTTTTTTCCTCCACCGATCTGGGCTTGTCTGTTAGATCTTTATTGTGACCTGGGCTCCTCTGTTTGTTCTATATGGTGACCTGTTCAGGCCACTAGCTCTAAGATGGTGGCAGGTCTCACCACTGGATTCCTTGCAGGACCGTAGGTTCCCTGGTTGGGCTGCTAGAAACTAGATGGTGGTGCTCTCAGTCCACAGGCCTCTGTCTTGTTAGCTGTCTGTGGTGTTCTGAGGCAAGATGTTGGCCTCTGGCTGTACTCCAGGCGTAGATCCACTAGCAGGTTTGTGCCCACGTAGGTTGACGCAGACATGGCCCGCTGATCTGATCTGGCTCTGGGTGCACTGCCGAGCTGTTAGTGCACAGACCTCCCGCTGACCTGCTTTGGCTCTGGGCGCAAGCAAGAGCCTGACTGGGTAGTCGTTGCTAGACTAGGTCTCTGTCCACGCACCTGAACCCAGCTGCTGGCAGGCAGTCCACAGTGGCCCAAGGGAAGATGGCGGCCTGGCTGCAAGCCTGCGAGCTGGTCCCCACCGGTCAGAGACAGCCTCTGAGCTGTAGGTGCACAGACCTCCCGCTGACCTCCTTTGGCTCTGGGCAAGAGCAAGAGCCTGACCCGGTAGTCTGCTAGGCTAGGTTTCTGTCCACGCACCTGAACCCAGCCAAAGGCAGGCCGTCCGCAGTGACATCAGTGTTTTTTTTTTCTTTAAGTTTGTTTATGTAGTGGATCACATTGATGGATCTCCATATATTTAACCATCCCTGCATCCCTGGGATGAAACCTACTTGATCATGGTGAATAATTGTTTTGATGTGTCCTTGGATTCGATTGGCAAGAATTTTATTGAGTATTTTTGCGTCGATATTCATAAGGGATATTGGCCTGTAGTTCTCCTTCTTTGTTGGATCTTTGTGTGGTTTTGGTTTAAGCATAATTGTGGCTTCATAGAATGAGTTGGGTAGTGTTGCTTCTGTTCCTATGTTGTGGAATAACTTGAAGAGTATTGGTGTTAGGTCTTCTTTGAAGGTCTGGTAGAATTCTGCACTAAAACCATCTGGTCCTGTGCTTTTTTGGTTGGAAGACTTTCTATTACTGCTTCTATTTCTTTAGGGTTTATGGGACTGTTTAGATGATCTATTTGATCCTGATTTAATTTTGGTATTTGGTATCTGTCTAGGAAATTGTCCATTTCCTCCAGATTCTCCAGTTGTGTTGAGTATAGACTTTTGTTGCAGCATGTGATGATTTTTTTGAATTTCCTCCATTTCTGTTGTTATATCTCCCTTTTCACTTCTAATTTTGTTAATTTGAATACTGTCTCTGTGCCCTTTGGTTAGTCTGGCTAAGGGTTTATCTATCTTGTTGATTTTCTCAAAGAACCAGCTCCTGGTTTTGTTGATTCTTTGTATGGTACTCTTTTTTCTACTTGATTGATTTCAGCCCTGAGTTTGATGATTTCCTGTCTTCTACTCCTCCTGGGTGAATTAACTTCTTTTTGTTCCAGGGTTTTCCATTAAATCCAGTAGGGGCAATGCTTCAATTAGTTTCACTGTGTCCCTGTTTAGTTTCTGTTTTCCTGATCTGTCCATTGAGGAGAATGGAGTGTTGAAGTCGCCCACAATTATTGTGTTAGGTGTCATGTGTACTTTGAGCTTTAGTAAAGTTTCTTTTATGAATGAGGGTGTCCTTGCATTTGGAGCATAGATGTTCAGAATGGAGAGTTCTTCTTGGTGGATTTTTCCTTAGACCAGTAAGAAGTGTCCTTCTGTGTCTCTTTTGATGCCTTTAGGTTGAAAGTCAATTTTATCTGATATTAGGATAGCTACTCTGGCTTGTTTCCTAAGATGATATGCTTGTAAAATTGTTTTCCAGTCTTTTACTCTGAGGTAGTGCCTGTCTTTGACACTGAGGTGTGTTTCCTGTAAGCAGCAAAATGTAGGGTCCTGTTTATGTATCCAGTCTGTTAGTCTATGTCTTTTTATTGGGGGAATTGATTCCATTGATGTTTAGAGATATTAAAGAGTATTGATTATTACTTCTTGTTACTTTTGATGTTATTTTTATATTTGAATGGTTATTTTCTTTTGGGCTTGATGAAAGAAGTTTACTATCTTGCTTTTTCCTGGGTCTAGTTTTCCTCCTTGTATTGGTATTTTCTATCTATTATCCTTTGTAGGGCTGTGTTTGTGTAAAGATATTGTACAAATTTGGTTTTATCATGGAATATCTTGGTTTCTCCATCTATGGTGATTGAGAGTTTTGCTGGGTATAATAATCTTGGCTAGCATTTGTGTTCTCTTAGAGTCTGTATGAGATGTGCCCAAGATCTTCTAGCCTTCATGGTCTCTGGTGAGAAGACCGATGTAATTCTAATCAGTCTTCCTTTATGTGTTACTTGGCCTTTTTCTCTTACTGCTCTTAATATTCTTTCTTTGTTTATGTGACGGAATGTATTTCTGTTCTGGTCCAGTCTGTTTGGCATTCTGTAGGCTTCTTGTATATTCATGGGCAACTCTCTCTTTAGGTTAGGGAAGTTTTCTTCCATAATTTTGTTGAAGATATTTGCTGGCCCTTTAAGTCATATATCATATAATCTTGGGCAGATTTCATACAGACTCTAAGAGAACACAAATGCTAGCCAAGATTACTATACTCCGCAAAACTCTCAATCACCATAGATGGAGAAACCAAGATATTCCATGATAAAACCAAATTTGTACAATATCTTTACACAAACACAGCCCTAAATTAAAGACTTTACTCTCATCTACACCTATAATCCTTAGCTTCTAATTGTGTCCTGGATTTCCTGGATGTTTTGGGTTACAAGCTTTTTGCTTTTTCATTTTCTTTCACTGTTGAGTCAATGGTTTCTATGGTATCTTCGGCACCTGAGATCCTTTCTTCTATCTCTCGTATTCTGTTGTTGATATTTTCATCTATGGCCCCTGATTTCTTCCCAAGGTTTTCTATCTCCAAAGTTGTCTCCCTTTGTGACTTCTTAGTTGTTTCTACTTCTGTTTTTAGATCCTGGATGGTTTTGCTCAGCTCTTTAACTTGTTTGTTCGTATTTTCTTGTATTTCTTTTAAAAATTTTTGTGTTTCCTCTTTCATGACTTCTGCCTGTTTGCTCAATTTCTCCATCCTTTCTTTAAGCGATTTTCGTGTTTCCTCTTTATTGGCTTCTATCTGTTGACCCTTATTCTCCTGAATTTCTTTAAGTGATTTTTGTGTTTCCATTGTAAGGGCTTCTAACTTATTCATGCTCCCCTGTATTTCTTTAAGAGATTTATTTATGTCCTTTTTGTGTTTCTCTAATAGCACCATGACCAGTGATTTTAAATCCAGATCTTGTTTTTTGGAGTGTTGGGGTATCCAGGACTTGCTGTTGTTGGGGAAGTGGGTTCAGACATTGCCATATTGCCTTGATTTCTGTTACTAACTTTCCTGCGTTTGCGTTTTGCCATCTCTTTATCTCTGGAGTTAGTTGGTCCTGTTGACACTGGCTGGTGCTTGATCCTCCTTTGGGCCTGTAAGGCTATTTGCCTACCACTGAATGACTGGGTTTCCCCTGGGACAGATTGCTGATGTGCAGCCCTACTCTTGGATGTGGTTGGAGCTCTAGTGTGCCTTGTCCATCTAACCACGGGATTCCCTGTAGATCAGGTGCTTCCCTGGTTGAACTGTGGAATCCAAGATGGTGGGGATCTCAGTCTGTGGGGCTCCGACTATCCACAGGACTTTCTGCAGGTCAGAAGCTCCCCTGTGTGCCTGGCTCCCTGGTGTGAAAGGCACCCAGGCAGGCTATATACTGGGCAATCCTTCACTCTGGTGCCCTCTGCATACCTGGCTGAGCTACCAGCTCGAAGATGGTGTCGGGTCACCAGGCTCTTTCTAACTGCGGGATTCCCTGCAGGTTCGTTGTTTCCCTGGCTGGACCACCGGAGCCTAGATGGTAGCAATCTCAGTCTGCAGGGCTCCATCTGGTTGAGCTGCTCTTGGCAAGATGGTGGCAGACTGTGGGGCTCCCTGTAGATCAGGAGCTTCCCTGGTTGAACTGAGGGATCCAAGATGGTGGGGATCTTGGTCCCTGGGACTCTGTCTATCCACGGGACTTCCTGCAGGTCAGACATCCCCCCAGGCAGCTGCAGAGCTGCCTGGCTCCCTGGTGTGAATGGCACCCATGCAGGCTATGCCCTGGGTAATCCTTCACTCTGGTGCCCTCTGCGTACCTGGCTGAGCTACTAGCTCGAAGATTGTGGCGGGTTGTGGGGCTCTGTCTAACTGCAGGATTCCCTGCAGGTCCTGACCTTCCCTGGCTGGACTGCCTGATCTAACAGATATTTATAGAAGATTTCATCCTGAAGCAATAGGATACACCTTCTTCTCAGCACCTCATGGTACCTGCTCTAAAACTGGCCATAAATTTGGTCACAAAACAGGCCTCAACAGATACAAGAAGATCACTACAGACTAAGGCTGATTTTAAATACCAACAAAAACAATGGAAAGCACACATACACATGGAAACTGAAAAATGTTCTACTCAACGATAACTTGGTCAAGGAAAAATAAAGACAGAAATTAAAGACTTTTTAGAATTTAATAAAAATGAAGCCACAACATACCCAAACTTATGGGACACAATGAAAGCAGGGTCAAGTAAAACTATTGGCTCTAAGTGCTTCCAAAAAGAAACTGGGGAGAGCATACATTACCAGCTTAACAGCACATCTGGACGCTCTAGAACAAAAAGAAGGTAATACACCCAAGAGGTGTAGCAGGAAATAATCAAACTTGGGGTTGAAATCAACCAAGTAGAAACACACCAAGTAGAAACACAAAGAACTATGCAAAGAATCAACAAAACCAGGAGCTGGTTCTTTGAGAAAATCAACAAGATAGAGAAAACCCTTAGCCAGACTAACCAAAGGTCACAGAGACAGTATACGAATTAACAAAGTCAGAGATGAAAAGAGAGATATAACAACAAAAACTGAGGTAATTAAAAAAATCATCTGATCCTACTACAAAAGCCTATACTCAGCACAACTGGAAAATCTGGATGAAATGGAAAATTTTCTAGACAGATACCAAATACCAAAGTTAAATCAGGATCAGATAAACAATCTAAATAGTCCCATAACCCCTGTCTTAGTTAGGGTTTCTATTCCTGCACAAACATCATGACCAAGAAGCAAGTTGGGGAAGAAAGGGTTTATTGAGCTTACACTTCCACACAGCTGTTCATTACCAAAGGAAGTCAGGACTGGAACTCAAGCAGGTCAGGAAGCAGGAGCTGATGCAGAGGCCATGGAGGGATGTTCCTTACTGGCTTGCTTCCCCTGGCTTGCTCAGCTTGCTCTCTTATAGAACCCAAGAATACCAGCCCAGAGATGGTACCACCCACAAGGGGCCCTCCCCCAGTTGATCACTAATTGAGAAAATGCCCCACAGCTGGATCTCATGGAGGCACTTCCCCAACTGAAGCTCCTTTTCCTATGATAACTCCAGCCTGTGTCAAGTTGACACACAAAATTAGCCAGTACAACCCCTAAAGAAATAGAAGCAGTCATTAAAAGTCTCCCAACCAATAAAAGCCCAGGCCCAGATGGATTTAGTGTAGAATTCTATCAGACCTTCAAAGAAGACATAAATACTCTTCAAACTATTCCACCAAATAGAAACAGAGGGAACATTACTAAATTCATTCTATGAAGCCACAGTTATGCTGATACCAAAACCTCACAATATCAAACAAAGAAAGAGAACTTCAGACCAATTTCACTTATGAATATTAATGCAAAAATACTCAATAAAATTCTTCCAAACTGGATCCAAGAACACAACAGAATGTTAAAATTCTTGGAAAAATCAGGAATTCAAGGCTGATACCTAAGCACAGTAAAAGCAATATACAGCAAACCAATAACCAACATCAAACCATCAAATGGATCGAAACTTGAACAATCTCATTAAAATCAGGGACTAGACAAGGCTGCCTTCTCTCTCCCTATCTATTCAATATAGCACTTGAAGTTCTAGCTAAAGCAATTCGACAACCAAAGTGGTCAAAAGAATATAAATTGGAAAGGAAGTAGTCAAAATATCAGTATTTGCAGATGATATGATAATATACTTAAGCGACCCAAAAAACTCCACCAGAGAACTCCTATAGCTGATAATCATTGGCAAAGTGGCTGGATATAAAATTAACTAAAACAAATCAGTAGCCTTCTATTCAAAGGCTAAGCAGGCTGAGAAAAAAATTAGGGAAAGACACCCTTCACAATAGTCACAAACTATATAAAGTATCTTGGTGTAATTCTATCCAAAACAAGTGAAAGATCTGTCTGACAAGAACTTCAAGTCTCTGAAGAAAGAAATTGAAAATCTCAGAAGATGGAAAGATCTCCCATGCTCATGGATTGGCAGGATTAATATAGTAAAAATGGCCATCTTGCTGAAAGAAATCTACAGATTCAATGCAATGCCCATCAAAATTCCAACTCAGTTCTTCATGAAGTTAGAAAGAACAATTCTCAAATTCATTTGTAACAACAAAAAAGCCCAGGATAGTGAAAATTATTCTCAACAATAAAAAAATTTCTGGGGGAATCAGCATACCTGACCTCAGGCTATATTACAGAGCTGGACCAGGAACCAAAGAATACACATGGAATGATCTATGGCACTGGCTGCATATGTGGTAGAGGATGGCCTTCTTGGTCATCAGTGCTAGGAGAGGCCCTTTGACCTGAGGGTGTTCAATGCCCCAGTGTAGGGGAATGACAGAGCCAGAGGACAGGAGTGAGTAGGTGGTTGTGGGAACACCCTTATGGAGGCAGGGGGAGGGGAATGGCATAGGGGGTTTCTGAAGGGGGAAACATTTGAAATATAAATAAAGAAAATATCCAATAAAAAAGTCTTCTAACCAAAAAAAAGCCCAGGACCCAATGTGTTTAGTGTAGAATTCTATCAGACCTTCAAAGAAGACCCACCCAATACCAGTACTCTCCAAACTATTCCACAAAATAGAAACAGAAGGAACACTGTCCAATTCATTATATGAAGCCAACATTATGCTGAGTATTTTCTCTTGGAGATGGAACAGTTTACGTCTAATCAGTAACTCGTCTCAATTTCCTTTCATAGAGGTCTTCATAAGAGATTCCACTGTGTTTAATATTCCAAAGAGATTTTAAAAACTCGTTGAGTGCATATTACTTTTAGCTTCAGAAGATATGTATATTTAAAAAGCATTTAACTATTGTAAATTATTGTGATGACTTAAAAATGTCAATACTGAGTTATATGTTTTAAAATAAATTTTATTAGTTTAATAAAATAAGAAAGTTGATAGTACAAGTATGAACATTTAAACTTTCCCACACCCTCTTCCTTCCATTTAAAAAGCCCACTTGCAACAGTGCTCAAACTCTAAATGCAAATTTGCACAAAACCTTTCTTGTAGCACAAAAATTATGATCCAAGGAAGGGGTGGGCTTCTCCTGAATCCCAACTTGTTACTTTCATTGGTATTTATTACAGTCATTCTAAGAAGTGTTGTATAAGTAAGTTACTGTCTTGGGGTTATTGCAAGCACAAGATAAAAAAGTATGCTAAGTGACCTAGAACATATCATACAAATGAGGCTATTTCTATTGTGGGGCCACTTTATTATCTCAAATAATTTAAACAGCCATGGCAGAAGCTGTAAACAATGGCTTTCCATCACCCTTCTTTGAGAGTATTCTTTCAACTGTTTATCTTACAGCTATAACAACAATATTAAACCAGACACAATCTTAAAAGAACCTCAGAGCAGAGCTGAAGGAATTTATGGCTGAATGGTGCTTAATCCATCACTGCTAAATAAAACCACCTAGGAATGTGTGAGTTGGAAGCAGACTTTTGCAGGGTCAGGGGAGAAGTCTCAGTCTTGCCAAGAATTGCATTTGATGGCCCCGGTAGGCACGAGGCTTATCAAGGATCCTGGAGCTACTGATTAACAAGCCCAGAATCTAACTGTCACTTCCACACCACCCAGTCTTACTCTCTTACCAATATTTTACAATATGAACACCTTAATGAACACAAATGTGGAGCCATTCTTCTTTGGCGTCAGTGCGTATTGAGTGCCTGCCATGTGCAGAGTCTAACATTATGCTTGGAGTTGTGCAGAGTGTGAAAATAAACAAGAGCTTGGCCTTCAGAGAAACCTATGTACATATATACACATACATGCATGCTTTGCTTATACATAAATTTATACTGCATATAACACCTGAGGCTCCATATGGTTCAGTCTCTGTGGGGAAACACATAAAGAAATGGCAGTATCTAGTGCCTATAAAGAAAATTTAAACCCTCCCCCAACCTCTATCTTCCAATAAGGTCATACTATGTGGCCTTGGATGGCCTGGATCTTGTTATATAGAATTCAAGGCTACCTTGGCCCCCAGCCTCTGCCTTGAGACAGATGATCCATATATATGGATCCCTTCTTAAACTCGCACTTTGATGGGGGCTAGAGAGATGACTCAGAGGTTAAGAGCACTGACTACTCTTCCAGAAGTTTGAAGTTCCGTTCCCAGCGAATACATGATGGGATTCATCATGGCAGCCATCTGTAATGGGATCCAATGCCCTCTTCTGGTGTGTCTGAAGACAGCTACAGCTTACCCAAATACATTAAATAAATAAATAAATAAATAAATAAATAATAAATAAATAAATAAATCTTTTTAAAAGATGCATTTTGAGCAGGCAAATTTCTTCATTTCTCTCACCCTCACAGCTTCTTCTATGTCTCCATAGACCATCTTTCCTTCTTTACATATTTTTGGATTATCAGCTGGGTATGGTGGACTATACCTTTGAAAATGCTGGTTTTAGATATATGTGTTTATTTGTTGGTTTAAAGGTTATGTGTTTGTACCAAAGTGTAGGTTTGCTTGCCATATGCTTGCAGGAGCCTGAGGAGGTCAGAGGAAGGCGTTGGAACCCCAGGAACTGGAATTGCAGTCCACTGTGAGCTGTTGTGTAGGTGCTGGGATTCAAAGCTGGGTCATCTGCATAGGCAGTAAGGGCTCTAAATTGCTGAGCCATTAGAGGTTGTTCAAACCTCTAATCCCTGCATTCAAGAGGCAGAGGTGGACATATCTTTGATCTCAGGACTATCCTGATTTATGAAGTTCCAGGTCAGTCAGGGATAGATAGTAAGACCTTGTCTCTCAAAAAATAAAATCATCAAACTAGTCCTGGTAGTAAGCAATTTCTAGGAGAAAGGAGGAACAATTTAGCATTTTTGTCTCTTTAAATCCTGTCTAAAATTTTATGAACATTTTTTCTTTTTACTTATAATAAACAAGCAATAGTGAGAAAAGGAAATTCTCATTTGAGAAGTTTGCATAGTCAATGAATGAATCGAATGCATCCTTATCAAGGATGCTGATACTAGGCAATAGTTTTGAACATGGATTTCTATGACAAGGTGATTGTCGATGGTCATAGATTTAGGCAGTGCTTTTACAACCTTTTCCCTAAAGCTTTCTGACTACAGAAACAGAGTAAAGAAGACCTGCAGATTGGAGGCATTTCAGATATCTGTGTGCAGAAATAGAGAACATAATATTCTCCTAACAGCTGTACAAAATTTCTTCTCACATGAAAGAAAAAGCCTTTGGGGGAGGGTTGCCGATATGCCTGTTTGGATAGAGTTGTTATTCTAAATTCTAAATTACCAAATGGGAAAGACCATCTGCTCTGCGTGAATCAGAGGAAGACTTGGTGGTGGTAAAGGAAAACGTGAAGAAAAGGCACAAGAGCTGTTGAGATCTGTGATAAAGGCCCCTTTCATGACCCTTAAAATTGTGGGTCACATTTTCCCTTCCTTTAGAAAATTCACACATCGCCCATGCTTCGTGGAACTTTGGCTTCAAACAAAAGTCTTTGGCTTTTATTCAAAGGCCCAATGATCCTGATCCAAGAACTATGAAAAAATGGTCTGTGATAATCTCTCTTCTGTGATAAAGACAATGCTAGTTTTACTTTGTCTTAACAAACCAAATTAATAAGGTGGCTAAAATCATCTTATTTGAAACTACTCATGCCAGACATATTAGTTTGTTCTTGTATTCAAGGTATCTTGAAAGTTTTCTGGGTGTTCATTTGTCTTTGTATAGCTTTCCTCTCCTTTAATCATTTTATAGATACTATTTCATTTTTTTTTTTTGAGCATTTTCAAGTCAACTTCTAGATGTTTCTTGGTAGTTGTTTCAAGACTCCCTGTGGTAATTCATTTGCCACATTACGGTTTCATCACAAGGAGAGACATATTTCTCTCTAAGACTTGCAAAGAGTCTAAGGGATCTTTCATGTGAATGCCGATGCATCTTCTTGCTCTGTAAACACACTGATGCACAACCCTGAATACTTTGCCTTTTCTTTGGCTCTATCACATTATTTAACAAATATTTATTCAGTTGAACTACTGAATGCATTTGAAACTTATGTGTCTTAATCTGTTTTCTGCTGCTCATATCACAATACCACAGACGCGGTAAAGTATAAAGAAAATGGATTTCTTTTAGCTCATACTTCGGATTCAGTGTTGGGAGTACCCATCTGGTGATGATCTTCTTACAGCTAGAGTTCCCAGCTGGCACCGGGCTCCACATGGAGCAGGAAGCCTACGAGAAACATAGCCAAACTGCAATTGATAACAGACCTGCTCTTGAGATAATAACTTAATCCCTTGAATGATGAGCTAGGCAGGAGGGCAGAGCTCTAAAGGCTTCTCAGAGGTTCTACCTTGTCCCATCTCTTCATATTTCATAATGAGGATTAAATTTCAGTATGAATTTTAGACGGGGAAAATCACATTCAAACTGTAGCATTATTTATGAATCTTACTGAGAAATTAAAGCTAATCTGTTAAATACATTCTTGTTACACAGAACTAAAAGGCTAAGCTTGTCTTCAATTGCTACAGACTCGCTTTAAGCAATCAATGAAGACATATATCTTTTGTGTAAGTACTCCACACACAATAACTCACTCGGTTGTATAAATAACTGTAAAGATAAATATTACCATTATCATATGGATGTGACACGAGAGGAACAAAAATAGTCATCAATTGCTGGGTGTTACGGAGGCCTTGAAGGCACTAATTGTATTGTTCATACTTACTGGTTTAGTGTCAGAGCCTGAGTAGTAACAGTAGATACAAACAGAACAATCACTGAAAGTGAACCTTAAGGAAAAGTAATAGAGGTACATTCTCTTCTGTTTCTAACGGAGCAAGAGCTTTCTTGGTCGTGTTCATTATTTCTGCAAGTATAAAGATTGTAACAGTAAGACACTGTCATGTAACCATGACCATGTGCATGACTTGTGGATGAGAAGATATTACTTCAATGTGCAGATCATGAGTATACATTGAATATATAAATAAACCTCATTTCAGATGCACAGGAACACTGTAGATGATCTCAGAACATTCATATCTTTAGTTCCTCCTACATGGAAGATTGAGTCCATATACAACAGTATATGGACATATAAAAATTCTTGTTAATTTGTTAAACTTCTCAACTGTAATTTAAATGATATTCTCTGTATTCCATTTGAATAGTTTGTTTTTACTTAATTTCATATATGGTTTAAATTTTAACAAAAAACCCTCCTGCAAATTGCCCTAACCAGGGAGCATGATGATATGGAATCATTCTTTTCCATTTTTCCCATTTTGTAAGTTAAAGGTGGGGCTTCCAGTTGTGTGTGTATATTCAGAACAGCACAACAGGAAGACTTTATAAGACATTGCGGTTTGCTCAGAGAATGAAGATAGCTATTCTGTTTATTATTATTATTTGGTACTAAAAGTATATAAACTAATTATACAACTATCTCATCACTCAGGATAACATCGGAGACATAGTGTTAGAAGTTCTGTTTTTTGTTACATAGAAATTTTGATTTATTTGTAGTTCTTCTAATTACTAATTACCCACCATGACGATTGGAATTCAGACATGAACTTGCATGCTAAGGCAACAGTATCAATAGGACATGCAACCGAGGCAGAATGGATGTGGATAGAAGCTTTACTGAAAAGGGCATGCCAAGTCACGGTCTCTGCCAAAATAAAATATGACAGTTATAAACATGACTTCTGTTGGGTCAGTCCTGCCAAAGCTAAGCTTTGTCATTGAGGGACCATTTCACACTTTTATGCTTGGGGAGTGGTAATGATTATCTTTACCTATTTTTGTTAATTTGTAAATCAATATTCTACTGCTTCTTAGGATATGTATTTTTTTTCCTTAAAATTCATCAGAGGCCCCATGCCTATAAAATGCTCTGTATGTGTTCACTTTGAAAGGTTAAAAAACTTGGTTGGTGAAGATTAACTCCTCTTTCAAGGGACAGTTCTGATAAAGTGGATATAAAAATATAAATTTTTACATCACAAATGACAAGAAAGCATTCTCTATTCTTCTCACACTATTACACTTAATGTTCCAAAATAATCTGCCTGTATTCTGAAATATAAAAGAGGCTATTACTTGTGAAAATCATAGATTAAGAAAATGCTGTCCAAAAGCTAAGCTGTCAATCAGTTACAAGATATATCCTGATGTTAGAGATATTAAGATGTGAAAAATGATTGCATCTTACAATTGTTAAGTATGGCTTCTCCAAATGAACACAAAACCCAATGTATATCACATTTATTTAGTTGATAAAGCTTAATTTGATTTATTAAAATAATTTTTTTCTTCATGTGTGTGAGTGTGTATGTGGTGTGTGTGTGTGTGTGTGTGTGTGTGTACATGCCCACACATGTCCATGTCCCTGTGTCTGCATGAGTTGATGTGTGGGTGCTCATAGAGTCTGGAAAAGAATTTTGCATCCCCTGGAACTGGAGTTACAGGTGGCTGTGAGACACTCACTATCAGTACTGGAAATTGAACCAAAGTCCTTTGCAAGGGCAATAAGCACTCTTTTTTTTTTATTGGATGTATTCTTTATTTACATTTCATTTCCCTTTTCCTGGTTCCCCTCCCCCCAAAGGTCCCATATGCCTTTTTTCCTCCCCCTGTTCCCCCATCCACTCCTTCCCACTTCCCTGTTCTGGTATTCCCCTACACTGATGCATTGAGCCTTTCCAGAACCAGGGTCCACTCCTTCCTTCTTCTCGGACATCATTTGGTATGTGGATTGTGTCTTTGGTGTTCCAAGATTCTAGGCTAATATCCACTTATCAGTGAGTGCACACCAAGGGTATTCTTTTGAGACTGGGTCACCTCACTTAGTATGACGTTCTCCAGCTCCATCCATTTCTCTAAGAATTTCATGAATTCATTGTTTCTAATGGCTGAATAGTACTCCATTGTGTATATATACCACATTTTTTTGTATCCATTCCTCTGTTGAGGGACATCTGGGTTCTTTCCAGCTTCTGGCTATTATAAATAAGGCTGCTATGAACATAGTGGAGAATGTATCCTTATTACATGCTGGGGAATCTTCTGGGTATATGCCCAGGAGTGGTATGGCTGGGTCCTCCGGAAGTATCGTGTCCAGTTTTCTGAGGAACCGTCAGACTGATTTCCAGAGTGGTTGTACCAGCTTGCAATCCCACCAGCAGTGGAGGAGTGTTCCTCTTTCTCTACATCCTTGCCAACACCTGCTATTTCCTGAGTTTTTAATCTTAGCCATTCTGACTGGTGTGAGGTGAAATCTCAGGGTTGTTTTGATTTGCATTTCCCTAATGACTAATGATGTTGAACATTTCTTAAGTTGCTTCTGAGCCATCCGAAGTTCTTCAGGTGAAAAGTCGGTTTAACTCTGTACCCCATTTTTTTTATAGGGTTATTTGGTTTTCTGTTGTCTAACTTCTTGAGTTCTTTGTATGCATTGGATATTAGCCCTCTGTCAGATGTAGAGTTGGTGAAGATCTTTTCCCAATTTGTTGGTTGCCGATTTGTCCTTTTGACAGTGTCTTTTGCCGGCAGTAAGCACTCTTAATTGATGAGCCATCTTTCCAGGCCCTTGATTCATTTTAATAAAGGAGATAAGTAGCTGAATTAGTAGACACCAAGTCTGAACAACCAATTTACTTAATGTGAGAAAAGCTTTGATATGGATAGAAAGAAGAAAATTATGTTTGGCACTTCATTTTAACATTGGATAGCTATGTTTTATCAACAAAACTGTGTTCATGCAGATCTGAAAATCTTTATCAATCTGGATAAGTAAAGCAAGAAACAAAGCAAGAAGAGTTAAGTGAGCTGTGCGTTTATCTCAGGAATAGGGGAGATGGTGCACATATGAGTCCTTACTTTCCGTAGTAACATAACAATTTAATATCATTTATTCTATCCAATAGTTACTGCCTTTCTAGAAACATATTTATAAGCACACCCAACCTCGAGGTGTATAAATTATCTTGTAGAAGAAAATTAAAAACTTTCAAAACAACATAAACTTTTTGAGGTCACCAAGGTATTATTGAGTAAATTATAGCCCTGTAGTCCTAGATGGCACCTAGTATCAGGAAGAGTTTAATGTACCTTTCAAGGAGACTAATTTACTTCCAGGGAGTAAGGGACTAGTGGACAGGCCCTGGATGATAAATTACACTTTGAGACACATTTCCCCAAGTGAGTTGGGCTCAGTGTTGTCTGAATAAAATTGATGCTTTACATTATTTAAACACATGAAGGCAAGGGTCTAAGTATTTTCAGAAGTCCACCTACCCCACCTTTAATGTAACAAAGGGCAAGACAAACTCAGTAACAGAAAACAGGAGATAAAACTGGCCAAGGCAACTTAATGAAAACATTTCGTGTGCTATTAAGAATGTGTGAACTCATGATCTACATACTCTCCGGAATGCCTGGGTGTTCCAGAGAGGTCTTCTCTGTGAGGATCAAACCTGTCTTACCTTGTGGATTTGATGGTATGTGGCACATCCCATTTATGGTGGTATGCCTCCAGGCCATGCATGCTCTGTGTACGTTTAGTGATGAAGTAGTCTACTGCTAAGGCAATTTGCCCTTTGAAATGTTTCTTTTGTGAGCCTTATTCTCTCAGGCTGAAGAAATGTCTCGTGGCCAACATGTTATTGCTTTACCTGGAGTGGGATGTAAGAATCTGAACTCATTCTGACTCTCCTCTTAACTTTCACCAGAAGTCCAGCTTTCCAGTTTATTGTTATCTTAAAGATCGAGAGAACCAAGAGAAGTGGTTTCATGTTAGAAGAGAATAGAGGACCATTTTCATGATCAAAAATATCCTGTTCCTATTGGACAAATATTAAGCTTTCTATCCTGGAGGTCCCCCACAATATGATAAATTAGTCATCCCCCACTTTTTCCAGAAACAGTCATGTGGGAAGGGGACATACCAGTCCTTTGCCCACTATTTTTCTTTCTTCCCACTGAAAGACCATTAGAATCAGTGACAACGGTCACTAGTCCCTGAGCTGGCTCTCCTACTTGAAGGTGAAGAAACAAAGTCGTGTTCATAGCATAAATGAGAAATAACTTCTGTTATTACAAACCTGAGAGATGCTAGGCCCTTTGTTCTGCAGAATAACCCTTCAGGTTCCCAGACTCTTACTGACAAAACTACTCAATGATTTACACATAGAAAACAAATCTAACTAAGTCAAATGTAGCCTTACTCCTCTTCAAGTCTAGCTGGATCTAAAGTTAGGTTTATGATATTCAATTTAAAATTGAAACAATAAATGTACTTATGGATATTAAGTGGATAATCAATTATTGTCCCTAAAGCAATGACAGATGCAATTTAAATGACCTCTTTTCTATATAGAAAAGATAGAAAGTATGGAGAAATGCTTATTATACTTTATAAGTAGTTTTAATTTAAAATTAAACATATTTGAAATTTACATCTCACTGAAAACACTTGTGTATGTGTAGATAGGTGGAACCTGAAGACATGTAATTGTAATCACTTGTACAGAATTGCAATTATTTATCAGCAATTACAAATATTTTTCAAAATATTCTACTTTTGTAGTAAAAGTACAAAAACAAAAATGGAAGAAAATATTAAAATCTTTGTCTCAAGCAGAGTTAGTGTCATACTCGACAGATTTAGTCTCTGCAGCTGTTTTCATACCTATGTTTCAAACAATTGGATTATGGAGTACATTTCATTTCATCTCAGCATATTGTTGCGCGTTTCCCTCCTAGGAAACTGAGAGTGAAGTAGGAAGTGTGGAATGGTTTAAAGAAAGAAGGTAACCAGGAATCTTTGTTTTTGCATTTTTTATTCGATATATTCTTTATTTACATTTCAAGTGATTTTCCCTTTCCTGGATCCCCCCTCCCCGAAAGTCCCTTAAGCCCTCTTCCCTCCCTCTGTTCCCCAGTCCACCCCTTCCCACTTTCCTGTCCTGGTATTCCCCTACACTGCTGCACTGAGCCTTTCCAGGACCAGGGGCCACTCCTTCCTTCTTCTTGGGCATCATTTGATATGTGAATTGTGTCTTGGGTATTCCAAGCTTCTAGGCTAATATCCATTTATCAGTGAGTGCATACCACGAGTGTTCTTTTGAGACTGGGTTACCTCACTTAGGATGATGTACTCCAGTTCCATCCATTTGTCTAAGAATTTCATGAATTCATTGATTCTAATGGCTGAATAGTACTCCATTGTGTATATATACCACATTTTCTGTATCCATTCCTCCGTTGAGGAACATCAGGGTTCTTTCCAGCTTCTGGCTATTATAAATAGGGCTGCTATGAGCATAGTGGAGCATGTATCCTTATTACACGCTGGGGAATCCTCTGAGTATATGCCCAGGAGTGATAACCAGGAATCTTAACCTGAACCTACAAGAGCCTATAAGGCAATGAAAGTCCACAGGGCTATCTGTATTGGCCAACAATCAAACACCGGCATTTGCATTAGAGCCCTGCCAGCCTGAGGTTGGCAAACAAATTCTGTACATCTGTGAGTAAGAATCCCCGAAAGGGGAACTTACCACCTTGTATCTGAAATTTATTACAACTGCTTTAAATTTCTGGGGGAAAAAAAGGTCCTGATTTAGGCTACCTTAATTATACCCAAGTTTTTTAATAAACACAGGTAAAGAGCATAAACAATGTTCAAACCAGTAACGTTTTTCATTGTGGGGGGAAAGGCTATTAGATAATCAGCTTACATGTAACCACACTTAGTCCTTTAACCAGAGAAGACATGAATAATCCACCCTATCTGGAATTGCATGATAATTACACTTGGGATTTGAATCAATTTCATGGTCTAACCTAGACAACTTAGGTTAATCATAACAAATTCCACCAGGTGAGGAAATAGAACCATAGAGGGAAGCAAGAAACTGTTGCAAGTATATTTTACTTTTGTGGTATTCTGTCTGATATGTGTATGGCATGTGATGCATCAGAAGAAGTTGTTACATTCCCATTTGACAGATAGAAAAAGTGAGTCTTAAAGAAACTTAATGGAATGTGTAACCTTATAGTCACCAGTAGCTAGAGATTCACACTATAGCATAACCTTGACTCTTGTTCCAGTATACTTTGTGATCTCAGCAAACCATAAGGCAATGCTATTCTTTCTCTGAAAAATCTAGTGAAGAGGTTGCTAAAATAAATCTTCTTGGGACACGGGAAGCTATGAACTAGAAGAAACAAACTCATAAATAATTACTAAGCACAGCAGTCACCAGGCACCTAAAAATTAATAGTGGGTACATGAAATACCTTTATTTCATTGTATTAAAGGCATTAAATGAATGACAAGATTTGAAAAATTGTCCCTCCAGGGCTCTGATGGCTCCAAAATTCTCCATTTTGGCTAGTAGAGTAGATTATTTTGAAAGATATTCCATTGTCCCAGGGCTTTTCTTTCCAGGAAAAATCATGTCTTTCTGGATAATGGAAAAAGAAGTGTGGAGCCTTGGGTTTGCAAACTTCATTACCATGTATGTTTATGCCACAGTAATTGCTTCCAATCTCTACTAACTTCCCCCAACTCAAATTTTTGTAATTTCTTAGCAACTTGGGCAACTTGGCTTAGGAATATACTCCACACAACAGTGATGGAACAGAGCTGGGGCCTCTGCTCGGATGGAGGACCAGGCTTTTACCAGCAGTGACTCAAACATTTGTTCCCCTGTCCAGCTCCTTCTGAGAAAACAGAGTTCCCAAGAGGGAAGATTTTCTGATTAGGAAAGTTTTTAGGCTTCTTGTCTCCCAGATAAATCATATTGTCAATTACTTTGTTGAATTTCTTTCCATTTGTTTTCTATTTAGTTCTTGTTTCAGTTCTTCTGGGTCTTATACACCCTGCTGTCTAGCAAATGCTTATTTGTTTTCAGAATAAATACTCAACAGAACAAAGAAATACTAGAAGGAAGGGCAGAGTGAAAATAAGTCCATCAAATCTTATCATATATCCAAGGATTATTGAGAGTTAAATCTTTCTTCACATCTATACGTCCACATTAATATATCTTCCAGCCTCTGTAGAAAACAGAGGCAAACAGATATGCTTCGTCCCTGTTATATTAAGAAAAATGAAGAAAATGCTATCCCTTTATTCTTGGGCTTCACTAGAATTTTCAGAATTTTAATTATGATTCTAGAACATTCTGTTACTTGGTTAATGCACTTCCTGCTATTGTGATTTTGCAATTTTCATCATTAATATCTAGTGTTTCATATAAAACTGGAAAACAAATAGTCTAGAATGTGATAAAAGTAGTGTCTTGGGAACTGAGTCACATGGCAAGGAGGATAAGCCATATCCCAAGTGGCTTTGTGTTGTGTGCTTCTAAGCTTTCAGGAATTGGTATCCACTATGCATTAAAAAAGAAAAAAAATAGTATGTCAATGGTACCAGTAGGCACCACGAATGCTTCCAAAGAAGGGAAGCAACAATCAGTTCTAACTAGACATGATACCTGTGAACTGCATCAATGACCTTCATGGTGTGATAACCCTACAGGTGAATAGTGAGTAGTCACACTCATACCTTGGAGGTAACCAACAGCTTGTTAATTGGATTTAAGACCTGTCCAACAAGAGGGTAACCATGACAAGGACTGGAAACCTCACTAACTACACAGTGCTAGAGAAGTCATGGTTAGCAAAGGAGAATCTATGACCACTGATTTACTAAACCAGTACAATCCCTAACTATCTTTAAATGCTTATCCTTATACTCACAAATAAACATAGTCTTCACCTCTCATCAAGGAAATTTCTCTTTGTAAGAGATGGAGTGCCCTACGGAAAACCACAACCAATCAAAATGCAGAGTGGTTTGAACTCAGTCCCAATCGATACAGTCATAGAGCTGTCCCACACTTAAGGCTCAGGGAACATTTCCGAAGAGGAGATGGAAAAATTGTAAGAGCAAGGGGATCAGGATATTTGTGGTGTGATTGTGTCTCCTAGTAACATCTGTAAAGTCTCATTTACATGACAGACTCAAAAACTCAGCTGAGCAATGATGGCAGGAATTGACAAGCCAAAGTGGATGGGAAAAAACCCACAAGGCCTCAAAGGTACAAAAGGAACTACTGGCAACTGAGGAAAGCTGGGAGCAGGAGATGTGGTCTTCTACAGGGAGGAGCACATAAACTGATTGACCAGCGCTCAACAGTCAGTCCTAAAAATAGGATATAATGATATAACTAGCATTGTATGGACTGGAGAGGTAATATTTAAGGAAATATATGATACAAATTACATACATGCATACAGTAACAATTAGTGGAAAACTATGTCATGAAATTGAAGGAGAGAGAGTAGGTGTATATGGGAACATATGAAGGGAGAAAAGGTAAGGGAGAAATGTTGTAATTATATCATAATCTCAAAAATTAAATAATATTAAAATTTAAGAAGTATGTAATGACTTTTTTGGTCCTAATAGGAATTTATTGCTTTAAACATGGCCCTGTGCAACAGCCTAACTTCTTAGGCAACTTGTTCAGCTCTTTCACATCACAGACTAGAAAACCAACTCCAGTGCCTAGCAACTAGAAAGAATCACGTTTCAATTGGCTAGGTTCTATTTCTTTCTCAAGGAATAATTTTCCTGGTAATTATTTATTTTCATGATATAGTTTTCCACTCAAATAGAAACTAAATATCACCTTCAACCAATTACTGAACAAGGATTACTGCTAACATTTACATTTTTCTTTCTTGCATTTTTCTGCATACTTAGTTTTGTATTGGGTCACAGAGAAAAATCATCCATACATAATTTGTCTCGACTTTTCTCATCTATCTACCAAACAGTCTTAGCATGTGATAATGACTATCTATTTTTAAATTAATTAGCTAAGACTGTGTGTGTGTGTGTGTGTGTGTGTGTGTGTGTGTGTGTGTGTGAGAGAGAGAGAGAGAGAGAGAGAGAGAGAGAGAGAGAGAGAGAGAAATGTGGAGGTAAGGGGTACCACTTGTGTGCTTGTGGCAATCTATTCTCTATTCTCTCCTGTTATGTTTATGTTCTGGGCACTGCACTGAACTCAGGATATCAGAGCCCATGCTAAAACATCTTTACCAGTTGAGCTATCTTGCTGGCCTAAAATAATGATGATTTCTAAGAATATAAAAGTGAGCTTATAAGAACAGCCATTGCACAGCTTCTAGGTTAATGGAGTAGAACTGTCTGTCTCACAATACAGTGAGCTATTTTTTTTAATAATCTGTTCATTGTTCCTTATGTATGCTATAGCCTACCTAAAAGCATTTATGCCAAAATCACAAAATAATGAGAAAAATGATTCACCATGGCCACACAGTATTCCATTAAACAGCTTCCTTAAGATTTATTAGGTCATTCCTTCATCACCAGATATTTTCTAGTATTGTAAGTAATACTGTGGTAAACTTATTCATATTTACACATCTTCACCTCACACCCTCATTCTGCGGGGTTGTAGTAGTGCAGTTGCTTTCCTGAGACGAAACACATTCTAATGATAGAGACAGATCAACGGGAGCGCATCTTCTGCCGTGGTGTTTGTTGTTGTGGTGAGCTGGTGGGACTTCAGACCCTTTCTCCTGCAGCTGTAACAAAATGCAGTACTGAAATTCCAGGCAGAGCCTCACCTGATACAGAGGTGATGTCGTTTCAGCCCTCACCAAAATTGAATAGTCATCTCCTCAGTTTGATGGTGTCAAACATTGCTGGACAGCAAAAACCATATGGAACACTCTTGAACCCTGGGATGCAGAGATGGAAAATGGTCAGCATCAATCTTATTTGGAAGTATGAGCTGATCCTAGAGAAATGTCCCCGTGCCAATAGGGACTGGCATATTCCTCTCATTCTACTCTCTGTTTTATATTAGGATAGCAAAGCTTAGGGGTCTGTGGTAAGGAGTAAATTGTATCTGTAGAGTGCTACAGAGGAATGCTATTTTAAAAACATCTAGCAATCAATACACACCAGCATCCATGAGTCAGAACATGTGCCGGATCAGAGATAAAATGAAAACCACCAGGAGAAAAACAATCCTTTCCTTGGTGCAGCCAGGCTGAACCCCAAGGCTTCTGCAAAATAAAATGTCATCAAGTGCATATAGACTTTTTGGATGAATTAATTCTCTATCCAAATCATTTGTAGATAACAACTGAAGAGGTGCAGTTTGCACTCAGACTTACTCCTTTCAAACCCGACAAACTCACTGAACCTCTTAAGCTCGTCTCATGATTATTTTCTTTGTGTTCAACTCTTATTTATTTCTATTGCTGACACTCACAGCAGCTTGTTAGGAGGAAAATTACATCATGTATTTACTCCTAAAAATTGGCAGTGAACATAGGAACCATGTGGGAGGTGATGGGACATGGGCCTAGACATATAAATATAGTAAGTGAAAGATTAAAGAAAACCAGATCATAGATTTCTGGAAGAAAAGTTTCAGACATTTTTATGTCTCTAATTTTTTAATTGTCCCAAATTTATTAAAGTCATATAGTAATATAATAATAATAAATATATAACATCAACAATAACTAAAATCATTAAAATAGATGATATTTTTAGATGATTATGGCTAAGTGACTGTAGTTACTTGGAAATAAGTTAACAGCATTCTACAATTTGGAAGGTTAAATAATTCGCAGTGTATTAGTGAACCATGTGAACCCCTTCTTATCTCTTGCTGCCTCTGAGTTCCAGCATGTCTCTGTGGATTTGGGAATGGGAATGCCAACCAAAGCTGTTACTGCATTGGGAACATGAGTTTTCTGTAAGTTCCAGGTTTGATGTTTTGCAGTGAATTAGTGAACTGTGTGAACTCCTCTAGTCTCCTGCTGCCTCTGAGTTCCAACTTCTCTCTGTGGATTTGGGAATGCCAACCAATGCTGTTACTGCATTGGGAACAAGAGCTTTCTATAAGTTTTTAAAGGATGAGATTTGCGTGGCACATTATGGCTTCCACTGCACTAAGCATTTGCCTTTCCCTTGATAAGTTCTTATACTCATTGAGGGGCCAGTTAGAGACAGAGTGGATGCTGTTAGACAGAATCTAAGGTTGAATGAGCAGACCTGTTTAGACTCTGAGGAGTTAGGGCTAGAGACCTAGCCACTAATTTCCGGGTAAGTGACCTTGGGCCCGACATGATGCTCTGTTCTTTGCTTGGCTCTTCTGTGGAGAGGAGGACACAACGCAGACACAGAATTGTTCTGGAGTTCAGAGACAATGTATATAAAGTGACAGGCACATGCTGAATCTCAAGCATCAGTTATTATATTCATTATCCCTACTAAATCCTATGAAAGTCTAAGGCCCATGGAACTGTGGGAATCACTAAAACAATAAACCTATTCTTTTTTGTTCTATCTATCTATCTATCTATCTATCTATCTATCTATCTATCTATCTTTAAATTTGCTTTTTTGTGGAATTTAATATCACTTTTAAATCCTTATTTATTCATTTATTTAACACTCCAGATTTTATTCTCCTCCAACTATTCCACATCCCATTCCTCTTCCCCACACCCCATCTCCACGAGGAGGATGTCTCTAACCCCTACCCCACCAGACCTCTAAACTCCCTGGGGCCTCCAGTCTCTTGAGAGTTAGGTGAACCCTCTTAGGAGGGTTCATTGTCTCTAATTGAACCCAGACCAGGCAGTCCTCTGCTGTATATGTTGGGTGCCTCATATCAGCTCTTGTGTGACCCATATTTGTTCTTGTCTAAAAGAAGTGCAGGGATGGAAATGGAGAGGAGCCTGAGAAAAAGAAGGTCCAGTGACAGGCCCAAGGTGGGATCCAGCTCAACGGGAGGTCCCAAGGCCTGACACTATTCCTGAGGCTATGGAGTGTTCATAAAAAGAGACCTATCATGACTGCCCTCCAAAAGACCAAAAAGCAGCTGAAAGAGTCAGATGTAGATATCTGCACCCAACCAATGGACAGAAGCTGCTATCCCTGTGGTTGAATTAGGGAAAAGCTGGAAGAAGCTGAGGTGGAGAGCGACTCGGTAGGAGGACCAGCAGTCTCAATCTGGACCCCTGAGATCTCAGACAAACCTACTCTCATGTTGTAATCAACATAAGTTGATGATCAAATTTCCTGCTGTGACATTAGAGATAATATTAGGAAAATATTCTCCCAATAGTGTTTCTTGCAACAAAAGCATCACTTGTCTTGTGAAGTGTTGGTGGACTAGAGTTAATTTCTTCAATAATTCAGTTTTTCAGTTTTTCTTTGATCTTGGTAGGAGGCATCTGCTGTGAGTTCTTGGACAATAGGCAGGTAAATACCAAAGCCCCAGCTGCCCTTGGAATCTAAATATTTCACATTTCATCTGTCTTCTCACAAAGCTTCACTAGATCAAACACTGGAGTCCAGGTTGTTTTAAACCCTCTGATCTACTCAAATTATGCCGAGGCAAAAGAATGCTTTAGTTTGTCAATAAAGTCCATTGTGGAAGGTAGTGTGGAGAGAAAAAGGTAATTACCTTCTCTTGGGAGTTTTATTTTCTTGTGTTCACAATAGGATAAACATTACTCAAAAATGAATGTTTCTCTGGGATCTTCCCTTCTGTTTTCTGGACCATACTATACCTTGTGTTGACATTGCTTTGTTCTCCCTCAATCCTGGCTGTCCTATCCAAAGCTTTGAAGGGCCTCTGCATTCCCATACCATACTAATTCATACCTGTACCAGTGTCAGACCTGAAGTGAGACTACTATGAGGAGAAAGAAAAGGAGTGGCTGATGAAACTGTAACACACCAGGATGATATTTTCAGAGAAGTAGGGGATGTACAGAATTAGAGTCATGGAACTTAAGAAGAAATGTTTTGTGAACATTGTGGAGTTACATGTAGGGGTAGGTACACACTGGAGTGTGAGTGCATGCATGTGCACAACACACACACACATACACACACACACACACACACACACACACACACACACACCAAGTCCAAATTCAGATGACTTTAATTTCTGTAATTGCTTCAATAATTGTTAACTGTTATTCTAAAAATTAGTTCCCACTGTTTATTAAGTCTTCTCTTTGGCCACTATTGTCAGTTAAATAGTACAATCAAGAGTGATCACATGTTTGGATGTGTGCACAGCCTGGTGTGTTCATTATCAAGTCACTACTCTTGCTTTCCTCTTAGGTGGGTCCTATGACATCATCTTTCATAAATGGGAAGCTTGCTGAGGCTCAGCATTTGTGATGAGACCATATTTCAGTGGAGGCCATATTTCTTTGTTTTTCAATTTTTTTTTTAAATTTTTATTTTCTATCATTTCCCTTTTCTTGATTCGCCACGCCCCAAAGGTCTCATATGCCCTTTTCCCTCCCCCTGTTTCCCCACCCACCCCTTCCCACTTCCCTGTTCTGGTATTCCCCTGCATTGAGTCTTTCCAGAACCAGAGTCCACTCCTTCCTTCTTCTCGGACATCATTTGGTATGTGGATTGTGTCTTTGGTGTTCCAAGATTCTAGGCTAATATCCACTTATCAGTGAGTGCATACCATGGATATTCTTTTGAGGCTGGGTTAACTAACTTAGTATGATGTTCTCCAGCTCCATCCATTTGTCTAAGAATTTCATGAATTCATTGTTTCTAATGGCTGAATAGTACTCCCTTGTGTATATATACCACATATTTTTGTATCCATTCCTCCGTTGAGGGACATCTGGGTTCTTTCCAGCTTCTGGCTATTATAAATAAAGCTGCTATGAACATAGTGGAACATGTATCCTTATTGCATGCTGAGGAATTTTTGGGTATATGCCCAGGAGTGGTATGGCTGGATCCTCTGGAAGTATCATGTCCAGTTTTCTGAGGAACTGTCAGACTGATTTCCAGAGTGGTTGTACCAGCTTGCAATCCCACCAGCAAGAGTTCAAGTCTAACATTGACTATCCTGTCAGGCTCTTGACTGCACCCAGAACCTGATCAGCTTGGCGGGCTATCTGTACACCAACCTGCTCCGGCACCAACTCGCTTGGTGGTCTGTGCCCAGCTTACATTGAAGGCTGCTATCTTGCCTTGGGGCACCACAGACAGCTAACCAAGAAAGAGCCCTGTAGACTGAGAGCGCCACCATCTAGACTCCAGCAGTCCAGTCAGGGAAATTCTGGTCCTGCAGGGAATCCTGCAGTTAGACAAAGCCCTGAGACCCGCCACCATCTTGGAGCTGGTGGCCTGACCAGGTCACAACAGAGAACCAACAGAGGAGCCCAGGTCACCATAGAGAACCAACAGATGAACCCAGATCGGTGGAAATAAAGAACTGATTCCTTTTTTTCTATATTCTTTGTTTACATTCCAAAGGCTTTCCCCTTTCTCAGTTCCCCCCTCACCATATGTCCCATAAGTCCTCTTCCCTCTGCCCATTCCCCAATCACCCCCCCCCACCACCACCATTTCTCTGTTCTGGTACTCTCCTACAAAACTGGATCCAATCTTTTCGGGACCAGGGTCCTCTTTTTATTTCTTCTTCTTGGGAGTCTTTTGATTTGCTAATTGTGCCTTGAGTATTCAGAGCTTCTGGGCTCATTAATATCCACTTATCAGTGGTTACATTTTATGTGTATTCTTTTGTGATTGGGTTAACTCACTTAGGATGGATTCTTAAGCTGGCATCTAGGCAGGTCAGGAGGAGACGGCAGGAGGCCAGTTGTGTGACCAGCAGCAAGCTGGGAGGAGACTTGGGTCCAGTCCAGCAGAGCTGAGGAGGTAATTCGGATGCACGGATGTCCTCTGCAACAGCAGCACCAAACGTCAGACTCTCAGGAACTTCAAACACCAACCAGTAACAACAAGACCAACTAACTCCAGAGATAAACAGATGGCAAAAGGCAAACGTAGGAATGTTACTAACAGAAATCATGGCAATATGGCAGCATCTGAATCCAATTCTCTAACCACAGCAAGTCCTGGATACCCCAACACACCAGAAAAACAAGATTTGGATATAAAAGCACTGGCCATGATGCTTCTAGAGGAACACAAAAAAGACATAAACAAATCTCTTAAAGAAATGCAGGGGAACATGAATAGGTTAGAGGCTCTTGGAAACACAAAAATCACTTAAAGAATTCCATGAGGCCGTATTTCAACCCAGATTGTCCAGTCTTTCAGTCTGGGTTCTATGCCATTCCCTAGCATTACTTTTGAGATCTTTACTGAGTCCTGAGGGATGGTGGCTGGTGCCATGTTCAAATTATGCTTCTTGATCATCAGTGCTTAAACTCAGAACAATTTCCTTTGATAAGTATGGGACCACTGAAACATAGCCAGGCTTTCTGCATGTCTTGCTCATACTCCCTCCAGCACTCTGTCTAGTTTACTCTGAGAATGCCCTCTGAGTGACCATGGTCAACCTTGTTTGAAAACTTCTTTGAATAATGTGCTAAATAATTAAGTTCTTCCCTTATTATTCTGCCATGAACCTTTCTATGTCACAGAGATTTGGTGAGATGTAGAGAAATTTTAATCTAGCAATATGCTGCTCTGGCAAGAGATCACATCCAAAGACCTTTTGTGTATGTGTGATATGTTTAGAATACAGACATGCCCTTCGTACACACCTTTAATTCCAAACAGCGAAGGTAAAGTTAGTTTGTAGAGGGCAGCAGCAATGTTTGAAAATGACACCTAATTGAGGGGCAGACAAAGTGATGAATCAGAGAAAGATTTGACAGAATGAGTGAGATAGCATAAACTCAACTCTCATCAGAACAGACAGGAAAGAGAGAAAACTTAAGACTATATATATATATATATATATATATATATATATATATAGAGAGAGAGAGAGAGAGATTTTACTGGGACAGTTGGACAGTTTCAAAGAGACAGGTTGCAGGTAAATGGGGAGGAGCCAGAAATTAGAACAGATTGTCAGAGTTCGTTTGAGACCAAGCAGAGTAATTCAGTCAGTAGGCAAGAGAAGTTAGTTGAATCAATCAGTTAGCATAGAGAGGAGTTAGGCCCAAAGCAGTTGAGTTGAACCAGCCAACCAGAGTTCAGAAAGGGATAGAAAGGGTGAGTTTATTCAGCAGCAAGTCTTTGAGATGATAATTATATCAGAGGAAATTAAAGTTACATTTACAGTATTTTTGATTTTCCTTCCAGGAAACAAGGCTAGACTAGGTTTGCATATTAAGATTTTTGTATCCCAACACTAACCTAGCTAAAGTCTGAATAAGTAAAAAAGAAAATGATAGGAAATTTTAGTCTCATTGAGTTTTTCCTTGGATTTTATATCTATGCAGTCCATTTGAATCCCATCTTCTTTCTTAAACTTGTGACTTTTTCTTCTGTGAAATAAACACACACACACACACACACACACACACACACAGAGAGAGAGAGAGAGAGAGAGAGAGAGAGAGAGAGAGAGAGAGAGAAAGAAACAGAGAGAGGGTTAAATGTACTCACAGTCCATTTACTCGCTGCTTATGTTACTCATGGAGGATGATGAGGAGGAATAAACTACATATTTAAACAGCAAAAAGAAGGTCATTGCTACCTTCTCCATCTCTGAGAATATTGCATCCTAACCTGTCTCCTCCTCCATGGGAAGCCAAGCTATCACACGAGTTTCTCTTAAAGATCCAGGTCCTCAACTAGTCAGAATGTGTACAGGTTAAGACCAGAATGTAGGAACTCAGCTCTGCTCTGGTAGATCCAGAAACAGTATGAAATCTGAAGGTTCTTCATTCAAAAAGAGAAAATGTCTGTGAAAGCATATGAAGACACCATTTGACATTTGGTATGTCAGGCAATGGGTTCCAAAATTTCTGGTGAATAACAAATGCTGAAGATGAATGTACACTTGAATTCACCTCTATTATAAGAGCCAACACATCATTGTAAGCACTAGATATGAGTTGTTGTATTATGCTGTTTAACACAGAATGACAGATGAAAAACTCCACAGTATAGGTACATTTATTGCAGACCTGACTACCTACACACATAGTACATGTACAAGATTTTAGTGAGTGATGATGAAACTATGGTATGTGAAATATTGGAGGGGGTGAAGTGTGGCATATTTATACTATGCTCATTCGATAGATTCAGTGTACAAAACATACACACCTGCACAGTGCACAGCAAACTCAAGATTCTTGAAAAAAATCTCCAGAAAATTAAAAGTAAAATCTTAGATGTATTATTGATTTAGTACTTACACAAATTTTCCAGGTTGCTACTCATCACACTATTATTTCGACCCAATGAAATGGAACTAATAGTATGTTGGTTTATTAATCAGATCTCTAAAAAAAAAAAAATAAGCTCTGATTTCCTGGTTCTGATTTTGTTGTTGAAAGCATGCTTATAAGACTGATTTCAGTAAACTATCAATAGGACATCATTTAATACAGTAAATTATGAATGGTTCTTCACTTAATACAGACTTGGGTAGAGAGACATAGTACTCACTGCATCTGTACTAGATAGATAAGTTGGTATCAGAACCTAAGACATAACATCAAAGTTACTGGAATGGGGTTCAGATATTTGTTATCTTCTGTTCAGTACAAATTAGGCATGTTTGATGTTGTTTGTGGCTGAGTTTTTGTTGGTTTGCTTGCTGGCTTGCTTGTTGAGAGCATTTGCTATACAGCCCAGGCTAGCCTCCAGCTTGAATCCTTCAGCCTCAGCCTCACATGCTGGAATTTACAGGCCTGTGCTATGGATAACTAGCCGTAAAATGGCTGTTTTTAACAGATGGTCCAGGAGGGTTCTGAGAATTTAAGAGCTGGCTTTCATGATCAGATGTGTGTCAGCTTCAGGACACAACTGATAACATGTATACTTTCTTCTCCAAATGCAGGAGCAATGAAGACTGAGCAAGCAGTGTGTGCACATAAGGGAATGCATTAACTAGCTTCTTAAGTAAAAGATTAGTTGCTTCTGATATTTAAAATAGGTGTTGATTCAGAAAGAACTAAAATTGGTGGAAAACATTAAACGGGTTAATATTGATCATTACCAAATTTTCTAGAGCTACTGTTAAAGGGAATCTGATTATTCTTTCTGAATGACCTTTAGGCCCTCACTTGTAGCTCATCAAGAGAATGGCCCGGAAACCCTAACATAACTTCATTTGTTATTTCATTTCATTCCCTCAAAGGTGAAACCACAGCAGAGATTGTAATACATATCCAGGGTCCTTCTCTTCTCTTGTGCTGATCCCCCTTGCCTTTGGATTCTCTCACTTATTAGAGCGCTCACTACAGGACCCTTAACATCCACAGCTGGAGGAGAGACCAAGCCACTGCAATTGTCCCTGACCAGGATGTGCTCTGAGTGCCTGCAAACTCCACTGAAGGACCCTCTTTTCATACCATACTGTGACTGAGAATAGTTATGCCCTCAGAAATCAAGGCAATGCTGGCCTCATTCCATTGTCCAGGTCTGGAGCTAACAGCAAATGTCTCCTTTAACTCTATTCCAGCACTTTCTTTTCCCCTTTTCAAATAGCACAAGAATGTCTTGTTGCCAAAAGGGTGAAGTTACCTGAAATATTTTTTAAATCAGAGAGACAGATGGGATGTAGCCCAGTGCTTACTTAGATATATAGCCATGGGTTCAATCTCCCAGAGGGTAGAGGTAGATAGTATATTTCAATACGCCTACGAAATAAAATTACCTCAGCAGTTTTTATTTAGCTCTTTCCTCATTTAAACACAAGGGAAACTGCCTCTCAGTGTCTTCAAGCCTGAGGGAAAGTAACCACAGGACTGGAAACTCTCCTAAAGAGGTAGGCTACACCTGCACTTGGGCGTGTTTACTGGGAATCAAATGGCAAAGCCAACCCTAATACGATTTCTTTCTCTTATTTTTGTTTTACTTTAAATTTATGTAAACATTTATATTACTAAAGTGAGCCATAATTATTATTTACTTCTTGACGCAGGAATGAGACTACCACACATGTAGCACAAAGGACTAGGAAAAAAATTACTTCTGGGATGCCTGGTTCAGATTAAAAATAGGACTTCCATCTTATTCCTGTAGAGAAGGCAGAGACTGCTCAGACTTAGGACTTAACAAAGCCAGACTCCTTTATCAACAGCCCACGGAAGGGAAGCAGGAGGTACTTAACAGTACAAGAATGAAGAAAGGAAGTGAGGACTTCTGTCAGGCCTCTGGAAGGACATGCCTGGCACAAGCAACTGCCATGGAAACCGTGGACATCAAATGTAGCGGAAGTACTACAAAGAGGCAAGGGACCAAGTGATGTCACACTGGCCCAGATTTGCATTTTGATGACCCTGAGAAAACTTTCAACTGCTTTAGGAGGATGATCAGGAGATCCCCAAAAGAACAAACTGTGTCAGGAAGAAAAGAATCAAACACCTTTACAGTGTCTGATTAAAAATAAGTTGATTTTTTTTTTGTGTGTGTGTGTGTTCTGTAGAGTGAGAAACAGGACTGTTAATTTTCTTCCAGAATAGACAGAGCCTATGTGAATTTTATAGACATCTCTACGCAGTTAATAGAATGGACACAACATTTTCTATGACTTTTAATTCTCAAAAAATGAATGATTGTTGTTTAGTCTAACTTAGTTAATAATATGGGGGTAATAATAAGTTTTTAAAGTGTGGTGTGTGCAGGGTTGCCTAACATTTAAATGTTTACCACCACATAAATATGTAGGGAATATGCTAGTACTGTAATTGACAGTGAAGAAACTGAAGCAATAACCATTTAGTAATACAGAGTGACTGGTTAGTGAGGAGTGGTTCTCTGGGCCTCGTCATAGGACATTGTCTCACAGATAAGGGACAAAGCCAGTTGAGATGACATAAGAAGCTTCATTCTTGTTAAACAGGTACACTACTCGTAACTGATTCTATAGTGGGATGGATTCAGGTAAGTGGGTTGTTTATTTTTTTCAAACTGCTCAGCAAGGTGATAACATTGTGGTATGGCTGGAAACATGATTATAAAAATCCTTTTAATATAATATCTGAGTCACAATTGGTACAACTGAACATTATATCATTGTCTCACTACTACGAGATATAATTTGCATACTGGATATTCGGATCTTTATAATTGAAATTTGTAGTAAATTTAAGATGAAGAAAGAGTTATGCACAGAGGTTTGTGAATCATTTCTGGGTCCAAGAGAGTGATTTGAGGAAAGAGGAAATTACAGTATACAGTCACTATAAAAATGAATATTTTTTCATTTTTTATTTTTATTTATATCATTAAAGTACTCAAATATAATATTGGTGGAGGGCAATTTGTACATACACTAGGAGCCTTACTTTGGTATAGAAAACACTAGACAGTTCTATACTTGTGCATCGCCCTGTAATTGGAAGGGGACTTTGAAATTTACAATGTGTATAGGTGTTTTTTTTTTTTTTTATGGAGAGCTGTATTCAATCCATGGGTGACTTGCAGGCTAATCTAGCAATGTGATGATGCTATGGAGTGAGTCACGGGCCCTTTTTACTGTCACTTTTAGACGGCCAGCTCTACCACTTGTCACTGTGTTCCATAGATGCCCTGTGCTTTGTTGTCTTCTGGGTAAAGTGGGGAGGATGTGAGCACGCACCCTCAGACTATTGCCAGGGGAAGGAGTGGTAGGAAGTATTGCTCACAGTACCAACAGATGCAGCAGCTGGTAATTTCCTTTCTTTATACTTGTCCGGACTTCTCAGATTCCTAAAGGAATTTACTTATGTTTCCTTAGCGTAGAGTAGAAACACAAACACAAAATTCTTGCAATACAAGCATGGGTACCTTCAACTTGATAGTGACCTGAGGAGGAAGGGGTCAGGCACTAAGATGATATCGCATGCTCTTTGAATCCTAAAGGTACTATGGTGATGAGAGGTGTACCCTACAAGCTAGATCTCCATCCACGGGAAGGATTGGAAGTGAAGAGCAAGGACTGCTGTGCCGGGACTTGCTGTTTCCAACCCAACAAGCATCCTAGCAATGCCTTACACAGCTCTCCTCAGGAGGGTTGGCTTTCCACCATGTCGCCGTGCTTCCGAGTATCTAAAGAAGAAAGAGGAGAAGGAAGGAAGGACACAAGAAAGGAAGAAGGAAGGAGGAAACAAAGGCAAGGGTAGAAGGAGGATGAAAGGAGAAAGGTGGAAGGAGGAAGGAAGAAGAAACAAAGGAAAAAAGAAGGAAGAAACGAGGAAGTGAAAAGTGGGAAGGAGGAAAGCAAGCAAACAAGAAGGAAGGGACAGAGATCAAACGGAAGGGAAGACGGAAAGATGGAGAAAGGAAAGAGGGAAGACAGATAAGTGGAAGGAAGGGAAAAGGCGAAAGAGAGATCCAGAAAGTAACAAAAAGGAAGGGAAGGAAGAACCAAAACGGAAGGAAAGAAGAAAGGAGAAAGAAAAGAAAAAAGATAAAGATGAAGATGAAGATAAAAGGAGAAGAAAAGGAAAAATTGAGAAAGGAAATCAGGAAAAAGTAAGGGAAGAAGGATGGGAGAAAGAGGAAGGAAGGAATAAGGAAAAAGAGGGAGGGAGAGTAAAGAAGGCAGAAGGGGAAGAGGGTAAAAAAGATGAAAAGAAGGAAGAAGAGGGAGGCTACAGAGGGAGAGAGGAGGGAGGGGAGAGAGCTGGGGGAGAGGAGGGAGAGAGAGAGGAAGGAGGGAGGGACTGGAAGGAGGGATGGAGGGAATGGGGGAGGGGAGGGAGGGAGGGAGGGAGGGAGGGAGGGAGGGAGGGAGGGAGGGAAGGACTGACAGAAGGAAGGGGAGGAGGCTTCAGAACTGTCACCAACGCATACCAAAGTGATGTTCTGGAAACTGCAAGAACAGGTCCCCGGTGGAACGCCAATGAGGTGGTGGGAACCGTGTGGGGCACTGAGGGACTGATAGTGATCATGCGGGTTAAAGGGCAGCACCCAGAGAAGGGCAGTGTTTCCTGCCCTTCAGGACTCCTCGGATCTTTAATGAGTGGAATTGTGAATGCTGTTCACTTTGGTCTCCACATCTGTGCTCTACACATCTAGTGACTTTTATTATGGCATTAAACTATTTCTCAAGCCTTCCTGCCCCTTGAAGCCAGTGTCATATTTTAAAGGGGTGAGTGCTTGAATAAATATACACACAGAGGGGAAAGCCCATCTGAGAAGGCAGGTCCAGCCTCCACCCCCACAAATATGCTCAGTGTCTCAATACACAGAGGCTCCCTTCCCAGAATAAATCATTTCCAGGCCCAGGGCTGCATAGAAGTCCCAGTCGGAGAGCACAATTCACAGTGGCTGTCATCACATCCAGAGCATTTCGTAGCTGAAGAGGCTGTTTTAATTATAAGACAGAGCAGTGCTTAGGAAAACCAAGGGAAATGGATGCCATCCGGTAGCAAACATTTTAATAGGAGATTGTTGGTTTTGAGGCCTTCGTTCTCTGGTTTTTGATCCTAAGAGGGTCTGACCTTGGTGGAGACATCTGGGAAAAAAAAAAAAAAACCAAGCTTTGAGCAGTCTCTGCAGGACCTCTGGGCTGCTTTGATACTGGGGTTTTAGAGTGAAGACTATCTTTCTTCAAGTACCCATCTCGTACTGGGTTTCCATCTATATAGTCAACAGCCGATACCAGCTGTACTTTCTGCCAGGCACTGGAATACGGAAGTGAACAGCATAGTAGTCACCCAGCCTGGATATGCGTTGTCTTGGTGAAAAGCAACCCATCTCGGGAAACCTTACATCTGAGAGATAGCTACCACAAGGGGGGTGGGGCCCCTCTTTATGTGGAAGAACATATCCAAGGCGTCAGTCATCAGCAACATCAGAGATGGTTTCCGCAAGGAAGTGCGGGCTGAGAAAAGGCAAGATGACTGGGAGACAACCTTGAGGGCAAGACTGAAAGACAGGCTTCTAAGGAGTTCACCTGGCTATCTCAGGAGAAAGTAGCCTGAGGGAGGGGGAGAGGGGGGGGCAGAGAGAGGGAGAGGGAGGGAGACTGGAGAGGGGGAGGGAGAGAGAGGAGAGGGAGAGGGAAGCTGCTGAGGAAGGGGTTCATTCAGACCTTTCACCAAGACCTATGACCACAGTCTTAACCTAGCTGTGTGAACTAGACAAAGCCTTCCCTCTGTAGGCTAGCGCCACAAGGCTAAGAGACTCCAAGCCACAAGCAGGCAGACCTGCCTCCCAGGCATGGCTACCCACTCCTGAACTTGAGCTTGCAGCTGCTGCCCTTCCCGCGTAGTTTTGTCCAGAGGAAGAGGTGGCCTTTCCAGAACCCACAGAAGGACCGTGTCATGCTGCAACACACGGATTCGGTCTCTCCATTCGGTCGCTCCATCGCTTCATTCACTTAAGACTCTTTTCTTGTTTATTATGCATGCAGAAATAGTAACGGTTGTTTCTTATGTACCAGGCATCCTACTAGAGCCTATTACAAACTTCATCTCATGGGAATCTCAGTAAGCCACCCACCCCTCCAAGTAGAATGATATTGTCATTCTCTTTCCATGAAGGAAGAAGTCCAGGATTAACAGGTTCGAGTGACCTACCTTAGGTCACAGAGTTTAGAAACAGTAGAGAAGAGCCTTGAATGGGGTCAGGGAAGAAACCGCCCTAAAAAGGATTCTCTGAAGGGTGGTGATTTAAGGGAAACGTTTCCTTCTGGAAGATGAAGGATCTCTCTCTCTCTCTCTCTCTCTCTCTCTCTCTCTCTCTCTCTCTCTCTCTCTCTCTTGATGGGAAGAGGTGAGTGTTGAAGAATGCTTCTAACTTAGCAGTCTACAACTATCTAGAAGTTTATTGCAAACCTCCCACCACAGAACGGTGGAGGTGAGGGAGGGCTGCTGGAGAAAGCCTGAGCTGTGGAGCCAGATCACCCGGGCAGCAAGGCCCACTCTGCTCCTTCCTCTGTCACTGGAAACGCTTCGCCTTCTGGTGCCTTCACACCAGCATTCCTGACTCTCTCACACCCGCCTATCGTGTAAGGCTTGTCAGGTCTCACTTGTTGGAGTGAGTGAGACTGGAGAATATCGGGGTGTGCTGTTACAGAGCTCTGCTTCAGAGCCGAGAGCGAGGCTGCACAAAAATGTGGCCCATGGTGCAGTGCGCGGGGGATTTAAGGCAGAGGCAGCACTCAGGGGGGTGAAACCAATTAGATTCATTGCAGGTGTAGACCGTGGCTGTCTCCATGAAGTCTGGAGCAAGGACTTTGGCAGGAACATATTTTTATTTTAGTTTTCATTTTTTTTTTTTGGTTGCCTTAATTAACATACCCGATGCAGCAAATCTTAGCACTTAGTAAAAGAACCCAGTGTATCTTTGCTACAAAGTTGTGTGAGAATTAGAAATGATCTATGGTTCCTAAAAGAAATAACCATAAAGAAGGAGATTGGATCTTTATTTTGAACACAGCAAGAAGCATGGGAGTATATATAATGTAAGAATCTGAAACTTCCATTAAGACTTCTCAGTTTTCAGAAACCAAGTTTGATGTTTGTGTCTGGTGGTAGTAAATGCAAATGTTAACCCAACCCTAATTGTGTTTTAGCTTTTGCCCTGACTGTAATAAAGACTCCCAGGCTAGGAAATGGTTCACAATTTGTTAGTGGGATAGGAAACTTTTATTAGTAGTGGAACACCCACATGACTGTTGATTTCTATTTATAAAATTCTTCCCATTTTTCTTCAGGTTTATCAAGGGATTTGGTATTTTCTAAGACATTTAATTCGGTGTCTGGGTGCTTCGCTAAGTAAATAAACAGAAATTTTCTTTCTATTGCTAGACCAAAAAAAAAAAAGTTTTCTTTTAGAAGTCAGTAGAGGGCGCTGTTGGCATTTGATTTGGCCCTCTAATACCATAGCCGTTCCCTTAATTAATTCAATGTTTGAAATCAAACCTCCGTTTAAATGTAATGATATTAATATGTGAGAATAGATGTGTAAACGTGGAGATTTTCCATTCCCATTAAATAAACCCACAGAACCAAAGGTCTCTAGTTCTCCTCTGAGCCCCTTTGAGAGTGCTTATGTATAGAAACGTTGGCTGCTATAAATTAAAGCTGCGCGCAGTTGAGTTCATGCATCCAGGCGATGAGTCAACGTTTTGGAGACTGATTGCAAGTCGGGGAAGAAAGCAGCTTCCTGTGGTTCTCAAGAAAAAGAGGGAGAAAAGAAAGCAAAAGTGGCATTATCCCTAGATCCTTACTTCATGCTTTTCAAAAGAAACATTCTATTTGCTAGGGTTAAGGTGAAGTTTATTGTATTTAATCCAGGAGTAGATATCACTTTGTCGTTAAGATTCTAGGTCTATTTGAGACTCTTTTGATCCCTTGATTTTTTTTTTAAATTATTATATTCCTTCTATTCCAGTTTAAGTTCCTTGGCCACAGGCTATAAAGATTGCCACCGCCCCCATATTTGAAGGCTATCTCTACTTTTGTATTTAGACTTTCATTGAACTAGATTACAAAGTAACAATCTCCAAGAACCCCATTCAAGGTTTGTGTTTATTTGGCTGATACTTCTATGATGCCAGGGCACCAGCTGCAAATAGGAAGCGGTGGATCTGTGGCGAGCCACTGAGAGGAGCAGGTAAACTTTATCTTCAAAGGGCCTCCGAGGATAAGGACACTGCCAGGCAGCCCAGGTGAGGGAAAGGAAGGCTGGCTTCTGATTCATCTAGAGTCTTTCCTATAAAGTGAACATGAAAGTAAAGCATTCAGCATTTAAATCAGTGACATTAAAGACTTGCCACTTTACCAATCTTAAAATAGAAAATGACTTGCGGGGACAGTGAAGGAGGCAGCCTTCAGTTTATGGTATCACAGCAATGGCTTCTGGGACATACCCCCACCCCCACCCCTGCTGCTGCCCAGGATGGAAGGCTCCTTCCTTGGGTTGCACAAAACAGGGCATGCAGTTGATTGTGTTTCTGAGTATACAAGAAGTGCCACTTTCTGGGGACAGTAAAACACATTGCATTTTGCAAACAAAACACCAAGCCAAAGGCACGTCACTGTTCACAAAACACATGGAACTTCTTGGAAGGCAAAGGGAAAGAGAGAGAGAGAGAGAGATCGTTGTGCGTTTTAATCGAAAGGTAGGAAAGAGCTGTGATATTGTCAGGCAGCATCTGGTTCTCTCTGATCGTTTATACTCTTTAGTGTGTCCGCGTTGGTCTATGCTTGTGTTGATTTCTGGCCTTCCAATCAAGATTAGTTTTACTTTTCATTCTAATAGGAAAAGCTTGACTCTGCCATTCAGGTAGAATTAAAAAAATAAATAGAAATGCTTTGTGGTTCTTGAATGCTCTAGATAGCTGGGCAAAAAGGCCCAGTACTACTGCAAGTACAATTTTAGGTGAAATTTTTGTTCCGTGTGAAGCATTAATTTTAATAGAGACTTATATATAAATGCTCATTTGAATAATAATGTAAAATTAAATTTAAATTGTAAATACCGTCCAGTACTAGCTGTTTTCTGGCTCAAATTCTTCAGCACATATGGTGCTAGCATAAGCTTGTGCCTGTCTGCCTACTCTGGGTAATTTTGCATGCAAATAGTTTTAGTGCCTATGTTGAGGTGCTAAAACGTGTTTAGTACACTTGAAAATATTTGCATTGCAAAAGGAGAGTGAATCTCCTGAGGAAAATCAAATTGATATTTTGTATTAAGAGACCACTCTGGGTACCGTGTGGTCTTCTATGAAGAATTCTGTTTACAGTACAGCTAGCATTTTTAATTGACCTTTAGAAGAAAAGGTCTGGCAATAGCTTTGCCAACTTTATAAACCGTTGGGCCATCTTCTGGCAATGTTCTTCACATTAATCGGAGAGAGAAAGAAGTCATCTAGCGGCTTTCGCTGCACTGTCACTTCTCAAGCCTCAGTTTGGTGGATTGGTAAGAGAACTCTGAAACTTAGAATCCCGCGTTTCAGCTGGAATGCGCCTAACCAATTATCTAACTAGCTCACCACCTAGCTCAGGGAAGGCTTGCGTGCAGGGGCGCAGCCGTGGATGCTGGGCGTGAGGCCCCACACACCATTCCATTTGCCTCAGTCCCATCTGCTGCATTTACGGGAACCAGTTCGTTAAGTCTGAATTGAATCCAAATAAAATGCGTTTCTGACGCAAGGCCGATGGCTGGTGCCATTCTCCGCTGCATTATGTCAAATTAGAGTTTGTTTGGAAAAGAGGTTACAGAGAGCCTGCGCAAATGCCGCTTGCACGGAACATTGATCGAGTAAGAGTTCTGCACAAATTCAGCCGCCACTTGCTATAAACAAAAGCCCCCCTCCCCAGTTTGACTCCTATTCACCAAGACTGAGTCAAAATATTAGAACCTCTAATGAAGTAATAAATAAAATCCAAGACAGGCTAGGAAAGGGCTGGTGGAAGTTCTCTGACAGCCATCTTTTTCATGCTTTTAGAGAATTTCATTTTATTACCTATGCTAGTTGGGGAGGGGTGTGTCCTTATAAAATGAAAGTAGTCTAGTGTCTGCAGAAGAACGAAATGATATGGGGCACACCGGAGGAAGCCAGAGTGGGGGGGATTTCCCTCCCTGTATCTCCCTCTGAAGAGAAGGGAGGCTGTGAGATTCTAATGACTCCTGTTGTTGGAGAGGGGCAAGTCTGTTTTACCCCAAGCTCCACGGAGAAAGAACTGCCTACTGCAGATTGGACAGAGCTTGGAACTCCAGGGTGTACACAGGATATTTGTTCTCTTCCTCCCTGTCACTTTCCATAGTGTCTGTAGCATTTTGTACCAATGAATATCAGAGATAGGTAGCAGGCAAGAGACAAAAGGAACTCTTTACAAACTCAAGCTAGCCTGTCTTTATACTATGGGATGAAACTCCTGGTTGCAATCTATTTCTTTAATTTTTTTTTCCTTTTGAAAAAAAAAAAAGAGGCTTCTGCTTTATGTAGGAGCTTAGCACATCAATCAACCCATTAAGCAAGCAAATAAAGCAATATCTAAACAATAAATCATTTTGAATTTCATGCATGCACAGACCTTTTGATACCGAAATGACAAGAGAAATTTGGGTCTTGAGGAGGCTACAGACACTCCTCCAACAATTTTGCATATAAGATAAGGAGTAATTCTACACTCTGTTGAGCTGCTCATTCAGGATTCTAAATCTCGGGGCGTCTTTTTTCCTTTGGTGATGGTGGAGTATATGATAGCCAGCGTGGAGTAGTTTGTGCGTGTGAGTAAGAGCCTGCTAGCACATGTGTGGTTGAGCGGGGGAGCATGCTGTTCAGGAGAAACCCGCCACACATTTCTGCCATCACAGACGGTGGGCAAACAGCTGTCTGCACAGCTGAGACCACTGGAGCTGCTTGCCCTGCTCCAGTAACTCGCGAGCACATGGCTGGTCCCTGGATGGCACCAAGCCCTGTGCAGCAGCAGAGAGGCCCCAGCTTTCCCGAGGCAGAGCAGGCGGGGACTTTGCCACCAGACACAATAAGCATGTGAAATCAGGTCTCATGAATAATTCATCCTTAGTGTCCTATGAAACAAAGAAATGGTATGTTTGCTGGGAGATAACCATGTTCTGGCATTTGTAAATCTTTCTGGATTTGGAGTTGATCATGTTTCTGGTGTTGGAGAAATGTTTTGTTTTGTTGTGTTTTTTAAATTTTTCTAACACAAGAAAAAGTTGGAAATTCAACATAGTAATTTTACAGTGGAGGTCTTCCATGACATATTGAATGGTTTATACTAGTTTGGCTCATGATTTAGGAATCTGAAAAAAGTAAAAATCTCATTTGGTGAAAGGGGATGTTAAAATCGGTTTGCTGCCACAGACTCCAGCAGGACAGAGAGCTCTCAAGATTCTTTTTCTTACAAGGCAAGCGGCCCACTCTGCTGGTGCATGCTTCGTTGCTGCGAGCTGGAGAAGCTGCCGGGGCCCCAGCATGTCACAGCATTGCAGGGAGAACAGATCCCTCACTTTCACCATCAATTTAAGAAAACATACTTTGGTGAATTGAACCCTAAATTGCTGGAGGGACACTCAAATGCTTACACGTTTAATACCAGTTAAATTAATAACACAATAACTCCTCAAGAAAAAGAAGCTACTCTCTATTCCTGTACTGTAGCTGGACTCGATGCCACGGACCCACAGGCACGGGTGAGCCCGTGCATTTGCCTAATTGGTGCTTCTAGAGGGTTATGTGGACCAGCCGTGCCCCTAAGCTTATTGTAATTGTTATTTATGATTAGAATCGGCGCATTCGTCCCACTAAGTTTTTAATATCCTCAAGAAAAAGGACAACCTGGTTCTTCTCTTGCCCCACCAGGAATGACCTCATCCGTTTCTGCTGGTTCACGCAAGCTCTCTCCACGCACCCTCTTGCTTTTCTTTCTTCTTGTGTGTTGTTCACTAGCTCCTTGCCCCTCCCCAGCGTTCAGATTGCCCACGAACCCACGAGTTCCTCTGTATCACCGTCCTCACACAATCTCATCGGTTTGATAGAGAATGTCAGAGAGAGACCACACTGATTTTGCAGAGTGAGTGTAAAGAGAAGCAGAAGCGGGATGAGGTTTCCCCGTTAGGTGCTGGAATGAAAACACAATTCCCTTTCTGCTTTAGGGTGAGAGGGTTGGCAGATGAGGTATAGAATTGGCAGGCGGTAGAACTTCTGGTGGAGAGAAGTCTGTGAGCACCTTGAGATGCACCTTGTGAGTGTGTGTGTGTGTGTGTGTGTGTGTGTGTGTGTGTGTGTGAGAGAGAGAGAGAGAGAGAGAGAGAGAGAGAGAGAGAGAGAGAGAGAATACACAAATGCAGCTGAAGCTGACCTCAAGCCCTTGTGTCTGACGGAAAGAACCTGAGTGCTGTTGACTTCACGTCTTTCCTCGTTGTTCCAGGCTCCCTCCCATCCACCACGCATGGAGTAGCCTTGCTGTGCAGTCACCTATGACTGGTCTCCTATACTTAGACTGTTCATGGTGTTCATAAATAAAAGTATGATAGCTTAGTCTTTAGAAAAGATAATAGACTTTGGAGAGACCAAAGTTTGGTCAGTGTTAGGAGTGACTTGGACTAGTCACTCAAGAAGAGTGGCCGTTTCCCCTGATTTTCTGTGCGTGGCGACTCTGAGCTCCAGCCGTTACCGCATCACACACTTTGTTTCAGCACAGAGTTTGCAGAAGGTGCTTGGGTCCCCTCTTCTGAGCACTTCAGACTCAGTGGATTGCTCTATTCTGCTGGGACAATATTACTGAGACTTGCAGCATTTGCTTCCAGTCTGGAAAAAACAATCTTTTATAGAAATAGTAGGCAAATTGATATTTCCAATTATGTATATTGTGGTTAAAATATTTGAGAACTATGAGGAAATAAATGCTATCTAAGGGAGTCAGATATGGTAACAAATGACGAGAAATGACAGGAGAGTGACCAACACCAACACCTGTGAAACTGGTACTATGCATGATGTAGAGCAGTCATGATGTTCTCTGATCAGAGACACCTGGAATAGTGCTACCCTTCTCTTTGCTCCATTTGTGCTTCCAGAGACAGTCACCCTGTCTGGATTATATATTACCTCATCTGAAAAAGCCCACAAAAGCGCAGACCTCAAAAATCATATTAAAAAAAAAAAACAAGCAGAATTAGTCCTGGCCCTAGGATAATCGGGCAGTAAGACTGGAGTAAAATTAGGGTTTGGTTCCCTCTAGAAATTTGGAGGTGGCTCTTCCTTGTGTGGAGTGCTTCCCTGCCCCCACCCACAGTAGGAAAGTTTATGTGGTCCAGGTTAGTCTTGAACTTGTGGCCATCCTCTTGCTTCAGGCTTCCAAGTGCTGTGATTACAGGCTGGAGCCACTAGCTCTGGCTTCCCAGCATGACTATCAAAACAACAACAACAACGACAATGACAACAACAACAAAAGAGAAGCAAGAATCTACTGTCTTCTCTCCTTTCTCAACAGTGTCTCATGCAAGGAGGGGGCAAAGGGCTTGGGAAGCACAAGGTTGAGCCTGCACCTCCTGTTTTTCTTAGCTCTGTCTCATAACATTCATTCCTAGATGCCTGCTAGTGTAGACTCCGTATCTGAGCTGAGCCTCCCTTCCATTTCCTGTGTGATTGATATGGAAAATCTGAGCAATTTCCACAACACAACTGGTTATGAGCTATCATACAGGTGCACTGAGTTTTTAATTAATCTTAAAAATGTTTTTAATAATTAGTAGCAATACCACTAATTGGCACGTAAGCCATTCTTGTACCAGCAGGCAAACTGTAGCTTTACTTCAGCACACCCACACCCAATCAGCTGAAAATTGCTCGAATGCTTATCTTATAATTACTGTGCTTAATGCTGTTTGCATTGTTTGGAAGCTTTTGTGATTAATTGATTTTATTTTATTTTTTTCAAACCTCAACCTGTACAAGGAACTGCTAGGATTAGTCCTTTGCTGAGTAACATCTTATTTATGTTGAATTGTTTGGACACATATAAGGGAAAAATAATAGGGTTTGTTTTCACCTGCCAAACATAGCGCTTCTGTATAAACTATGGCTAGATAGACTCATGTAGAAAGGAAAGCTGCTACCTGCAAGGCTTCAGTTGTCTCTCTCCTCAGTGATTCAGTGAATGGCACAGAATACTTTATACTTTTTTATTCTTCTGAGCAGATAACAGTATATATATATATATATCTATATATATATATAGATATATAGATAGATAGATATAGATATAGATATAGATATAGATATAGATATAGATATAGATATAGATATAGATTTGTTTTGTTTTTCGAGACAGGGTTTCTCTGTGTAGCCCTGGCTGTCCTGGAACTCACTCTGTAGACCAGGCTGGCCTTGAACTCAGAAATCCTCCTGCCTCTGCCTCCCAAGTGCTGGGATTACAGGCGTGCGCCACCACGCTCGGCTGATAACAGTATTCTAAGAATTGCTTTCTTGAAACAAATTGCACAGTTGTTCCTTGAGCACCACACACACAAACACACACACACACACACACACACACACACACACACACACACCCGCATGCCAGCCATTATGTCTTGGGCCCAAAAGCCACAGATAAGAAGAGGCCCAAATCCCGAGCTGACTGAGATTGCTGGTGAACTGGGTAACTGCAGATGAAGCCGGTGAGCCTGTCAGTGTTTTGAGATTAGGGAACAGGACCTAACGTTTAAGGATGAGAGTAGGTAAAGAAACAAATCTGACTTCCAAATTAGAGGTTGTTAAGGATTGGTTATGGACTGGTGCTGGAGTCCGACATGGGCATGAAGAGTTCTTTTCCTATTCATTTACTTCTCGTCGTGCAGCTGCTGAGATTGTGATGTGGCCAGGGGTGGGCTGGGCAAGCGGGGAAACAAAACAAAACAACAAAGAACAGAAGTGGGCATTACAGAGAAGAAGAGCCCAGGATTAGGTAGAATACCAGAGAATCAGGTTCGAAAACGGAGCAAGAGCTAAAAACACACCTGAGGATGTGAGAACCAGGAGATTCCCGACAGCCTTAAATGTCAGTGAGCAAACATATTCCAAGTCTTTCCCTTCTGTCTCTCATTGTTTGCATAATCTAATGTCCCAGGAGGAGACTGGAACTCTGTGAATAATTATTAAAAAGTCGTAAGGGCAATGGATGGTGAGTAGCTCAGATTCGACATGAAATAAGACACATGATATCTTGTTATGTGCCACATGTAAGGGCTGGCTTTCTGCACATGAGGCCTGTGAAGTCACAGAGGGCCCATGACCCACAGACTCCAGACTTGCTGTCATATGCTAAGCTACCGTTAGGAGTGAAATTCTTAATCATCGTCAACAAACAATCCCGTATCTTCATTTACAGTGGTGCCAGAGACTTTGCAGCTGGGTCTTGTCATAAATTCTGTGGTAGGGACCTGTACTAACTGTGTAGAAACATAAAGGTGGGAGAATTCCAAGAGTCATGAAAAATCCCAGGTGAAGGAAGCAGAAGTAGTGGCAGTCAGTGTTTACCTAGAATGGGATAAGGAAGAGTAGGTGATGAAACCTAGAAGGTTTAGATGCAATAGATGTCAAAACCCTTTATGATTAAAAGAGTAAAAATACCCTTTTAAGAGTAGTAAAAGGAAGGAATCTGGGGGTTAATATAGTATTTAATAATCCCGACATCTTTCGAGAAAGTGGCACACATCTGGCCTGTTGGCGGTACTGGAAGAATTCAGCCACAGCCAACCAGACAAACGCAGTAATTTAGCTCTCATTCCTGTCTTCCCTTCAACCAGGCTTCTCCTGCAGGCATGGAGGCATGATCTGTCTGTCCTTAGTGAAGAATTTCATGTCTTGGCACCAAGTTGCTGTGTTTATGGCAGCATATGCCCAAGTGGAATGGTTGGAGAATGAGCATTGCTAGATAGTTGATTGCATAAAATTATTTTAGGCATGAAGCATCTATGCTTTCTCCCATTCAGTCCTGATGAAACCATTTTATAATACAATCCTCGGAGTCTAGACCAGCTGTCTTCTTGGATGAGGGTTTCCTTAACACACCTATTCTCTTTCAGTCTTTGTTGGATTATATCTGATCTATTGCTGTTGAGATACTACATAATCCACACTACCTTTAAACTCATGCTGATACTCCTGCTTCACATCCCCAGTGCCTGAATTAGACTCATACTACCATGTCTGGCCAGTAGCGATGGACTTTTTGTCAAAACCTATTTTCTTAGGTCATCAGTAAGGCAGCCCAGCAGGTAAAGGAACCTTGTAGCTAGGACTGATGACCTGAGTTTGATCTTGGGACCCACATGGTAGAAGGAAAATATCGACTTTCACAAGTTGTACTGTGACCAAACAAATTGGAAAAAAAATTAAAGTTTTTTTTTTTTTCTACAGAGATAAACATACTTTCTCTGAAACACTCACCAAGTCCTATTTTGGAATCTGGAGAGTAAGCGTCACTCTTCTGCACAGACACCCAAGATAGATTTTCTGATTACAGAGAATTAGTGGCCCATTCGGTTGGAATATGTTATGTGTACAAAAGATTGCCTTTAAAGCTTTTGCAAACTCTATGTTGTAGGGATGAGTCTGACAGACAGTTCTCTTTTGAGCTGAATAGGATTATGCTTTGTTTCCAGGAGAGCACGGGGAAGCTTCGTCTACAGATTCATTATGCTTTCTGAACTCCCTACTCCCCCTGGGAAACCTCTTCTCCATTCCCTCTGTCATTTGTTACGCTCTGGGCTCACACCCAGCTGAAGCCATTGCATGAGAGACAGAGCCAGTCACAAGTGCACTTGTGCCAGGAAGGACAGCCCAGACGTTTGCCATCTGTGTCACAGCTCCCTCAGCTTTCTCTAGCTTCTTCTTAGCTTGTTGTTTAGGAGCACACCCGTGCGCACTGCCCCCTCCCTAGCAATGGGAGCAGTCAGCATATCACACAACGCTAGATTTTATTTTTGAGTGATGTCATCTCTTATAGTATTTCCTCAACTTTTTATTAATATTCTATTAATGATAAACAATGAAGCCTTTGTCAGGTGGGTGGGTGTGAGACAATCTACTCAGTAATAACAATAAAAATCAGAGTCCAAAATGACTTTTTTGTGTTACTTGATATGGAAGTCTGGTCAACTCCATCGATACTCGTAAACTCCATTCTATGCTTGAAAGAGAATCACAATTTCACAGACTTGAGGAATTTCTAAAGAATCATATTGACCAGAGGCGGCATCTACAGCAAGAACTAAATCAAGAGCACTTGGTTTCAGCAGCATGTATGCTGCCCTTTCATGCCGAAACTGAAGCTGTCACATGATGCTCCTCTGTGTCCTTGAATATTGATGTTAGGACACTATAAGAAATAGACTTAACCTATTCACCTGGTGTTCTTTCTCTCATATATCATAACCTAAGTTCTTTGTACAGGTTTTCTACTTGATTATTTAATATTGGGCCAAAGTAGAACTACACAATTTAACTATAAAGAACCAGAACTGAGAGAATACCAGCCAGACACAAAAAAGCAGAAATTAAGGTAGACCTACTCATAAAAGCAGCAACTAAATTGTAGAGGGTCCATCATAGGAAAAGATAAACACATTTCTGTTAATCCTTACAGATAATTAAGACAACAAATATTATTCATATTTTAAAAACAAGGAAGTCAAGGCTCGAAACATTTGAGACATTCTTTTTAATTCAGTCTATTTTTAAGTGAGGAAATTGGGGTCCCAGTGAGGAGCTGAGGGGGAAAGCCTGTCTCTGGCAAAGCTGACCCTGGCCAAATGTGGCATACAAGATGCAGTGTGTGTTCATGCCACAGCGTGTCTGGTGTAACCTGAAATTCCTTTTGTTGTATGTTGAGTTTCTGAAATATTACAATGGTCATCGAGATTTTAGTACCAAATATCTTGCTTTAAGACTTTGCAACCGAGGATGCAAAAACATTGACATGTAGATCTATAGGTGAGAGCAACGGAGAACCATCATTTCTATTAATTCGCCTTAATACTATTGGCATTATCCTTTTTCTTATGGCATATATATTAAAAAGCCATTTTTATATAAAACGTGTTTTACATATTTATATCCCTTTACTTATGTTTTCCAAAGTAATATAGAGGGGGCACTAATTAAAATTCAGCCTCAATTCTATTTACTATTTCAATATCCACCCACACTTCCAAATCACAGTTTCCTTTTCTTTTGATTTTTGTCAAATTCTTGCCTTATTTAATAGAAGGAAGTGTCGCCGGGAAGGTGGGGTATCCATTTGACAACCCACGTCTAGTAGAGATGTGTTGACCATGAAGGAGTCAGTCTCTCCTGGGCCATACGTGATGGCGTTTTAACTAGCTGGACCAGCAGCGGTTGTGGCTGATTGGCAGAGTCCTTGAGCACATCTGCAGCTAAGGCACAGCTCTGTTCCTGTGGGAGAATCAATTTCAAAATGTGGGGAGATCTCAACTGTGTTGGAGGTGCAGCTAATAAGGTGCTTCTGTTTTCTCCCTGTGTTCTATGCGGGTACTGGAAAGTCACTTCCCTTAGAAATGATCCTGATACCTCAATTAGCAATGACAGACAAGAGAGGAAGTACTAGTATGAACTTAAAAATACAGGGTTTCCTCTACTTTCAAGGTCTTTGAGAAATTAAAATCAGATATAGCTGTGAAACCACAAATGTAAAGCACTAAAGGAGCTTCTGTCCAATAAATGCATCTGGTTAGGAAGCCCTACGTCCCAGTATCTGGCTGGGAAGTGTTTTGGCTCTACTTATAAAGCTTGTTTTGCTGTTGGAATGACCGCCTGGTACTAGATTCTTTGACCCAACATTGTATCACTTCCTTATGGGGTGCATCCCATGCCTCCGTGCTGAGTCTCGAGAGACGGGATAGAGTAAAATTTCAGGGGTTGGTGATGCAAACATGAGTTGATAATGATGGAGAGTCTCTCAGGGGTAGGTGGACAGAATTAAGAGCAGAGCTTGCTAGGCGTTATTACCCTTAAAGGATAATATACATTATCTTCAGCTTATCATTCGTCAATACAAAACAGTGATACTGACGTCTAGAGAAATGAAGTCCCTTTGTACTTTGTTTTCCATGAACACTCTGAAGAGAAGCACTTCATTCTGAATGATGACACAACAGTAGTCAGGGGCTGTGATGCCTGCCTAGTGGAAAATGTAGCTTCAGCTCCCTAGAAAAACCCCATGATGGCTGGTTTTTTAAAAAATATTATTAATTTAATTTTATGACAAGGATTAAAATAACCGAGTGACTGAAAAAGCCCAGTCTCCCAGAGAAAGGGAGCTGTATATCCCTGCAGACATTTGTGGTCTGTGGCACACTGGTTGTGAACAGCAGACTTCCTACAATGGCTCTGCCCCTGAGAGACTGCACAGCAGGCTTGGGCAGAGACATCCATCCACTTACGGTCCCAGCAGCATTTGCTGGGGATCCTTGTTGAGGCGAACAGGGGACATTAGGCGGAGGGTCTCACCTCACTTCCTGGGTCCTGCTGGCCGGTTCCCTGCATCACCCTTTCCTGGTAGTCTCACTAAATACCTTCTATGGAGTTTTGAATCACCAAAAGGGTTCTTGTTCTCTAGAAACCAACCAGACTAGGTGCAAATAGTTTTTCAGCTGGCTCTCACGTTACCCCCAAAACAATAAAGAAACAAAAGATCCATCGGGTTAAATGACCTTTACAAACCCATTCTCTATTACTGTACTGGAGCCAAATCCAAGACCCCAGGACTGCAGATTTCCAGTTCATCTGGTAAATGAGGAGACCCAGGAGGGAACTTGCCTAAGGTCACACAGCCCCCGAGGGCCAGAGTCAAGGGCTGAGTTCATATAACCAGCTCCGGAACTCCTGCTTTCCACCTTCAATAAATGGTTCTGTCCCTGCCTACTTTGATACCTTTGCTTTATTGAGAAAATTATATGTAATTATCTAAAGGCATGAGAGTCCATTTTGTATCTCTTTTAGAAATATGTGTGTGTGTGTGTGTGCATAATACACAGACAATTTTAAAAATATTTATTTCAATTTGTATATTAAGACCTTTGTTCAGAACATTCATTTGGCTTAGCAATGAGTGATACTCAGACTGTATACATATTCTGGCCAATTAAGTTAACAAAACTGTCGTGCACAGAGTATCTACTTCTAAAAGAATTAAAAATTAAAATAAACTTGACACCCAAACTCTACTCAGCATAATTCAATATCTCTTAAATTCTGCTTTTCGAGGCCATGGCATATTTTTTGTTGTGGCCTTCAGTCTGTTGTATTAACATGATTTTGCAAAGAAAGGCAGATGTATAGAAGGGTTGACAATTAAGCTGTCTTAAAGAAATATTTCATAAACTTCACAAAAAGTTGTTACACAAACATACTCACAGGGTCCACTTCGTTAACTTCCTCGAATTAAGGCAGGATAACTTGAAATAAAGATTAGCAATTCATCTGTCAATCTAGGACGCCTACCGTGGGCATTCACTCTCACTTTCAAGCAAGGTTTTCTAACAATGGGACATTACAAAGATGGGGAAACAGGGAGAGAATGTTTTCTCAGTTGTGAAAACAATACATTGAGTGCTAGGATCCTTACAAGAAGAGAGGTAGGAATTAGGGAGCCAGGGTCAAGGCAGCACCCAGGAACAGCAGTCCTTTATATGCATGGAAATCTGCAGGCAGCAGCTTCCGGTCAGCCTTCGTGGTTGTAACTGTTCTTAGTACTTCACATACTAAATTCTCTCATTCTGTTTACATTATGAATTAAAAACAAACAACCAAACTATCCTATGAAATTAAAATAGTCTAAAAGAGTTACCCCAGGAGCTACATCTTAACCAAGATACACACTCTGATTTTGTTACAGAATTTTTTTCATTGTAGTGGTTTTAAATGATGTACTGACCAAGGGAAGGAAGGGGGTGGGGCGGGAAACTTCTTTTCTTTGCAAGAGTAGTAACGCTAAAATCTGGTTGCTTTATGGTAGATAACAATCTTTGACTAGTCTTCTTTTTGAAATTTATTCTATAGTGGAAAAAAGAAAAAAGAAAGTAAAAGAAAAGAAAAGAAATACCCAGCCCCTTCCACCTGAAGAGATGTAATCTTTGTGTGACAATGCTTAAGTCAGCACAGTATTTGCAACACATATTAAGAGGTTTGCTATTTAATTCAAGACTTCAACTGGCACAATAGCCTAACTAGTAATGGCATTGTTGCAAGACTTCAACTTGAGGAAGTTTTTTTCTTTCTTTTTCTTAAAAAGAGTTTGAGTAAGGAGGGAGCGGGAGAGAGAGAGGGAGAGGGAAAGGGAGGGGGGGGGAGAAAAAGTTCCCACCAGAACTACACTCTCGTCTGTTTTGTTATTCCTTTACTTGAATAAATTGCTGAAGTTAGAAACAGAAAGAAACTAGCTTCAGAAATCATAGTTTAGACTCAGTACAGTTTTATTAAACCCAGTCTACTGTTTTTTTCCCTGCCATTCTAATATAACCTATTATGAGAATTTTCCCCCATAGACAGGAAAAAAAATATAAACGCACCAACTTTCCCTCCCTAAGAGCTTCTTATTGTTCATTTTCATTGCTATTTAGAGAAAAGGCTCATTAAAATATTATGAAGCACATAGCATGATTATGTGCCAGCCTTCGCCAATAAGGAACATCTGTAGCGCAGCGTATGTGTATTTGCACTGCAGCAAACTTGAGCGCAGCCTCCCTTTCACCCCCTTTTACTTTGCTGGTGCCCTGCAATTCTTTGTCCTGACTACAGAGGAGGCAGGAGTGTGAAGCCGCTCGCTCGGGCTACAGTGTGCTCATTGTCAGCCTTGCGGGGCTCCCCTGCCAGATGCCATTATCCTACCATTAGCCTGTAGCCCGCACCAGGGGAAACCGTGCCCTGCTAGTGCTTCCCAACCTCCCTTTACTCTTTCCTCTTCTAGTTATTTTTAATATGTATCTCTCCTCCCTTCTCACTCTGGTGCAGAAAAGTGACCCAAACAAACCCCAGGCCCCCAAGTCTGGGCTTTCCCCTTTCTTTGCATTAGTCCTTTTCCTTTAAACCGAAGAGGCTTGGGCATAATAAAAATACTGAGAGCTCGCCTATACCAAGGATATTTCTGGAAAGCACGTGGCGCCATTTTGCCAGACTACTCTTATTTGTTAAACTGAGTTAAGTGTAACGTGATTCCAAAAAACTGCCTTTAGAATGAAAGAAAAGGCTTGTAAAGCCAGAGAGATAATTACCGCAATCTGGGTTACAGAAAACACAAAACAAAGGAGCACAATCCTGTTTTGTGTGTGTGTTGATTGTGTGCGTCTTTTTGTTTTGGTTTGGAATTTTCCTTGCTTGATGTACCCAAACAAGCGAAATACTCCATGGTGTGCACGCTGAACGGCATAAAAACCACCCCGAATCCTGCAGAGCTGTAACAAAACACAGCCTCTGTTAGTGGACAGTGGCACATTTGCGGTACGAATGTCTTTTCAAAAGGGAAGGCTCTCTATCTCTCTCTCCACCGAGCAAACAACCCTCAAGGAACACAGCTATCTCCAGGCGCCAAGACTTCGGCGGGCACACATTTACTCTGTACCTGAAGCTGTCGGCTGATTGGGTGCACATGACGTGAATTTGAAAAGAACTTAGGTCCCCAAATCTTATACAAGAATCCATGATACTCTTAAGGGATCCTTGCCCTTCTGCAGGGTTTTCAGGAGCATTGCTGTGTTATCAACCTTCCCATGAGCGAGCAGAGAGTCCTTTGGGATGCTTTGGTAGACCGGACCGTTCTCAGTTTTCCTTTCTCTGTCTGCCAATTGTTTCTAGATGCTAACCGCTTTCCAAGACAATGATTTCCATACGTGCATCTGTATGTAAATATTAATAATCACTGCATGTGCACTTAAGTATAGAAAAATAAACACAGTTCCCACACATACTTCTTGTTTTAAAATTGCTGGTTCTTACTCCATAAAAAGGGTTGTGTTCCCCAAAGCGCTCTGCTAATGTCCATTATTAAAGGGAAAGGGAACAAACTTGCCTAATTTCCTGGTTTTATGTTTAGAAGTGAGGCTGGTAGGTCTGAGCTAAGCTTTCGGTCTGTTTGGAGGCAGATTATGTGTTACATATTTTGAAACCAACATCTCTCATTTCCCCAGGAATCACCGCACGAGTTGCTGCTTTAATCTTGGACCGGGCTGCCTCTTACAGCCTCAGCTGACCCCAGGTTTTCCTTCCTTTATTGCTAACATGCTATTCTCCAATAGTAGGTTTGTCAGAGAAAAGGGCAAAAACATGTCAGGGGCTTTCTTCCTTTTAGCCGCCGACATTTTGCTACCCAGACAGTAACGAGAGGGTGCGAGAAGAGATGAAATGTATTAGGTCACTAAGGTGCATGTAAGGATAAACCCATGAAGGGCTCCATGCAGAACTTGGCAGTAGAACCGTCCTGCTGAGCCAAAAAGCCAGCCAGGGCCTGGGAGCCTGTGATTATGGCTTGCTCTGAGAGCGAGACCCGCAGGGAGGGTGTGGAGGCTGCTTGGTGAGAAGTCTGTTTGGAAATACAAGGGGGCAGGATATGAAATGAGACAAGTCTTAAAGGATTCTGAGTCTAATCAGGATGAGGATGTTCCTGACCTTATGGAAACAAACAAACAAACAAAAAGACAAAATAGCAATATTTCAACATTCCACAGAAAAGATCAGAGTTTCCATTTTGAATTCTGTTTCATTTAAATCAGGGAGTTGGAAATGTACCCTTGAGACACTTCTAGGAGAAGCGAAGCTTTTGGTTCAAATGCTCAACCATGGAGGGATCTAGGGTGAGCTGCTTTGACCGTGTAGAGTAAGAAAGCCCCTGTCCCTCTCTTTTGCACTTTTATCTCTAAATATGGTTGGGGTGCTTATTTAAAAAAAATTAATGTTGGATTGAGTCATGAAATTTCTAATTTAGCCATTTTTTAAGTTGCAAAGGGTAATTTAATTAGTTGAGCCTTACAATTCTTTTCCTTACACAAATCTGATTCTAATTTCTCGTGACTGACTCCCCAGGAGCCCTGTGGTATTTGTTCAGTTGTTTGGCGGCTTCTCCTTTGCTCTCAGCTACAGACATTCGTCCTATATGAATGCCTTTTCCAATTTTAGAAAGGTGAGCAAAATCAGACCATTTAACACTTTGACAGGACATTCAAGTGAAGTAAGTTCTCCTTCCCTTCCACCTGAAGCTCGGCTGCAGCATTTGGATTTCCAAATCATTAGACAATGGAAGGGATGAGGGCCAGGACGCCTACATTTCAGAGTTTCTAGGTCTTCATTTCACTTTAAGTCTTAAACAAACAAATACAATCATGACAAAAATAGATTTAAGCATATAATACCCATGAAAGAGCAGGATGCAAAGAAAAGTGTATTCTCAAGTTCCGTGGTAGACTCGGAGTGATCACATTGTATTGCCCCACTCTCCAAAGGATGGGGAAGGGAGTCTGCGTGGGCTCTCCTCTATGATACAGAGGTGATCTGCTGCCCGGTGTGCGCGAAAGTGGAGAGGACTTCTTCCTCCTGGTTCTCCAGGAACAGTCCTGTATTCTGGATAAAGACGTGCATGCTGAGCACCGAGTAGAAAGCGTGCAAGTCCAGGATGCGTAGGGGGCTGGCATCTATCTGGTGACAAGGCTGACTTCTAAAAGACCCCTGGGAAGGAAATTCTGAAATAACTAACACCGAGAGATAGTTGATATCTGAGCATAATTCCTAAATTTTAGGGGTTGATGCGAACAGAGAAATCAAGTGTGGGCCCACCCGCTCCAGTCGTACGGTGGAGAAAGTACAGCTTTATCAGCTTAGAACCAACATTGAAAGGGCAGCTCAAAAAGCAAAGCACAGCATGCAACTTCATCCAAGTAATGCACAAGTGGCCGTCCGCATCCAGCCTTACTTTTACTTTCTGAGTATATAGTTGTGTTGATCTGTATTTATTTCTACGAGTCATGTTACCACATCTCCTAATTGTGTGCTTTGTTTGAGATATTTTTCAGAACATCATCAAGAAATTATCTAAAATGTGATGTGTTTCAGAAGGATGATAATTCATTTAAAAGTTTTTCTTTATAATTAGTAAATGGAAAAATATTTATTTTGAAACCAATAGGTGGTGCTGTGAATTTCTATATTTTAGTTCAAAGCAATATATTTTTTCCCCAGTCCTCAGTGGAATTAGCAAATTTCTAGTTATCATGCTTAAAATGTTCACGTTAAAATAAAAAAAAACCCAGACTGACTTCCACATGCAGTCAGTTCTAGGTTTGCTTCCCTTTCCTTGAAAAATCAACCAAAATGCAGGGCGTGAAGGAAATCTCTATGAGTTTTGGAAGGAAGGCATATTTACAGAAACTTACCCACATGCTCTTTTCTATCCTCCCCCACCCCCACTCTCTCTTTCCACCTACTAATTGGAAATACGTGGAAATTCAGAATTAGAACATTGTACTTACTTTACTGTCTGCACGGCCTTAGGGTGCTGGATGTCTACAAAAGGCAATACTGTCAGTGCTGCTACACCACAATCCAGTGATCTCTCTTCACAGACCCCCAGACCCCTGTTCCAAGAGACCAGGGAGCTGTGCGGAGGCTGTTTAAGGAGAGCCGTGCTGGACTCAGATAGGCTCTGTGTCTGTCCTCATGGGGGAACAATGTGCTTCTGGTGCACGGAAGGGAAGTTTGACTGTTCAAACACCACAAAAAGTGAGACTCCTTGGGAAAGAAGGCATATTGTCATGGATGTGTTCTCAGTAGGTGAAAAAAGAATTCCCTTCCCCCTTTATCTCGGCTTATGAAACTGAGATAAAGGAGAAACAGGAAGTTCCATGAGTTCTTGGAAAAGTGTAAAAAAGTAAGAAAGAGAGAAAGAAAGAAAGAAAGAAAGAAAGAGAGAGAGAGAGAGAGAGAAAGAAAGAAAGAAAGAAAGAGAGAAAGAAAGAAAGAAATGGAGGAAGGAAGGAAGGAAGGAGAGAGAGAGAGAGAAAGAGAGAGAGAAAGGAAGGAAGGAAGGGGAGAGAGAGAGAGAGAGAGAGAGAGAGAGAGAGAGAGAGAGAGAGAGAACAATGGCATTTATGCCTGTCTAAATTATTAACTCTATCTTTCCTCAAAACATGTGGGTGATTTTTTTAACCGCCCTTCCTCCAGATGTTTGGTACCTTGTACAGACCACCTTAACCACTTCGAAGTACTGGGTGAGTAGCCTTGTTGCCTACGGAAGGCAAGTTTGCAGAAGACATGATTGCACCGCATAAGCAGACCATGTTCCTCCCCTACCCCACCAGGACACTTGTTGGGGTGGCTCCTTCCTGAAGCTCTTAGCCCTATCTTCCTGCCCTTTGGGCAGTCAGGTTGCCTTCTCCCACTGAGATGGCGGGGATTAGACTGAAGCAACTATTAAATATCACTTTTCGATGTTTCCTCTTTATACATAGTGTTTAGGCTATGAGAGAAAACATGAGTGCAGAAGTGAATATCTCATAATAGGTGATAATAACTCATCAATAGAAAAACAGGGCGTGGGGAAGGGAGTTGAGAATGTCTGTGTGCTGGGCTGGCGGCAGCTCTCCCGGAGTGCTCACTCAAAAGTGGAAGCTGCATCTGAAATGAAAGTGACAGTGTAGGACACGGCTGAGGGAGGGGCATGGGAAGAAGGGTGAGGCTACGTGGGAAGTGCATGTGATGCAGCTTCAGAAATGGAAGACTTTCAGTTCGATAAGAAATATTGGGAAGAACGCAGTAGGGTTAGCAGTGATGATGGTCTCCTGGTAACTGACAAGCTATCATGCGGAGAAGGCATTTAGAGGGACTTGATATGATTCCAGGATGCTTATCAGGGACCAATCAAAGGAAACTGTCATTTGCTATCTCATTTCATTGTCAAGACACTGGCATGAGATGTAAATAGTGTCCTTTCAGGATTAGAAAATGAAACACAGATCAAGTAAATTTAGTTTATGATAATGTGGTGAGTTTGGACTTTTAACGAATTAAAAATGTTAATAAGCTAATAATCGTGAGTTTGGACAAAATTAAAAACTGAAACTGTTACAATGGTTCGGAACATTTTTTTTTAATGAAAAAGAAACCCATTCCCTTCACATTGTTCCAGGAAACAAACATTTATTGAGCAGTTATTGTGCGTTCAGCACCTCTTTAAAGTACAGAGAACAATGCATGGGACAGAACAGAGCTATGCTATTACATACTTCTCATCCATGGGAAAGGTGAATGCAATCACTGAAAAGAAAAAAAAAAAGCAATTCCTTGGCAGGTGATAAGAGCTAAAACAAAGTAATAAGGCGCTAATTTAGATGGAGAAGTAAATATGACCCACATATGAACAGAAATGTTTGTATGCAGAGTTTAATGAAAGCCCATCATAAGAAATATTAGAGCAGAGATTAGGTAACAGTGTGGGGAGACACAAAGCCCCTTGATTGGTTTTGTCTTTGTACATTCATGTTGAATGTGTGATATATCACACTCACTGCTGCAAGGCAAACACTCAGTACACACTGCATGCACATGGTGATGGAAGGAAACTTCTACAGAATGATGGTGATCAGATCACACACACACACACACACACACACACACACACACACACACACACACACACACAAACTTCTATTGCAACCCAAATGACGTGAGATTGTATTTTGTTTATATACGTTTACTCTCCTTTCTTTGTTTTCAATTTACATCTCTCTATTCTCCTTATGGCCCCAGAGAAGTGAATATTAGTTTGGCCTTTTCTCATTGGGAAGGCCTAAGACCTTCAGTGATAGAGTTAAGAATGGCAGGATGAGGAAGGAGTTGTTCATGGGTCCCTCCTTTGCATCCTATCAAGGCTGGGGGTTACTTTCTCAGCTCATCTCCAAGCACACAGGAAGGCGTGCCTCTTTGCAGTTATTTTGAACAGGAGGGAACATGGCTTGTTTATTTAGGAGTGGATTTCAGTGCATGGAAAGAAAATCTAAATTAAGACTCATGCCCCGAAGATTTTTTTCTCTCATAAAATAAAACCAGAGGTTGGATATGCAAGGCTGGTAAAGTAGTTATGTAAAATCTTCAGAGAATCAGCATCCTTTGAAATTTCCATTACACCTAGAGAGGGATTCATCTCATGTATATATATGGTTCTAAGAGTCACAGGAGAGCCAACAATATATGAATTTGAATTTATAAAAATGTATACTAATATTTTAATTACTATCACATGCCTTTCTCCCTTCCACCCTCTGCTCTTCTCTCTCCTTCCTTCCTTCCTTCCTTCCTTCCTTCCTTCCTTCCTTCCTTCCTCCTTTCTTTCTTTCTTTCTTTCTTTCTTTCTTTCTTTCTTTCTTTCTTTCTTTCTTTCTTTCTTTCTACAGTTTCTCTAACAGCCTGGCTATAGCAGAACTCACTTTATGGACCAGGCTAGCCCTGAATTCTCAGATATCCAGATATCTACTTTTCTCTGCCTCCCAAGTTCTAGTTATTAAAGGCCTGCACCACCATACCTGTCTATATCCTGTGATTCCTACTAAGTAAGTTAATTTTGATGTTAAATAAATTGGGAAACAACAAAATATTTCTAGGGGTTACAGAGGCCCAGAGAAATGCAGCCTTTTCTTGAGGCCTCAGAAGCAGGCATTGCTGAGGAGAGGATATGAGGGAAGAATTGAAGTACTTGATCACATCTGTGTCTTCCCCACTGATCGGATACTCAATTCTTTGTGAGTCACATGTAGAACTTCTGAGTTATCCCAGCCATTAAGTGTGCCCATCACTCTGTCATGGCTTCATTGTTGGAGAAATTATTACTACCCATTTAAATTGTGAATAGTTTTGGAAACTTAGGATAAACTTCACCTTTATCTGTAGATTAACATTTAGGAGAACAGATGAGAGTACAGGATGTATGTCTAGGTAACTACGATAACTATCAAAGTACCCTTGGCATAAATGAAATTCAGTTCACTTTGGAGCATTCATTGTTGGCCATCTCACATTTCTTATATCAAAAAATTTAAGATGTTTGGGGCATGGTATGTGCTTTTGGCCATAACAACCATGGACCATGAAGACACATATAGAAGAACTATTTTTTTTAAGATTGGGTGGGAGTTGCCCTTTTCAGAATAAACCTACTATAGAAAACTAGTGCTTTGCTTTCATAGCTAAGTAACTGCAAGACATTAAAATCTAGTCCCCATGAAAATTGGTCAAAATTGTTTTAAATAGGGATTGAATACATTGGAAACTGAGACATTTGCCAGAATCATTTCCTATTTGTGTGCAGTTGAGCTGATTGAATTACCATTTCTGCCTAGAACCACAGAAGCTCAAGAGACTCTGAGGTCAAAACCACAAACAATGGCTCTTTGTCTAAAAGAAGCCCATCGTTGGGGTTTTCAGATGCAAACATGTGCGATCTTAGTGTATAGCAGAATTATTAAGAGTTCAACCTTAGCTCAGAACAGCTCATGTATCTGTTAGAGCTCACCAGTTCTTGATTTGTGACTAGAGTATACTACGTTACATAAGCATACAGAAAACCCTCTTCCTTCATCAATTACATATAAATGAAATTCTCTATACCTGTGATTTGGTTCTTCTCAATTTAGAAGTAGAGTTTACAAACTCCCCACCTTTGTCATCTTTGCATGAGGATGGAGTGAAAATTGATGAAGCTGCAGAGGAGCTTCTTCCTGCATCTGATGGGAATAAATACGACACCCACAGCCAGACAACATGAGAGAGAGAGGGGGGGGAGAGAATCACTCCCTCTGGGGCTCAAGGAACCCTTCAGAGGAGGAGATGAAGATAGAAAAAGCTTAAGATCTGGTGGGGATGTCAGATACCAAGGAAACTAGGTCTTCAAAACCAACAGGATCAACACACATGTGAACTCATAGAGACTGAGACAGCATGTGTGGATCTGTACAAGATGGATGGGGTGCTATAGCTAAAAGAAGTAGACATATGCCTTCATCCCTAACCTAGAACACAGAACACAGATGACCACTTGCAAATGAAAATTTAGTTTCCTCCAAGGGAGTCTCACTGGGGAAACAAAGCACTCTTGGAGGGTCAGCTACATGTCCGCAGTAGATGACCAACAGAAAACTAACTCAGTGACAACTTTGTAGCTTCCTTGGCTTGTAATGTTCTATCAGAGATTTTCCCTTAAAAATGTAACATAAATTCTCTCTCTCTCTCTCTCTCTCTCTCTCTCTCTCTCTCTCTCTCTCTCTCTCCTAAAGGTCTTTGTTTTTTATAATTTTCCACTTAGTGTTTTTATGGGATTCCCTAGTGTATGAGTGAATCAGAATCTGTCTCTTGGGTTCTCTTCCTTCTGTTTGTTTTGTCCAATTCTGATGTGTTAGATTTTATCTTTTATATCATATCATATCATATCATATCATATCATATCATATCATATATCACATCACATTTATTATATTATTGTCCACAGAAGCCCATTTGTTTTCTGATGAGAGATAGAAAGTGGGTGGCTCTGGATGGGAGGGGGGAGGAGGAGCTAGGAAGAACAGAGGGAGGGGAGCATAATCAGGATTTATTATGTGAGAGAAAAAAAGCTATTTTCAGTAAAAGAAGAAACAAAAGAAAGAAAGTTGGTGAAACTGTCCTAACCCACACAATAGCATGATGGGATCTGCCAGGGAGAACAGCAGGGGAAAAGTGATCATCAGATGTGTCCTTGCCGATGAGAGAAGCACGGATTTTGCAGAGCTGCGGGTATCAGAGGGCAATGGGGAGAAGTGGAATGTGTTCTGCAATATGCTATGGATCTAAACATGTTTGGGAGGAAGAACTGACTCTTAAGTGTGGTGTGTGTGTGTGTGTGTGTGTGTGTGTGTGTGTGCAAGTGTGTGTTTATCAACATGAGTTTAATATTTGTGAGGGATAGTCTCTACCCCTAAAAGCGCATGGTTCCTTGGATCCAGCAGGTGTTCATCCACCTCACAGAAGAGCACAGTTGGTATTTGTATTGAGAATAAATCAGGAGGCCATCAGAAGGTCTTAGCTTGGGATTAAGGCAGACCTATGGCCAGCTGACTAAAGGGTAGTAAAAGATACTTTCTTTCTCTCCCAATCCACTAGAGTTTGTCATTAGTTGAAACTGAAGAAAACATGTTGTGAGACTGCAATGGATTTTGGCCTGCTTTGAGAGTAGAAGGTACTCAGCTGGTGAACAGATACTTCAAGCACACACTCAAACATGAAGTAGTTCCTTAGGAATAGTTTTCATCATTCAATTCATGTGAGTATTTAAATAGCATACCACAGTCTACACTTGATCCCCATTAGCAACCAAGAGCCTTTGAATCTGACTCCTTTTGCTGGTTGGTTCCCAGATGTATGAGAAGAACTCAGATTTAGGATCGAAGACCAGGTTGTCAGTGATTGGCTAAAACCTAAGATTGCGCAATGCTGCTATGAGTTTAACAAATGATATACCAACAGTCTACATGGCTAGAGTGATCCCAGGGGTTAGTTAACATTTAGCCTGGCTTAGGCACAGACTCTTGCTTTCTTCCCACTGTCATTCATCTCTTCATAACTTTACAGCTGAAGTTATCGAGTAACAAAGTAAAATAGTAGGATCCTGAAGACATAGTTGGTTGGATATGCATAAGATTCTATATGTTCTTAGACCCACAGTCCTACCATAATATTAAAGAATAAAGAAAATGAAACCCAGTAGTGCTATCTGTATTCTTATTTATAGCTTGGCAGAAACCAGTGTGGATATCTTGAAATGGTGGCAGCAGATTCATAAACTTGAGCTGTAGTAACTAGACCTAAAGGCTAGGGGAAAGTGGTGGTTTGTCTCAACCTCTCTTAGTATGCCTGGGAAATCCAGAATCTAAGAAATGTATCCTTTGGTACTTCTGGAAGCTAGAGCCTGAAATAAAAGCCACAATTCCCAGGGCTCTGTCACATTTATCTGCTCCATTGACTCGTTAGGACTAAATATATGTTATTAAATTTAGTGTCCTTGCTCTCCAAATTGTTTGTTTATTAAACCTCCAAACATAACTTCCTTCTGGTTTCTGCTTCCAAATGCCCCAATGCCATCCAATTATCTCTGGTTACCAGGAATTTTAATTGTCATTAAAAACTCTCGAATCTACAGACACTTTTCAAGTCTTATCTTCTGTTTGGGAATTCTTTAAATGTGTAAGGGAACCCCGCCTGCCCAAAAAAGGGAACATTTCTAATTTTATTCCTCAAATTTCAGTTGCCTCCATGAAAATTCGATGGCACTTCTGAATTGAATCCCTTTCTTATTTAATGCATCTGCTTTGGTAGAATCCTTTATGCAAAGAGAGAGGCAGCCACACCAAGGAGTCCTTCCCACTTAGGGCATAGGGAAGCTCGAAAGTCATCAGGGTCAGCCCTGCATTGCTGTGGAATTGGAAACAGGCAAAGTATTAGGCCTTGGAGTCTCTCTTCCAGTGTGTCTGGGCCAGCACTGCCATATGGCTTCTATATGTATAACAAATGTAAACCCTACAACCATTTGTGCATCTACAACTCCTATTATTACTACACACACCCACACACTCATACCCAACCCCACACACACATACACACCTACACACACATTTTTGTTTTGAGCTGCTAAGATATAAAACTCTCAGAAAAGAAAGAGTCTAGTAGAATTCAACATGTAATTTGCTTTTTATTTATTGCCAAAATGAGCACAACAACAAAAACAATGGAATAGCACCGTCTTGCTATCCTGCTTGGAGAGAGTTGCTTTTTTGTGCAAGAAGCATTTTCTGGAGTAGCTTTGAGTAGGCCCTTAGGTACCACTTCAGCGTTAATGTTGCCGAGATGGAAGGGCTTACAGAGTCAACTAAACATGTGTGCATTTTGCTTAATATTGAAAAAGATTTTGAGTGTGTTTAACCAGAGAGTTGAATACTGGTGTGAGTTCATGTTTTTAAATTTTCTACTTAGCTAGGACTCTAAAGTACAACAGTGGCATGTCTTAGACTCTATATCACCTAGGAGGGGCAGCCTGTGAGACTTTAGCATTGCACAATTCTGGTGTTACCTCTGGTGTACCAGTTTGTGAGCAAAACCTACTCTTTTATTTTCTACTTTCTTTTTTTTTTTTATTTTATTAAGTATTTGCTTTATTTACATTTCAAACGGTAGCCCCTTTCCTCATTACTCCTCTGAAAACCCCCGTCCCATCCCCCCTCCCCTGTTTACCAACTCCCCTTTCCTGACCTGGCATTCCCCTACACTGGGGCATCCTTCATAGGACCAATGGCCTCTCCTCTCATTGATGTCTGAAATGGCCATCCTCTGATAATATGTTGCTGGAGTCATGAGTCTCTCCATGTGTACTCATTGGTTGATGGTTTAGTCCCTGGGAGCTCTGGGGGTATTGGTTGATACATATTATTGTTCCTCCTATGAGGCTGCAAATCTTTTCAGGTCCTTGGGTCCTTTCTCTAGCTGCTCCATAGGGCAGCTCAGTCTATTGGTTGGCTGTGAGCCATGGGTATTTTGATCTACCTTCTAAAAAGAATCAAGGTATCCACACTTTGGTCTTCCTTCTTCTTGAGCTTCATGTGGTCTGTAAGTTGTATCTTGGATATTCCGAGCTTTTGGGCTAATATCAATTTATCAGCAAGTGCATACCATCTGTGTTCTTTTGTGATTAGGTTACCTCACTCAGGATATTTTCTAACTCCATCTATTTTCCTAAGAATTTCATGAATTCATTGTTTTTAGTAGCTGAGTAGTACTCCATTATGTAAATGTATATTTTCTGTCTCCATTCTTCTGTTGAGGGCCGTCTAGTTTCTTTCCAGCTTCTGGCTATTATAAATAAGGCTGCTATGAACATAGTGGAGCAAGTGTTCTTATTATCTTATTACATGGTGGACCATCTTCTGGGTATATGCCAAGGAATGATATAGCTGGGTCCTCAGGTAGTACTATGTCCTGTTTTCTGAGGAACCATCAAACTGATTTCCAGATTGGTTTTATAAGCTTGCAATCCCACCAGCAATGGAGGAGTATTCCTCTTTTCCCACATCCTTTCCAGCATCTGAGATGATGCTGAGTTTTTGAACTTATTCTGACTTGTGTAAGATGGAATCTCAGGGTTGTTTTGATTTGCATTTCCCTGATGATTAAGAATTTTGAACATTTCTTTAGGTGTTTCTCAGCCATCCAATATTCCTCAGTTGAGAATATTTTGTTTAGCTCTCTACTCTATTTTTAATAGGGTGATTTGGTTCTCTGGAGTCTAACTTCTTGAGTTCTTTGTATATATTGGATATTAGTCCTCTATCAGATGTAGGATTGGTAAAGATCTTTTCCCAATCTGTTGGTTGCCATTTTGTCCTCTTGATCATGGCCTTGGACTTACTGAAGCTTTGAAATTTTATGAGGTCCCATTAGTCAATTCTTGACCTTAAAACATAAACCATTGGTGTTCTGTTCAGGAACTTTCCCTCTGTGTCCATGTGTTAGAGAATTTTCTCCACTTTATTTCTATTAGATTCAGTGTATCTGGTTTTATGTGGAGGTCATTAATCCACTTGGACTTGAGTATTGTACAGAGACATAAGAATGAATCAATTTGCATCCTTCTACATGTTGACCCAGCAACATTTGTTGAAAATGCTATCTTTTTTCCAGTGGATGGTTTTAGCTCCTTTGTCAAAGAGCAAGTGACCATAGGTTTGTGGGTTTGTTTCTGGATCTTCAAATCTATTCCATTGTACCAATACCATGCAGTTTTTATCACTATTGTTCTTTAGTATAGCCTGTGGTCAGGGATGGTGATTCTGCCAGAGGTTCTTCTATTATTGAGAATAGTTTTTGCTCTCCTGGTTTGTTTTTGCTATTCCAGATAAATTTGGAAATTGTTCTTTCTAACTCTATGAAAAATTGGAGAGGAACTATGGGACAAAGGGAGGGGGGAACTGGGAAAGGGGAAAGCCTTTGGAATGTAAACATAGAATATAGAAAATAAAAAAAAATTAAAAAAAATTGAGCTAGAATTTTGATGGGGATTGCTTTAGGCATGATGGCTATTTTTACTGTATTAACCCTCCCAATCCATGAGCATAGGAGACCTTTCCATCTTTTGAGATCTTCTTCAATTTCTTTCCTCAGAGACTTAAAGTTCTTGTCATACCACTTGCATAGTTAGAGTCACTCCAAGGTATTTTATATCATTGTGACTATTGTGAAGGGTGTCAGTTCCCTAATTTCTGTCTCAGCCTCTTTATCCTTTGAGTATAGGAAGGCTGCTGATTTGTTTGAGTTAATTTTATATCTAGCAACTTTGCTGAAGTTGTTTATCAGGTTTAGGACTTCTCTGGTGAAATTTTTGGGGTCACTTAAGTATACTATCATATCATCTGCAAATAGTCATACTTTAACTTCTTCCTTTCCAATTTGTATCCCTTTGACCCTCTTTTGTTGTCTAATTGCTCTGGCTATGACTTTGAGTACTATATTTAACAGGTAGGAGAGAGCGGACAGCCTTGTCTAGTCCTTGATTTCAGTGGGATTGCTTCAAGTTTCTCTCCATTTAGTTTGATGTTGGCTACTGGTTTGCTTTATATTGCTTTTACTATGTTTAGGTATTGACCTTGAATTCCTGATCTTTCCAAGACTTATTATGAAGGGGTATTGGATTTTGTCGAATGCTTTCTCAGCATCTAATGAAATAATCATGTGTTTTTTTCTTTGAATTTGTATATATAGTGGATTATGTTGATTGATTTCCATATAGGGAAACATCCCTGCATCCTCTGGGATGAAGCCTACTTGATCATGGTAGATGATGGTTTTAATGTGTTCCTGGATTCGGTTAGCAAGAATTTTATTGAGTATTTTTGTATTGATATTCATAAGGGAAATTGGTCTAAAGTTCTCCTTCTTTGTTGGCTCTTTGTGTGGTTTAGGTGTCAGGGTCATTGTGGCCTGATCGAATGAATTGGGTAGTGTTCCTTCTGTTTCTATTTTGTGGAATAGTTTGAAGAGTTGGTATTAGGTCTTCTTTGAAGGTCTGATAGAAATCTGCATTAAACCCATCTGGACCTGGGCTTTTTTGGGTAGAGAGACTATTGACTGCTTCTATTTCTTTAGGTGTTATGGGATTGTTTAGATCATTTACCTGATCCTGATTTAACTTTGGTACCTGGTATCTTTCTAGAAAATTGTCCATTTCATCTAGATTTTCTAGTTATTGTTGTTGTTGTTGTTTTGAGTATAGGCTTTTGTAGTAGAATCTGATGATTTTTTTGGATTTCCTCAGTATTTGTTGTTTTGTTTCCCTTTTCATTTCTGATTTTGTTGATTTCGATACTGTCTCTGTACCTTCTGGTTAGTTTGGCTAAGGGTTTATCTATCTTGTTGGTGTTTTCAAAGAACCAGCTCATGATTTGGTTGATTCTTTGTATAGTTCTTTTTCTTAGTACCTGGTTGATTTCAGTTCTGGGTTTGATTATTTCCTGCTGTCTACTCCTCTTGGGTGTATTTGCTTCTTTTTGTTCTAGAGCCTTCAGATGTGCTGTCAAGCTGCTAGTGTATGCTCCTTCCTGTTTCTTTTCAGAGGCACTCAGTTTGTCTCTTAACACTGCTTTCATTGTGTCCCATCAGTTTTGGGCATGTTGTGCTTTCATTTTCATTAAATTCTTTTTTTAATTCGATATATTCTTTATTTACATTTCAAATGATTTCCCCTTTCCTGGCTCCCCGCTCTCCAAAAGTTCCATAAGCCCCTTTCCCTCCCCTGCTCCCCCATCCACCCCTTCCCACTTGCCTGTTCTGGTATTCCCCTACAGTGATGTGCTGAGCCTTTCCAGAACCAAGGGCCACTCCTTCCTTCTTCTTGGACATCATTTGATATGTGGATTGTGTCTTGGGTATTCTAAGATTCTAGGCTAATATCCACTTAATAGTGAGTGCATACCATGAGTGTTCTTTTGAGACTGGGTTACCTCACTTAGTATGATGTTCTCCATCTCCATCCATTTGTCTAAGAATTTCATGAGTTCATTGTTTCTAATGGCTGAATAGTACTCCATTGTGTATATATACCACATTTTTTGTATCCATTCCTCCATTGAGGGACATTTGGGATCTTTCCAGCTTCTGGCTAATATAAATAAGGCTGCTATGAACATAGTGGAGAATGTATCCTTATTACATGCTGGGGAATCCTTTGGGTATATGCCTAGGAGTGGTATAGCAGGGTCCTCTGGAAGTGTTGTGCCCAGTTTCCTGAGGAACTGCCAGACTGATTTCCAGCGTGCAATCCCACCAGCAGTGGAGGAGTGTTCCTCTTTCTCCACATCCTTGCCAACACCTGCTGACTCCTGAGTTTTTAATCTTAGCCATTCTGACTGGTGTGAGGTGAAATCTCAGGGTTGTTTTGATTTGCATTTCCCTAATGACTAATGATGGTGAACATTTCTTAAGGTGCTTCTTAGCCATCTGAAGTTCATCATGTGAAAATTCTTTGTTTAACTCTGTACCCCATTTTTGATAGGGTTATTTGGTTTTCTGGGGTCTAACTTCTTGAGTTCTTTGTATATATTGGATATTAGCCCTTTGTCAGATGTAGGGTTTGTGAAGATCTTTTCCCAATTTGTTGGTTGCTGATTTATCCTTTTGATGGTGTCTTTTGCCTTACAGAAACTTTGTAATTTTATGAGGTCCCAATTCTTGATCTTAGAGTATAAGCAATTGGTGTTCTGTTCAGAAACTTCCCCCTTGTGCTGATGTCCTCCAGGGTCTTCCCCAGTTTCTTTTTCTATTAGTTTCTGTGTGTCTGGCTTTATGTGGAGGTCCTTGATCCACTTGCAGTTGATCTTAGTACAAGGAGCTAACAATGGATCAATTTGCATTCTTCTGCATGCTGACCTCCAATTGAACCTGCACCATTTATTGAAAAGACTATCTTTTGTCCACTGGTTGTTTTCAGCTCCTTTGTTGAAGATCAAGTGACCATAGGTGTCTTGGTTCATTTCTAGGTCTTCAATCCTTTCCATTGATCTACCTGCCTGTCACTGTACAAATACCATACAGTTTTTAACACTATTGCTCTGTAGTATTGCTTGAGGTCTAGGATACTGATTCCCCCAGAAGTTCTTTTACTGTTGAGGATAGTTTTACTTATCCTGTTTGGTTTTTTTGTTTGTTTGTTTGTTTGTTTTATTCCAGATGAATTTGAGAATTGCTCTTTCTACCTCTATGAAGAAGTGAGTTGGGATTTTGATGGGGATTGCTGTTGAATCTGTATATTGTCTCTGGCAAGATGGCCATTTAAACTACATTAATCCTGCCAATCCATAAGCATGGAAGATTTTTCCATTTTCTGAGCTCTTCTTTGATTTCCTTCTTAGGAGACCTGATGTTCTTGTCATACAGATCTTTCACTCATTTGGTTAGAGTCACACCAAGATACTTTATATTGTTTGTGGCGATTGTTAAGGGTGTCATTTCCCTAATTTCTTTCTCAGCCTGTTTATCCTTTGAGTATAGGAAAGCTACTGATTTGCTTGGGTTGATTTTATAACCAATCACTTTGCTGAAGTTGTTTATTAGCTGTAGGAGTTCTCTGGTGGAATTTTTTGGGTCACTTAAGTACACTATCATATCATCTGAAAATGGTGATAGTTTGACTTCTTCTTTTCCAATTTGTACCCTTTGACTTCCTTAATGTTGTCGAATTGCTATAGCTAGTACCTCAAGTTACTATATTGAAAAGATATGGTGAGAGGGGGCAGCCTTGTCTAGTCCCTGATTTTAGTGGGATTGCTTCAAGTTTCTCTCCATTTAGTTTGATGTTGGCTACCGGTTTGCTGTATATTGCTTTTACTATGTTTAGTTATGGGCCTGGGATTATTTCGATCTTCTTATATCTGTTGAAGTCTGTTTTGTGACTGAATATATGGCCAATTTTGGAGAAGGTACTGTGAGATGCTGAGAAGAAGGTATATTCTCTTGTTTTAGGATAAAATGTTTTATAGATAAATGTTAAATCTCATTTTCTTCATAACTTCTGTTAGTTTGAATATGTCTCTGTTTAGTTTCTGTTTCCATTGTCCATTGAGAGTGGGGTGTTGAAGTCTCCCACTATTTTTGTGTGAGGTGCAATGTGTGCTTTGCACTTTAGTAAACTTTCTTTTATGAATGTGGGTGTCCTTGCATTTGGAGCATAGATGTTCAGAATTGAGAATTCATCTTGGTAGATTTTTCCTTTGATGAGTATGAAGTGTCCTTCCTTATCTTTTTTGATTACTTTAGGTTGAATGTTGATATTTTTTGATATTACAATGGGTAAAACAGCTTGTTTCTTGGGACCATTTGCTTGGAACAAATTTTCCAGACTTTTACTCTGAGGTAGTATTTGTCTTTGTGTCTAAGGTGAGTTTCCCGTACGCAGCAAAATGTTGGGTCCTGTTTATGTATCCAGTCTGTTAGTCTATGCCTTTTTATCGGAGTATTGAGTCCATTGATATTAAGAGATATTAAGGAAAAGTGATTGTTGCTTCCTGTTATTTTTGTTATTAGAGGTAGAGTTATGTTTGCTGTGCACTCTTGTTTTTGGTTTGTTAAAAGATTATTTTCTTGATTTTTCTAGGGTGTAGTTTCCCTCCTATGTTGGTGTTTTTCATTCATTATCCTTTGAAGGGCTGGATTTGTAGAAAGATATTGTGTTCATTTGTTTTTTTCATGGAATAACTTTGATTCTCCATCTATGGTAATTGAGAGTTTTGCAGGATATAGTAGCCTGGGTTAGCATTTGTGTTCCCTTAGGTTCTGTATGGCATCTGCCCAGGATCTTTTGGTGAGCTGTCTGGTGTAATTCTGATAGGTCTACCTTTATAAGTTACTTGACCTTTTCCCGTTACTGCTTTTAATATTCTTTCTTTGTTTAGTTCATTTGGTGTTTTGATTATTATGTGATGGAAGGAATATCTTTTCTGGTCCAATCCATTTGGAGTTCTGTAGGCTTCTTGAATGTTCATGGACATCTCTTTCTTCAGGTTAAGTAAGTTTTCTTCTATAATTTTGTTGAAGACATTTACTGACCCCTTAAGCTGGAAATCTTTGCTCTCTTCTATGCCTATAATCCTTAGGTTTGGTCTTCTCATATTGTCTTGTATTTCCTGGATGTTTTGGGTTAGGAGCTTTTTGCATTTTGCATTTTCTTGACTGTTTTGTCAATGTTGTATTGTATATTCTGTACCTGAGATTCTCTTTTCTCTCTCTTGTATTCCTTTGTTGATGCTTGCATCTATGACTCCTGACTTCTTTCCTGCATTTTCTACAACCAGAGTTATTTCCCTTTGTGATTTCTTTATTGTTTCTATTTCCATTTTTGGATCCTGGATGGTTTTGTTCAATTCCTTCACCTGTTTGGTTGTGTTTTCCTGTTTTCTTTAAGGGAGTTATTTATGTGTTTCTTGAAGTCCTATTGGCATCATGAGATGTTATTTTAAATCCAAATCTTGCTTTTCTGGTGTGTTGAGGTATCCAGGACTTGCTATTGTGGGAGATCTGAATTTGTATGGCGCCATGATGCCTTGGTTTCTGTTGGTACTGTTTTTGTGTTTGCCTGTCTCCATCTGGTTATCTCTGGTGTTAGTTGGTTCTACTGTCTCTGGCTGGAGCTTGTTCCTCCTGTGGGCTTACAAGCCTGTTTTAGCACCCCTGGGACACCAGCTCTCCCCTAGCACAGAGGGCTGTGGCTCAGTACAGCTCTTGGATGTAGATGGAGCCTGGTAGAACCCTGTCCCAGTTGCTTTGCCACTCCTGTGTTCCCTGTGCTCCTGGCCATACCTGCCTTCCACAATCACAAGAGAGAAAAGGGTGGTTTCACCTCCAACCCTGGGAGTCAAAGCACTCTCTGGAGACCAATTCCCCCCTGGCAAGACCAGTGCACAGATGGCTACGGTGCAGCTCAGCTCCTGGGTGCGGGTGGAGTCCTGGTCCAGCTGTTCTGCCACTCCTGTGTTTCCTGTTCTCCAGGTTTTATCTGGCTGCACTGCTAAGCATACTCTTAAGCTTTGAAAATGTACCATAAGGAGGCAATCATTATTCCTGAACAGTTTAACAAGTGCATTTGTGTTTTAAGCTGAGAGCAGCATGGACAGTTCAATATCAGGTGCCAGAATGAAAGGAAGGGAATGAAGGATGGATTCTAATGGCACAGCCTCTCTCCAAGATTAAGATTAGTCATTCCAACTTGAGTGAACCTTCTGAACAGGAGAAATAAAGAATGTAGTTATGTTTAGATTATCAATAATACCATTAGATGAAGAATTTCAATGCTGCTTCTGAGAACTTGCTACAAGAATGTCAGAATGAAAAGATTTAGAAGACTATTTTAGAATTATAGTAATCTTTGAAGATAATTCCCAAGTGCATTATAACCAATAGAAATAAAATTTCTCCAACTAGAGAGAAATTCAATGCTCTGCTAGATCAGCCAGTCAGTTAAATCAGCTGGTAAATTAATTTTACATTCTCTAATAATTGGCTTTATTAATCTTCTGCCATAAGAGGTTTTCTATTCTTGGAGTCACAGGCAGTATTTGTTGCCGAAAAATACTTTAAAAAGTGTAATATAACCCAGAAATGTGTTCATCTTAAAATATTACCAATTTTTTTAAAAGTCATGTAGAAGGGGATGGGGACCGGGCAGATCTTGACTAATTTCTTTTTCTGGAATAGCATCTCATGTCTACCATGTAAAAAGCAGTGGTGGAGAACTACCATGCTCTCTGACTCTCCAATTGGACCTGCTTGCAGATCGCCCTTGGAAATCTGTGCAGTGAACAGCTGGTTTTGATCAGGAACCATGGCAGTGGGATCAATAGAGGCAGCCTATCACTGTAAGAGGGAACTACTATTTTTTTGTACAATGGAGATTTGATTATTTGTCTTGAGATTTTTTTCCCCCTCTCTCCAAAGGAAAGCAGTCTGATTCCTCCAAAGTTATCATGCTTAAGAGTCCTGGTATAAAATAAGGATGGCCACTTTTCATTTTCTTCTTTTCTTTTCTTTTCTTTTCTTTTCTTTTCTTTTCTTTTCTTTTCTTTTCTTTTCTCTTCTCTTCTCTTCTCTTCTCTTTTCTTTTCTTTCCCTCCCTCCCTCCCTCCCCCCTCTCTCTTTCTTTCTCCTTTTTTAAAAAATTTCACTGTTCTGACTCTGGTCTTCATATCCTGTTTTTCTGCTTTCAGTTAGACATGCCAATTAAAAAAAGATATGGTTTATTTTTATTTTTGCTAGTACTGACTGTAAAGTGAACTCTTTAAACAGGCCTAAACGCTTCATCAGGATTAGCTAAATGTAGTGAGTAAAGCTTAAATTAAATTCTGATTTTGTAATGTCTCTGTCTCTGGCAAGTGGAATGGTGTCAAGATCCTTAAATAAAGCAAACCTTCTACTTGCTTAGGGACTCTCCAAATCCAAGTCATGCAACACAGTGGGTAAGATGCTTACAGCATGGGGATGCAAGAATGATCTAAAGTAATGAGTACCAGAATGTGGTTCCCAGACCATCTGCATTTTCCTGTAAAGGTACACATTCTCAGGCCCCTTGACAGATGTGTGTTACACCAGCACTGAGTATTAGCAAGACTTTGGGTAACCAATGCATTCATAAAACTGGGAGCTACCAGACTAGTGCATCTTCTGTATTTTGTTTGTTTGTTTGTTTGACATCTGTTGATTTAAACCTAGTGTAATTTTGCTTAGGAGGATTACAAAATTCTAGACCATGAGAAAAGTTGAATAGGAAGGCAAGCCAGTGACAGTCAAACACTAGTTCATGTGAAGTACATAAAGACTTTCTTCCTTGATATACATGGATGCAGATATCATTTTTAAAGATATTGTACTATCCACTAAGTATTTCTTATATTACACTAATCATCATTAAAGAAATAGAAAGTATTTCTTGAGAACAACATTTGGTAAGCTCTTGATATCACACTATTTGTGATCTAGTTGGAGAGAACAAGAAGCCGACAAGCAATGATGGTAACAATGCACTTAGGAGGGCAGGCAGCAATGGGACAGGGTAGATGACTATTGTGACCCAAGTGGCTAGTCAAGCATTGACAACTGCTGAGCTTTGTCCTTGTCATCTCAGACCTGTCTTCTTTCATCTGTTTTGGCATCAGCCAGTATCAGGTAAACATGAGCTGATAGTGCTGTACTTTGGATGAACCTTGTGTGTGTAGTCTTGTCTGGCTCACTGGGCATTGTTCTAGTTGCTATCATATACATGACTATGCTGAATTGCTCAAGGGTCAAGACCAGCACTAAACCAGTGAAGGGGGCTAGTAGATTAAAAACTTTCTCAATTGGGAAGCTAATTCTTCTTCTTCTTCTTCTTCTTCTTCTTCTTCTTCTTCTTCTTCTTCTTCTTCTTCTTCTTCTTCCTCTTCCTCCTCTTCCTCCTCCTCCTCTTCTTCTTCTTCATATTTTTTATTTTTTATTAGATATTTTCTTTATTTACATTTCAAATGGTATCTCTTTTCCTTGTTTCTCTTCCTATAACCCCTATCCTATCTCCCCTTCCCTTGCTCACTATCCCACCTACTCCTGCTTCCCTGTCCTGGCATTCCCCTACATGGGGGCATGGAGCCTTCACAGGACCAAGGACCTCTTCTCTCACTGATGTCCAACAAGGCCATTCTGTGCTACATATGTGGCTGAATCCATGGGTTCCTCCATGAGTATTCTTTGGTTGGTGGATTCGTCCCTGGGGATTCTGAGTCTACTGGTTGGTTAATATTATTTGGAAAGCCAATTCTTTGAGGAATATTCTACACAATTTCCTAAGGGAGCCAGTTAGGTTGGACTATTCTCTAGAACAGTGACCAGTAGTAATTCAAGGCACCTCATAGGTTTTTGTTTTTGTTTTGTTTGTTTTGTTTGTTTTGTTTTTTTCTGAGTGAAATGTGAAGACTGGGGACATTTTGAACATAGGAAAGAAAATGTATCTGAAAGATATTTTATTTATTTATTTATTTTTGAGAACTTCATCTGTATATACTATGTAATATGTTTATATCCATTCCCATATCCTATTCAGCTCCTGTAGGATCTCCCCAACTTATAAACCTCCCAACTTCCTATTGTTGTCTTAAGAAAATACAACCTACAAAGTTCATGCCATGTTGTCCATACGTGTATAGGGACAGAATTACCCATGAGAGCATGAGCAATATATCTATGGCCATACCACCAAAGAATGAGGATCCTCCCTCACCCTGTAGCTTTCAGTGGCCAAGAGATCTTCAGTTAGGGATCAGGCTTCATAAATTCTGCCACATCACTGTGTTATCATTTGGTCTGGCTTGATCGCAGCTGTTGTGAGGTTGTGAGGGCAATAGCTGTGCCATGGCCAGAAACCAGCCTTTCACAGCCCTTCATCCAGCCTTTGACTCTCCCCTTCTCTCAGTTTCATCCTCAGCAATGATTCCTATGCCTTGGTAACAATGGTAGGGGAGTTGATACAGGTAACTCATCTGTATAAGGACTGACCACTCACACTCACCTTGTTTTTATGACTTCAGTCAGTTATGAGTCTCTACAGAGACTGGTACTTAATGATAAAGGAAGCTTCTCTGGTGAAGCTTGCAGGTAGCCTGGATATATTGGCATAAACAGAAACATTTGGGAGGTACTTTGACAACATGACCATTTAGCAAAATACCAATAGTAGGTTCTACCTTAGGGTCTGAGACCTCTCTAACCATGAGCATTTGACCAAACATTAACTCCCTTCTGGGAAGGACTGAGATCCAGTTGAAAACTGGCTGGTACTTCTTAACAGATATGCCACTATTGTCCATCTTGTCTGACGGGTCAGTATTGTACACGTGGGGCCCTCTCATAGAAATCTGCACAGAGCTTTAGTGTATTGTAAAAGCTAGCCACTATGGAGGAAGTTTCCTGGTAGGACTTCAAGTACTATATTGAATAAATATGGAGAGAGAGAGCAGCCTTGTCTGGTCCCTGATTTTAGTGGGATTGCTTCAAGTTTCTCTCCATTTAGTTTGATGTTGGCTACTGGTTTGTTGTATATTGCTTTTACTATGTTTAGGTATGGGCCTTGAATTCCTGTTCTTTCCAAGACTTTTAACATGAAAGGATGCTGAATTTTGTCAAATGCTTTTTCAGCAGCTAATGAAATGACCATGTGGCTTTTTTCTTTAACTTTGTTTATGTAGTGGATTACATTGATGAATTTCTATATATTGAACTATCCCTGCATCCCTGGGATGAAGCCTACTTGATCATGATGGATGATAGTTTTGATGTGTTTTTGGATTAAGTTGGCAAGAATTTTAATGAGTATTTTTACATCAATATTCATAAGGGAAATTGGTCTGAAGTTCTCTTTTAGTTGGATCTTTGTGTAGTTTTGGTATTAGTGTAATTGTGGCTTCATGGAATGAGTTGGGTAGTGTTCCTTATGTTTCTATTTTGTTGAATAGTTTGAAGAGTATTGGTGTTAGATCTTCTTTGAAGGTCTGATAGAATTCTGCACTAAAACCATCTGGTCATGTGCTAATTTTGGTTGGGAGACTTTCAATAACCACTTCTATTTCTTTAGGGGTTATGGGAAGGTTTAGATAGTTTATCTGATCCTGATTTAACTTTGATATTTGATATCTGTCTAGGAAATTGTCCATTTCATCCATATTTTCCAATTGTGTTGTGTATAGGCTTTGTAGTACGGTCTGATGATATTTTGAATTTCTTTAGTTTCTCTTGTTAATATCACCCTTTTCATTTCTGATTTTGTTAATTTGGATACTGTCTCTGGGCCCTCTGGTTAGTCTGGCTGAAGGTTTATCTATCTTGTTGATTTTCTCAAAGAACCAGCTCCTGGTTTTGTTGATTCTTTTTGTTTGTTTGTTTGTTTGTTTGTTTTGTTTTGTTTTTTCGAGACAGGGTTTCTCTGTGTAGCCCTGGCTTTCCTGGAACTCACTCTAGACGAATCTGGCCTCGAACTCAGAAATCTTCCTGCCTCTGCCTCCCAAGTGCTGGGATTAAAGGTGTTCACCACCACTGCCTGGCTTGTTGATTCTTTATATAGTTCTTTTTGTTTCTACTTGGTTGATTTCAGCCCTGAGTTTGATGATTTCCTGCCTTCTACTCCTCTTGGGTGTATTAGCTTCTTTCTGTCCTAGAGCTTTCAGGTGTGCTGTTAAGCTGCTAATGTATATTGTCTCCAGTTTCTTTTTGGAGGCACTTAGAGCTATGATTTTTTCTCTTAGCACTGCATTCATTGTTTCCCATAAATTTGGGTATGTTGTGTCTTCATTTTCATTAAATTCTAAAAAGTCTTTGATTTCTTTCCTTATTTCTTCCTTGACTAGGTGTTATTGAATAGAGCATTGTTCAGCTTCTATGTGTATGTGGGCTTTCTGTTATTTTTGTTGCTATTGAAGACAACCCTTACTTCATAGTATTCTGATAGGAGGCTTGGGATTAGTTCAATATTCTTATATCTCTTGAGGTCTGTTTTGTGATCAATTATATGGTCAATTTTGGAGACGTTACCATAAGGTGCTGAGAAATAGGTACATACTTTTGATTTAGGATGAAATGTTCTACATGTATCTGTTAAATCCATTTGGTCCAAAACTTCTGTTAGTTTCATTGTGTCTCTGTTTAGTTTGTGTTTCCATGATCTGTCCATTGAGGAGAGTGGGGTGTTGACTTCACTCACAATTATTGTGTGATGTGCAGGGTGTGCTTTAAGCTTTAGTAAAGTTTCTTTTATGAATGAGCGTGCCCTTGTATTTGGAGCATAGATGTTCAGAATTGAGAGTTCTTGGTAGATTTTTCCTTTGAAGAGTATAAAGTGTCCTTCCATGTCTTTTTTCATGACTTTTGGTTGAAAGTCTATTTTATTGGATATTACAGTGGCTACTCCAGCTTGTTTCCTTGAATCATTTGCTTGGAAAATTGTTTTCCAGCCTTTTACTCTTAGGTAGTGTTTGTCTTTGACACTGAAATGCATTTCCTGTATGCAGCAAAATGTTGGGTCCTGTTTATGTATCCAGTCTGTTAGTCTATATGTCTTTTTATTGGAGAAGTGAGTCCATTGATGTTAAGAGATATTAAGGAATAGTTATTGTTGCTTCCTGTTATTTTTGATGTAATTTTTATGTTTGTGTGGTTATCTTTTTTGGGTTTGTTGAAAGAAGATTAATTTCTTGCTTTTTCTAGTGTGTAGTTTCCTTCTTTTTGTTGGTGATTTCCATTCTTTATCCTCTGAAGGGCTGGATTTGTGGAAAGATACTATGTAAATTTGTTTTTGTCAAGGAATACCTTGGTTTCTCCATCTATGGTAATTGAGAGATGTGCTGGGTATAGCAGCCTGGGTTGGCATTTGTGTTCCCTTAGAGTCTGAATGACATCTGCCCAGGATCTTCTGGCTTTCATAGTCTCTGGTGATAAGTCTGGTGCAATTCTGATAGGTCTACATTTATATGTTTCTTGACCTTTTCCCCTTACTGCTTTTAATATTCTTTCTTTGCTTAGTGCATTTGGTGTTTTAATTATAATGTGACATGAGGAATTTCTTTTCTGGTTCAATCTATTTGGAGTTCTGTAAGCTTCTTTTATGTTCGTGGGCATCTCTTTCTTATGTTAGAGAAGTTTATTCTATAATTTTGTTGAAGACATTTACTGGCCCTTTAATTTTGAAATCTTCACTCTTCTCTATACCTATAATACTTAAGTTTGGTCTTCTCATATTGTCCTGGATTTCCTGGATGTTTTGGGTCAGGAGCTTTTTGCATTTTGCATTTTCTTTGACTGTTGTGTCAATGCTTTCTATGGTATTTTTTGCATCTGAAATTCTCTCTTCTATCTCTTGTATTCTGTTGTTGATGCTTGCATCCATTACTACTGACTTCTTTCCTAGGTTGTCTATGCCTAGAGTTGTTTCCCTTTATGATTTCTTTATTGTTTCTACCTCCATTTGTAGATCCTGGATGGTTTTGTTCAATTCCTTCACCTGTGTTTGTTGTGTTTCCCTGTAGTTCTTTAAGGGTTTCTCCCTGTTTACTTGTGTTCTACTATATTTCTTTAAGAGAGTTATTTATGTCCTTCTTGAAACCCTCTATCAGCATCATGAGCTTGATTTTAAATCCAAATCTTGCTTTTCTGGTGTGTTGGGGTATCCAGGACTTGCTGTTGTGGGAGAATTGGGTTCTGTTGGTGCCATGTTGCCTTGATTTCTGTTAGCAATGTTCCTATGTTTTCCTTTTGCCATCTGGCTATGTCTGGTGTTAGTTGGTTCTGCTGTCTCTGACTGGTGCTTGTCCCTCCTGTATGCCTACAAGCCTGTCTCAGCACCCTTGGGTGACTGGGCTCTCCCCTGGTACAGAGTGCTGTGGTGCTGCCCAGCTCCTGGGTGCAGGTGGGGCCCTGGCTGACCAAGGCCCAAGTGATCTTTTTTTTAAAATTAAGTACATTCTTTATTTACACTTCAAATGCTGTCCCCTTTCCTGGTTCCCTCTTCCCCAAAAATCCCATAAGCCATCTCCCCTTCCCCAATCAACCCGCTCCCACTTCCCTGTCCTGATCTTACACTCCAGTGTTCCCTGTGTTCCTGGCTGTAACAGCCCACTCAGTCGCAGGAGTGAACAAGGTAGCCTTACCTCTAACAAAGGAACTCCCTGCAGAGTATATGTCCCCTGACCATATAGGTGCACAGACGGCTGTGGCTTTGCCCAGCTCCTGGGTGCAGGTGGGGCCCTGGTGGACCATGTCCCAAGTGATCTTGCACTTGGGTGTTCCCTGTGTACCTGGTTGCACCTGTCTGCTCAGTTACAGGAGCAAAGATCTTCTATGTGGTTCATTTTATATATCCTTTTAGGTCTTTCTCTAGTTTTTATTTTTGATTCATTCTTGCCCTTCTTGGTTAACCCTTTCCATCGCAGTATTGTTCTTTTTATTATACATATAATCTAAAATATTCATTTCCCTCAATACACTTCCTTCTACCCCCTTTTTGATATATTTTTTATTTTCTATAGTTTTTGTTTACATTCCAGAGGCTTTCCCCTTTCCCAGTTTCCCCCTCACCATATGTCCCATAAGTCCTCTTCCCTCAGCCCACTCCCCACACTCACACCCCCATTTCTCTGTTCTAATACTCTCTTACAAAACTGGATCCAGTCTTTTCAGGACCAGGGTCCCTTCCTTCCTTCTTCTTGGGAATCTTTTGATTTGCTAATAAGTATTCAGATCTTTTGGGCTCATTAATATCCACTTATCAGTGATTGCATTTCATGTGTATTCTTTTGTGATTGGGTTAACTCACTTAAGATGATATTTTCCAGATCCAACCATTTGCCTACAAATTGCATGAATTCATTATTTTTAATTGCTGAGTAGCATCCCATTGTATAAATATACCACATTTTCTGTATCCATTCCTCCTGTGAGGGACATCTGGGCTCCTTCCAACTTCTGGCTATTATAAATAAAGCTGCTATGAACATAGTGGAGGATGTGTCTTTATTGTATGCAGGAGATTACTCTAGGTATATGCCCAGGAGTGGTATGACAGGGTTGTTTTGATTTGCATTTCCTTGATGACTAATGATGTTGAACATCTCTTAAGGTGCTTCTCAGCCATCCAAATTTCTTCTGGTTAAAATTCTTTGTTTAGCTCTGTACCCCATTTTTTGATCGGGTTATTTGGTTCTTTGGGGCCTAACAAAGACCTGTATGACAGGAACTTCAAGTCCTTGAAGAAAGAAATCGAAGAAGACCTCAGAAGATGGAAAAATATTCCATGCTCTTGGATTGGCTGAATCAAAATAGTAAAAATGACCATCTTTCCAAAAGCAATCTACAGATTCAATACAATCCCCATCAAAATCCCAATTCAATTCTTCATAGATCTAGAAAGAGCAATTCTCAAATTCATCTGGAGTAACAAAATACCCAGGATAGCTAAAACTATTCTCAACAATAAAAGGACTTCTGGGGGAATCAATATCCCTGACCTCAAGCAGTACTTTAGAGCAGCAACAGGCAAGTAGATCAATGGAATAGAACTGAAGACCCAGAAATGAACCCACAGACTTATGGTCACTTGATCTTTGATAAAGGAGCTACAACCATCCAATGGAAAAAAGATAGCCTTTTCAACAAATGGTGCTGGTTCAACTGGAGGTCAAAATGCACAAGAATGCAAATTGACCCACTCTTATCTCCTTGTACCAAGATCAATTCCAAGTGGCTCAAGGACCTCCACATAAAACCAGACACACTGAAACTAATAGAAAAGAAACTGGGGAAGACCCTGGAGGATATGGGCACAGAGGGAAAGTTTCTGAACCAATAGCTTATGCTCTAAGATCAAGAATTGACAAATGGGACCTCATAAAATTACAAAGTTTCTGTAAGGCAAAGGACACTGTCAGAAGGACAAAACAGCACCCAACAAATTGGGAAAAGATCTTCACCAACCCCACATCTGACAGAGGGCTAATTTCCAATATATACAAAGAAGTCAAGAAGTTAGACTCCTTCTATCCCTTTACAGAATCAGGATTAATACATAGTTTTAAAGTTTCTTGTTAGAGATATGGGTTCAGCTGGTAAAGGTTGCTATGCCAGACCTGAGTTATTTCTGCGATTCACATAGTATGTCCAAGCATTTGATTTTTTTTTTTTTAGCAATTCAGACAGATTTCATTACAATGGTATCATTAGGCATGACAACTGACCAACTTAGGCTTGCATTGGATATGGGTAGAGAGATATTGAGGGTGTCTTGAAAGGTTTTCTGGGGGAATTTGGAATTAATAGGATTTCTGATTGAACTGTTGAAGAGAGAAATCCTATGACTACAGCACATTGTCTGAATTTAAGAAATTGAAGCTAGAAGTCAGCTGGACAGTTTAACCTGTAAATGCTAGAGGCAATGCCCTGGAAAAGCAGAAATATAAGACTTCATCTTTCCTGAGATTTGTAGACATCAATTCAGTGTAGACATAGTCTCAAATGGTAGAGTACTTTTATGTAATCATTTATCATTGTATTTTCGTGAATTGATAATTAAAACAAAAGTTTAAGTGTATTTATTCTTATTTTGCAGATGTTGAGGTCAGAAAGTCTGTATCTTTGCTGTCTTTGTTGGTCTGAAAATACATAGACTTGAGGTTCAAGTGCACATCTTTCTGATCCCTGTGTCTTCCCTGGTGAGCACCAGGATTGCTCTCCCCCTTTACTCTCCATGCTGACCAAACTTTTAACTCCTCACTTGGCACTTTCCCTTTATTCCCCTCTCTTCTAAGGACACAGGTCTTTTTTTCCCCTCATGTTGTAGTGAAACACAAGAAGTGTAGTTTCACGGCAGTTGAGGCTAGATTTTTCCTATGTTGTTGTTCCCATAGTTTCCTGTTAATCTCCTGTTCTTGCTTTATCTGTAACAAGACTCCAAGGGACTTCAGAACATTAGATCACATCTTGAAATCGTTTCTACGATAAATATGACAGTAGAGATAATTGTAATTTTATGCCTCTGTTTTGATTCATCCTTTGATTATCTGCTGATATATTAGCCTAAAATAATTTTTCTCATTCTGGTTCATCTTTCTCTTGAGCAGAATACTAAAGGTAAACCCATTGTTTAAGCGACTGAAAATGTCTCTAAGAAGAGAACTATATACACCACCTGAAGTCCCATAGATACTTGATCCCCCTCCACTACCTCTCTTTGCCCTTAGTTGCAGTGTGTCAGTTTTTGGGACCAGTAGCCAGTTAGGTCCTGCATGCACAGCTCACTCAGAAGGATGGTGTGAGACCATAAGAACTCAGCTGAAGTGCTTCTTAGGGAGGGTTAGATATGAAAAGTTATCTACTTAGAGGAAACCATAAATTCAGAGCAAAAATCCAAGCTATATCAGTGAGAAGAACTGCAGCCATCATCAGGAAGCTAAGTTAGGCCTAAAGAATGTGGTGAGGTTATAAACAGGAGATTATATAATGAGGTCATAAGCCAGAAGGATCAGAAACACATGGGGTGTGCAGTGTAGGGTAGGTTTGGACAAGCGGCTCCGAATTTAGATTGTGTCTAATCAGAGGGTATTAGAAACCTGTTTTTATATGATGCCAGCTGCTTGGTACAAGTCTAGATTTAATGCATTAAAGCCCTGGAAATCAGACCTTATTTCTAAGTAGAGGAGTTTAGGAACTACAGGCTAATAGCTTAACTGTACATGATTCAATTAGCTGGGGTCAACTGTATAGCTATTTCTTCTTCTTCTTCTTCTTCTTCTTCTTCTTCTTCTTCTTCTTCTTCTTCTCCTTCTCCTCCTCCTCCTCCTCCTCCTTCTTCTTCTACTTCTTCTTCTCCTCCTCCTTCTTATCGTCGTGATCATCATCATCATCATCATCATCATCATCATCATCATCATCATTTCTCAACTATTTTATTTATTTACACCCAAATGTTGCCCCATCCCTGCCCCCTCACAGTTCTTCCCCTCATTCCTCTCCTCGTCACCTCTGAGAGGGTGCCCCTCTTTCCGGGAATGCTCTTATCCCGGGTCATCAAGTCTCCATAGGATTAGGCACATCCTCTCTCACTGAGACCAAACATGGCAGCCCACTGCTACATATGTGCTGGGGACCCCAGAGCAGCCCATGTATACTTTTTGTTGGTGTCTTAGTGTCTGGGACTACCCAGGGTTCCAGGTTAGTTGACACTGTTGGACTTCCTATGGGGTTGCCACCCCCTTCAGTTCCTTCAATACTTTTCCTAACTTTTCCATAGGGTTCCTGCTCCTTCCAATGCTTGGCTGTGAGTATCTGGTTCTGTCTCAATTGGCTACTGGTAGAGCCTCTCAGGAAAAAGGCCAAGTAACATATAAAGGCAAACTTATCAGACTTCCTCCAGACTTCTGAACAGAGACTCTAAAAGTCAGAAGATCCTGGACAGATAGATCTCTTACAGACCCTAAGAGACCACAGATGTCGGTCCCAACTATTATACCCAGCAAAACTCACAATCACCAAAGATAGAGAAACCAAGATATTCCACAACAAAACAAATTTAAACAATATCTTTTTACTAATCCACTCCTACAGAGGATACTAGAAGGAAAACTTCAATACATGGAAGGTAACTAGACCCAAGAAAATACATAAAATTAATCATCTCACAATAAACCCAGAAGAAGAGATCTACAAACACACAGTATCAGCTCCAGAAACAAAATAACAGGAACTAATAATCATCGGTCATTAATATCTCTCAACACCAATGGGCTCAATTCTGCAAAAAAGACACAATCTATCAGACTGGATATGTAAACAGGATTCACCATTCTGCTGAATACAAGAAATATACCTGTATAGCTATTTCTGTACATTATTTTCATCCTGCTGATCCATTCATCTCTAAACCAACACTATTATTTTCAGACCTCTGTCAAACTATGTTTTGTTTGGAAGTAAAACCAGAAAAAGGAAGTTAAACTAACAGTGTCATTGTCTTTGAGTTTCCTGTGTTATGTACAGATATAACTATTCAGAATGATCTCATTCTATAGTCTACTAGCAGGGTTAGGTTTGAGATCTAAAAGGAGCACAGAGAACCATACTCTTTTGTAGAGAATATGTGATTGAACTGATTTTGAAGATTAACCAGGGTTTTCTGGGTAGAGAAGTAGCATAATGCTTGTGAAAAAGAGTAGAGAGTGGTATTCTAGCATTCTGAACATCTGCTGCTACAGTGTAGAATATCCAATGATTTCAAAGATTCTGACATGACATCCAGGTGCTCATAGTAGGAAAAGGCTGACCAGAGGAGAGGCTACATCAAAGTTGAGAAAATGAATCTGGCAGGTGTTAGCCCTCCCCACTATGGAGCTGAGAGTTTACTAGGTAGGTGACAGTGACTCTCTGAGTAGTTATGGAAATTAAATTTTAAAAATGTTTTATGTGGGTAGTCATGCACAGTTGACTTATCTTTTGTAGCACACACATAAGTGACCTCCCAGTAAAGGTGGGGGATCTGAGGCCTCCAAAGAAGCACTATACACATTGGCAAGCAAAAATCGAGAACCTCACTTCCTTTGAGAAATTCAGGACACTGTAGAAATGATGGTTCAGAACCATGGGAATCTAAGACTATTGAGATCAAGCCAATTTGAGAATGACCGAGCCATTCTCTGACTCCTGCAAAGTCTCATCATGTTCATGAGAAGCTGACATTCTGGCTCTGCTTTGAGTAAGTCACAGAATGAGGAACTCCACAGAGGAGTGTATAAGAAGCTGCCTCTAGTCTACAGAATATTTGTCATCAGGTCAGATGTATGTGCAGAGACTCAGAGGCCCACACTATTTCTTGAAGTATAACTGATCAAACAGCTCCCAATAGATGTTTTACTTTCTTCAATTAAAGTCAGATTAGAAAGAATTGGAAATTATGTTCTACCTCCATTGGATCTGATGCTTCTTTCACCAGCCTCCATAGGCACTGCACCCATAAGCTCCCCTCTACACTAACAGTTACATGCCATTAAAAACAAAGCCATTAAAAAAAATCTGGAAAATGTCTCTGAAAGCTAGGCTGATTTAGAAAAACAAGAGTTAATTTATCTCCACTTTATATGTGGTATAAAGTTTAAGAGCCAAGTAAGAGAATAGACCAAAGTTCAAGTTCAGAAACAATGTTCTTGCATGAAAGGTCTTTGGAATCTTCTGTTGATTCAAGGCATGGTATATAAATGCAAGGTCTATCTCAGAACAGCTGGCGCCAACACTTATGTTAGCCTGTCTTCGGCAACTTTTACATGTGAGTTGTTGAGAAGCACTGAGTGAGATCAGAGCCTCATCAGGCAGTCACATCTGCTAATGTCTTCAGCAGCTCTGTGTTGTCCTGGAGAGAATAGGTTGTTGTGCTATAGTTATTTACCCAAGGTATTTATTACCTAACTTCTTTACTCAACAAATTTTTCAGTCACTGGTCAAGAAGATTTGCTCAACATAATTCATATTTACAAATAATGCACACTAGCAAGAGGACTTGGCTTCACCATGACTGTTAAAATTTACAGATTTTATGCCATTCTTTTCATTGTTCCCAGGTGTGCAGTGTAGCTACTCATTGAGATCACATACTGATTGTCTCCCTACACACTATTGCATCACACCCCGACACCGCACTATCAGTGAAGTCCTACTCCTCCTGCCATCGCAGTGAAAGCCTGCCTGAACAGATGTCTTCCAGCTGTTCTCCCATTGCTTTCATATCACGCCTCTTGTCAAACTATATTTCAAGTTATCTCTAGTATGTAAATAGTTATCGACATCTAAATGTTACTATTGTTTCCTTGTTCTAAATCCAGACAAATAACTATATATAAAACTTTCCAGTTTCTGCTTCATGACATCGGATACAGTTACTGACACTGAGCTCTTTGGCATACTGGTGAATTTGTACTTACCTATACAGTGAAGGGTTGCAATTGTGCTTGATTCTAATTTCAATCCAAATATCCAGCAGACTCATTTCTTGATATCTAGGGGAATTCTTCTAGAACCCCCCTATGGCTGCTGACATCCCAAAGGGTGCAGTCATTTATACAATATGAAATAGTATTGGTATATAATCTTAACATACTCTCTCATTTAAGTAAACAGCCCCAGATTACTTATAGCACCAGATACAGCATAAATCCCATGTAAGTAGTTGCTGTACCATATATTTTTAGAGAATAATTGTGAAGTAATTCAGTGCACATTTAGAAAAGATATGGAGGTTCTTTTTTTTCCTTCATTTTTTTATTTAAATTTTTGTTTTCTATATTCTATGTTTACATTTCAAAGGCTTCCCCCTTTCCCAGTCCCCCCCTACCATACTTCCCATAATTCCTCTCCCCACAACTATTCCCCAATCATCCTCCCCTGCCACGATTTCTCTAGTCTGGGTCTACAAAACTGTATTCAATCTTTTCAGGCCCAGGGTCCTCTCCTTTCTTCTTAAACAACATAAAGTACCTTGGCGTAACTCTAACCAAACAAGCGAAAGATCTGTATGACAGGAACTTCAAGTCCTTGAAGAAAGAAATCGAAGAAGACCTCAGAAGATGGAAAAATATTTCTTGCTCCTGGATTGGCAGGATCAATATAGTAAAAATGGCCATCTTGCCAAAAGCAATCTACAGATTCAATGCAATCCCCATCAAAATCCCAAATCAATTCTTCATAGATCTAGAAAGAGCAATTCTCAAATTCATCTGGAGCAACAAAAAACCCAGGATAGCTAAAACTATTCTCAACAATAAAAGGACTTCTGGGGGAATCAATATCCCTGACCTCAAGCAGTACTACAGAGCAAGTGTGTTAACAACTGCATGGTATTGGTACAGCAACAGGCAAGTAGATCGATGGAATAGGATTGAAGACCCAGAAATGAACCCACAGACTTATGGTCACTTGATCTTTGATAAAGGAGCCACAACAATCCAGTGGAAAAAAGATAGCCTTTTCAACAAATGGTGCTGGTTCAACTGGAGGTCAACATGCAGAAGAATGCGAATCGATCCATTCTTATCTCCAAGTAGATCAAGGACCTCCACAAAAAACCAGACACACTAAAACTATTAGAAAAGAAACTGGGGAAGACCCTGGAGGACATGGGCACAGGGTTAAAGTTCCTGAACAGAACACCAATAGCTTATGCTCTAAGATCGAGAATTGACAAATGGGACCTCATAAAATTACAAAGTTTCTGTAAGGCAAAGGACACTGTCAGAAGGACAAAACGGGCAACCAACAAAGTGGGAAAAGATCTTCACCAACCCCACATCCGACAGAGGGCTAATATCCAATGTATACAAAGAACTCAAGAAGTTAGACCCCAAAGAACCAAATAACCCTATCAAAAAATGGGGTACAGAGCTAAACAAAGAATTTTCACCAGAAGAAATTCGAATGGCCAAGAAACACCTTAAGAGATGTTCAACATCATTAGTCATCAGGGAAATGCAAATCAAAACAACCCTGAGATTCCACCTCACACAAGTTAGAATGGCTAAGATTAAAAACTCAAGAAACAACAAGGCTGGTGAGGATGTGGAGAAAGAGGAACACTCCTCCACTATTGGTATTGCAAAATGGTAAAGCCGCTCTGGAAATCAGTTTGGCGGTTCCTCAGAAAATTGGGCATGTCACTTCCAGAGGACCCTGGCATACCACTCCTGGGCATATACCCAGAGGATTCCCCTGCATACAAAAATATGGATAGCATCAAAGTCCAGCTTGGGTAACCACTGACTTCTATTGGGATTACTTACAGAAATTGGAAGGAGCCCAAATATCCCTCAAAGTAGGAATGGATACAGAAAATGTGGTATATTTATACAATGGAATACTACTCAGCAATTAAAAATAATGAATTCATGCAATTTGTAGCTAACTGGTTAGATTTGGAAAATATCATCCTAAGTGAGCTAACCCAATCACAAAAGAATACACATGAAATGCAATCACTTATAAGTGGATATTAATGAGACCAAAAGCCCTAAATACTCAAGGCACAATTAGATATGAAGGTTCTTGATCAAGGGATCATTGAGTAGAGAGGAACACTCCTCTGCTGCTGGTGGGGTTGCAAGCTGGTACTACTACTCTGGAAATCAGTCTAGCAGTTCCTCAGAAAACTGAGCATATTTTGTCTCTTTCCCCCTAGAATGCTTCTTTTTTTCTTTTCTTTTTCTTTCTTCTTCTTTCTTATATGGTATCCCAACTGAAGATTCCCCAGCATGTAATAAGGATACATGCTCCACTATGTTCATAGCAGTCCTATTTATAATAGCCAGAAGCTGGAAAGAACTCAGATGTCCCTCAATGGAGGAATGGATACAGAAAATGTAGTATACATACACAATGGAGTACTATTCATCCATTAGAAACAATGAATTCATGAAATTCTTAGACAAACGGATGGAGCTGGAGAACATCATCCTAAGTGAGGTAACCTAGTCTCAAAAGAACACTCTTGGTATGTACGCACTGATAAACAGATATTAGCCTAGAAGCTTGGAATACCCAAGACACAATTCACATATCATATCATGCCCAAGAAGAAGGAAGGAATGTCCCTGGCCCTCTAAAGGTTCAGTGCAGCAGCGTAGGGGAATAGCAGGACAGGGAAGTGGGAAGGGTGGATTGGGGAACAGGGGGATGGTAGAGGGCTTATGGGACTTTTGGGGAGGGGGGATTCAGTAAAGGGAAAATCACTTGAAATGTAAACAAAGAATATATTGAATAAAAAATAAAGAAAGAAAGGAAGGAAGGAAGGAAGGGAAGGAAGGAAGGAAGGAAAAAAGATGTAATATTCTCTCCATTTTGGGTCCATGGTTTTGTGAAAGAATGAGAGCCCCATGGATACAGACAGACAACTCTACATGATATGTTGTAGACATTTATAAACCAAATGTCACTTTTTTAATTCAAAACTGACCAGATCTTATTGAGCTTCCAGTGAACAGTTGTGAGACCCAAGGAGAGGAAGTTGGTAGCATGGTCAATTAGCCAGGTGGTCCCTAGGCATAGTATGGATACCACTGCGGTTTGCTGTATTTTGGCAAAAGATGCCTCTGACCCTGAGTAAACTTTGGGATAGATGGCAGTGAAGACCTACCCCAACTCCCTCCCTCTTGGCTAATTTTGTACATTTTCTCATATAATTTGATCAGTAGGACTCTAAATAATTGGCCTTCAAAGGCCTCGAGCTACTCCTTAAAAGCATGCACTAGCCACCCTCCCTCACCTGCTTCACTTTCAAAACACCTCATCATTCTCGTTGTGTAACAATTCTTAGGGAGATGGCAACAAATGCTACTTACTCTAGACATAGAACCTGCCTTAGACCAAAATATGGATAGCATCAAAGTCCAGCTTGGGTAACCACTGACTTCTATTGGGTTTACTTACAGAAATATGGGTGAGGAGGTACTTATGGGAGCAGAAATGACTAAAGATCTCAGTGTCACCAAAGCACATCCCAGAATGAGGAACAGCGTGTAAAGGCTGGGAACTTGGAGTGGGCTGTGTAATGGCAAAGATGAAGAGAGTCCTCTCTAAGAAGCTTGGTTGGCCTGTGCCTCTTCCAGTTGGCTCAGATTCTCTCAGGTAGCTTCTCTCAGCAGTTCCTATAGGTTCTGTGCATGAGTCCTGTCAGTTTGAAAGACTTTGAAAATGTCTTGAGTTGTGTATTTCCTGAGCTGAAGGAGCTTCCCTGTAGCATGAAAGGTTTCCCTCAGGACATTTTGTCGAATCACCTCTTTTTCAGCATCGGATCTTTGATAAAGGAGCCACAACCATCCAGTGGATAAAAGATAGTCTTTTCAACAAATGGTGCTGGTTCAACTGGAGGTCAACATGCAGAAGAATGCGAATTGACCCACTCTTATCTCCTTGCACTAAGATCAACTCCAAGTGGATCAAGGACCTCCACATAAAACCAGACACACTGAAACTATTAGGAAAGAAACTTGGGAAGACCCTGGAGGACATAGGCACAGGGGGAAAGTTCCTGAACAGAACACCAATAGCTTATGCACTAAGATCAAGAATTGACAAATGGGACCTCATAAAATTACAAAGTTTCTGCAAGGCAAAGGACACTGTCAGAAGGACAAAATGACAACCAACAAAGTGGGAAAAGATCTTCACCAACCCCACATCCGACAGAGGGCTAATATCCAATATATACAAAGAACTCGAGAAGTTAGACCCCAAAGAACCAAATAACCCTATCAAAAAATGGGGCACAGAGCTAAACAAAGAATTTTCACCAGAAGAAATTCAGATGGCTGAGAAACACTTTAAGAGATGTTCAACATCGTTAGTCATCAGAGAAATGCAAGTCAAAACAACCCTGAGATTCCACCTCACACCAGTCAGAATGGCTAAGATTAAAAACTCAAGAGATGACAAATGCTGGCGAGGATGTGGAGAAAGAGGAACACTCCTCCACTGTTGGTGGGATTGCAAAATGGTAAAACCGCTCTGGAAATCAGTGTGGCAGTTCCTCAGAAAATTGGGCATGTTCCTTCCAGAGGACCCTGGCATACCACTCCTGGGCATATACCCAGAGGATTCCCCTGCATACAATAAAGACACATGCTCCACTATGTTTATAGCAGCCTTGTTTATAATAGCCAGAAATTGGAAGGAGCCCAAATATCCCTCAAAGGAGGAATGGATACAGAAAATGTGGTATATTTATACAATGGAATACTACTCAGCAATTAAAAATAATGAATTCATGCAATTTGTAGGTAAATGGTTAGACCTGGAAAATATCATCCTGAGTGAGCTAACCCAATCACAAAAGAATACACATGAAATGCAATCACTGATAAGTGGATATTAATGAGCCCAGAAGCCCTAAATACTCAAGGCACAATTAGCAAGTCAAATGATTCCCAAGAAGAAAGGAGAGGACCCTGGGCCTGGAAAGATTGGATCCAGTTTTGTAGAGAAACTGTGGGGGGAGGGGGAATGATTGGGGAATAGTTGGGGGGAGAGGAACTATGGGACATAGGGAGGGGGAACTGGGAAAGGGGAAACTTTGGAATGTAAACATAGAATATAGAAAAAAAAAAAGCAAGTCTTCTGAGGTTGCTGACAGGCAGAGTCCTTTCCATTTGAGCTTTGAGCTAGCAGCATGAGTTGGCAGCTTGAAAGACCCGCATCAGCTGCTTCTAGATTCCTGAGCCACAATAACTACAAGATAAGAAGTCATAGCTGGTTCCAGTTGCTAAGTTTCTGTTATATATACTGAGTATATATTAGATGCTTGTCAGAATCAGAATTACTGGGGGTTCAGTGTGAAAACTCTCTGATCTTTGGGTAAGATTTTGCACACGGGACATCTTGTGTCCTAACAGTCTCTTTCATTTTCCTGTTTAAAATTTGTTTGCTGAAATAGCTCTGAGCTTCATGAAGACAGTCTCCTTCCTTTTTGTTTCTTGTCCCTAATGACTTTAAGAATCGTTTCCCTAAGTATGTGTATTTGGTATACACACCTTTGTGTTTGCCTTCATATCCACTGTTCCTGTGGATATGAGCCTATCTGTGTGTTCAGCCGCTGGGAATCACCATTATCTCCTTTGCATTAACCATTAAGGCTGAATCTCTGGATTAAACTTAGAGCTCATCGATTTGGCTCGTTCTTCTGGGGAAACCCCTATCTCTGCTTTCTGAGGCTAAATTACAGGCAAGTTACCCCACCTGTCTGTTCAGCATTTAAGGTATTCTGAGGATCCAAACTCTCCCTAGAAAGCACTTGAAGCACTAAATTATGATTCCCATCTCCTGATTATAAGACTTTTGTATTGAATGAATAAAGGCTTAGGTCAAATTAGTGTTGTATGTAATTAGTAGACGCTCAACCATTTGTTTAACTAATGAAATGTTTGGGGATGATCCTGACATATGTCTAGCTGGACTGTGGATCTCAGTGTATGTTAGCAGAATTCTGCTCCCTCCACCAGCCCATCTTTTCTCTCCTAATTACCCTACCTCTTCCTCCTCTCTTCTTCTCCATACATGGATCTGCTTTACTTTCTAAGCCTTGTTTGTAACCAGACACCCCAAGAAAAACAGCTACTGTAATACTGAACATGGGATCCTCACATCTGATCAAAGCAAAAAGCATTCCAGAAGTTTCAAAAATTACCCTGCCTCTGGATGCTTTTGCATTAACCTGGAAAGCAAAGCTGTATGTAGAAAGATCACCTTGGCAAACAAGAAGGTAATACACACACAAGAGAGGGCCAGGTCCTGTTTATATCTTGAAAGCAAAACAAATGGATGGCTGTTGTGTCACAAAACTTTTCCTAGGGTAGGGGTGTGCAAAACAAACATGGATTCAACCCAGAAAAGGATTCCATGAGGGACCAAAGTATGGATGCTGTCAAAGTCCTACTTGGTGGACTGATACGTCTTCTTGAGGTTAGTTCCAAGGGCATGGATGAGGGGAAAGAATGGTGACCTTACCAGGAGCCCCAGTTGGCATGAGCCAGGTATCTGGGATGGTTAATTCTCCCAGGCAGAGTCTGGTCTCAGAGTCTTCCTTGCAACTCAGCTTCCTTAGGTCTGAAGGGAGCCCTCAGCTGCCCTTATTTACTCTGGCAGGGAGGGGGCTAAGGAATCTGGTCAGTTTCAGGGACTTCCTTGAGATATTTTGAGTTGTTTGCCTTCCTCCTTAAAGAGCTTCCCAATGAAATGTTTCCATCTCAGAGGAAACTGTTACACAAAGACACACAAACAGATTATTTCAATTGAGTGGGTCGCTCCTCAAAATGAGTTCAAGAGATATGGGTAAAAAGGCATACTAGGAGTTTTGACACGATAAAGGCGAAAATAAGAGAAATCAGACTCTAATTCAAAGAGAAAGAATGTTTTGAGAACCCATAGGTGGTGATGATAAGATACAGGAAATGTATAGGGGAAAGGGGAGCCAATGCACAGATTGGCAGTTAAACTGGACTTAGCTCCAGTTTTCAGGTTCCCAGTGTGTGTGAGGAAGCCAAAGCCTTCCCAAAAGATAATTCAAAGCCCTGGTGAATAGAGATTGATGGTCCTACGCTCAGGATAAGCCCTCGGCTGTGTCAAACCTCCAAACCTGCTTTGGTGAAACAGTGATCCTCCAGAGGATGGGTCAAAGGTGGCAGGAATCTTGTTTTATCATTTTGAATATATCAGGGTTCTAGTTTTGGGGACAATTAATTGCTTGAAACTTTCTTGACCTTCTGCCTCAGGTAGAGAAGAACAGCAAGACAGCATCTGAACTTAATCTCTCACAGCAGCAGGATAAGCTGTGGAAGGTGATTGAGGAAAGTGAAGGTCAAAAATGCAGGTGACAGGAAGCTCAGCTTTGGCAAAGATGTTCATAGGAAAGCCATACTATTTTTACTTGTTGGGAGTTTATTTCTTCAGGTGAGCGTGACCTTGGAGTTTGACAGCTGTGAAGGTTAATCAAACCTAGGGGCCAGCTATCAGCCCTTCCTGTCCCTTCCTGTGGGCTCCCCAACTCTGAGGCTCTAGTTGTCTAATAGCATACCTGTTTTCCGCAAGGTGATCAATATTTAGGGCTTAAGACATGAAGCTATTTTGTCCTTCTGACGGTGTCCTTTGCCTTACAGAAACTGTAATTTTATGAGGTCCCATTTGTCAATTCTTGATCTTAGAGCATAAGCTATTGGTGTTCTGTTCAGGAACTTTCCCCTTGTGCCCATGTCCTCCAGGGTCTTCCCCAGTTTCTTTTCTAATAGTTTCAGTGTGTCTGGTTTTATGTGGAGGTCCTTGATCCACTTGGAGTTGATCTTAGTACTAGGAGATAAGAGTGGGTCAATTCACATTCTTCTGCATGTTGACCTCCAGTTGTACCAGCACCATTTGGTGGAAAGGCTATCTTTTTTCCACTGGATGGTTGTAGCTCCTTTATCAAATATCAAGTGACCATAACTCTGTGGGTTCATTTCTGGGTCTTCAATTCTATTCCATTGATCTACTTGCCAGTCACTGTACCAATACCATGCAGTTTTTAACACAATTGCTCTGTAGTACTGCTTGAAATCAGGGATATTGATTCCCCCAGAAGTCCTTTTATTGTTGAGAATAGTTTTAGCTATCCTGGGTTTTTTGTTGCTCCAGATGAATTTGAGAATTGCTCTTTCTAGATCTATGAAGAATTGATTTGGGATTTTGATGGGGATTGCATTGAATCTGTAGATTGCTTTTGGCAAGATGGCCATTTTTACTATATTGATCCTGCCAATGAAATATTTTTCCATCTTCTGAGGTCTTCTTCAGTTTCTTTCTTCAAGGACTTGAAGTTCCTGTCATACAGATCTTTCAGTTGTTTAGTTAGTCACGCCGAGATACTTTATATTGTTTGTGGCTATTGTGAAGGTTGTTATTTCTCTAACTTCTTTCTCAGCCTGCTTGTCCTTTGAGTACAGGAAGGCTACTGAAAATGGCAACCAACAAATTGGGAAAAGATCTTCACCAACTCCACATCCGACAGAGGGCTAATATCTAATATATACAAAGAACTCAAGAAGTTAGACCCCAAAGAACCAAAATAACCCTATTAAAAATGGAATACAGAGCTAAACAAAGAATTTTCACCTAAAGAAATTCAGATGGCTGAGAAGCACCTTAAGGGATGTTCAACATTATTAGTCATCAGGGAAATGCAAATCAAAGCAACCCTGAGATTTCACCTCACACCAGTCAGAATAGCTAAGATTAAAACCTCAAGAGACAACGGGTGCTGACAAGGATGTGGAAAAAGAGGAACACTCCTCCACTGTTGTTAGGATTGCAAGATGGTACAACCGCTCTGGAAATCAGTGTGGCGGTTCCTCAGAAAATTGAACATGACACTTCCAGAGGACACTGTCATACCACTCTTGGGCATATACCCAGAGGATTCCCCTGCATGCAATAAAAACACATTCTCCTCTATGTTCATAGCAGCCTTATTTATAATAGCCAGAAGTTGGAAAGAGCCCATATGTCCCTCAAAGGAGGAATGGATACAGAAAATGTGGTATATTTATACAATGGAATACTACTCAGCAATTAAAAATAACGAATTCATGCAATTTGTAGGCAAATGGTTGGATCTGAAAAATATCATCCTATGTGAGCTAACCCAATCACAAAAGAATACACATGAAATTCAATCACTGATAAGTAGATATTAATGAGCCCAGAATCTCTGAATACTCAAGGCATAATTAGCAAATCAAAAGATTCCCAAGAAGAAGGAAGGAGAGGACCCTGGTCCCAAAAAGACTGGATCCAGTTTTGTAGGAGAGTATCAGAACAGAGAAATGGTGTGTGTGTGGGGGGGATGATTGGGGAATGGGCAGAGGGAAGAGGACTTATGGGACATATGGTGAGGGGGGAACTGGGAAAGGGGAAAAAAGGGGAAAGCCTTTGTAATGTAAGAAAAAAATTTAGAAAAAAGACATGAAGCTAAGTCCTTTGCCTGGGTAGATCTCATTGCTGTGCTTACTTACATCCTACACCCTAGTACACATGCTACAATCCTCACAACCAGAGAGTAAGAAGCAGGGCTCACATGAGGACCCTGGGAAGGGGATAAAGGATAGATGCTGCTGGTGGACTGGGGACAGAAGGGGATGGGAAGACAAAGGTTGGGACAAGGGAGATCGTACTTGGAGAGAGGCATTTGGGGTGTGTATGGGGGTGTGTGTGTGATGTAGAAACCTGCTACAGTGAAAACTCCCTGGAATCTATGATAATGACCCTAGCAAAGTCTCCTAATAATGGGTTTATAGAGCCTGAACTGGCCATCTTTCGAAACCAGGCAAGGCCCCTAGCCATAAAACCTTTGACCTAAACTGTGTGCTGCCTACAAGATGTGCTGGGACAATGGTGAACTTGTAGGAATGGCCAACCCATGACTTATAAATTATGGCCCATGCCACAAGGGGGAGCCCATCTCTGACACTGCCTGGATGTCCAGAAACCAGAAGCAGGACACTCCAGAGACCCAGGATAGAACTAACCATGATCGGACTTTAAAAAAGAGTCAATGAAATGGTTCCTTATGATAGTCTGGTATATTCATAGATCAGTGCCTAGCCCTATTGTCATCAAAGGAGCATCAAATCATCAACAAATGATAAGCAGGGACCTGTATGGGTCTGTGATAGGTCCTCTGCATATAAAACTTAAGGTTGTATAGCTTGAAGGAATCCCAACACTGAGTGTGTGTGTGTGTGTGTGTGTGTGTGTGTGTGTGTGTGTGAGAGAGAGAGAGAGAGAGAGAGAGAGAGAGAGAGAGAGAGAGAGAGAGAGAGAGAGAGAGAGAGAGAGAGAGAGAGAGAAACACCCCAAGTCAGAACTAGCCTTTCAAGGTGGCATTTGGTGGGAAATACCAGGAAGGCAATAAAACCTGCTCAGACTGTGGAGTTAGATGTGGCCAGAGGAGGACCTGGTATACAAAGAAGGGAAGCTACTTAAGTGAAGACAGCTCTGATGGACAAGGAAACTTGTCCTACACAGCCAGAACACCAGCATCTATAGGAAAGTAACAACCCAAAAGTCTATACTATCTCATCTATGTAAGCAACTGACAGTGTCCACTTTGTTAGGACCTGGAAATAAGCTTCTCTAATGGTCAAAACGATGACTTTGCAGTGTGTTCTGTTCTTGGAGATGAGCAGAGATGGGTTCCCAGCAGCATGTCTTGTGATTCACAACTACTCATAACTCCACATGTAGAGAATCTGAACTCTGGTTTACATGGGCATCTGTGTCCCCCTCTATCTATCTGTTTCTCTCTATGTCTCTGTGTCTCTGTCTGCCTCTCCATATTTCTCTCTTCCCTTATCCCTCTCCCCCACCTCAGTCATACACACACACACACACACACACACACACACTCACACACACTTAAACTTAAGAAAATTTGAAACAGAAAATTCCCTTACCATGTCATGTGTCTTCTTTGTTTTATCTTTTGTGCTCTTTGTTCCCTTTTTGAATTAAATGTTAGCAGTACACTTACTGTGTAATTTGCACACACACACACACACACACACACACACACACACACTTTGTTCTTCAGTGCTGAGAACCAAACCTAGGGCCACATGGGAGCTGGGCTGTGAGACTCTCAGATCTTCCCCCCAAGCACATTATTTATATGCTCTTTCTTACTATCATTCGTTAAGGCAATTTTCACTATTTAGCAATCTTTCATTTTCTGTTCTTTTCTTCCTAAGTGTTTTGTCTTTCTCCCATCTCAACTATACTTTCAGTAATGTTTTGACCTTATCTTGAGCTTCAGTTTTGCTTTCAACTCATGTCTTTATTTTTTAGTTCCCTTCTTGGTTTTCTTTGATTTTGTTTTTAAAAAGATCTCATTAACTAGGATTTCTTCTTTTTAAAACCCCGTTTATAATGTTTTATTCTTTTCTCCCCAGCAGCATTGTTCTCCACTTCATTTTTAAAATTTGTTTAACCTTGCTTCACCTTCAGTTTGTCTGTCCAACCTCCTTTTGTAAGATCCTTCAGTTACAATCTTCCCACTTCCCTGAAGTCATTTTTACCTTCACAGCTCATTCTCATTGGCTTTATCACTTTCTGGTTTGCAGTCATTGTTTGGTATGTTTGTGAGCTGTAATCAATTTTAAGAACATTTTTAAGTCTTGTGATTCTTGATATTGTTGTTAGAACATGGTATTTTCTCCTGAGTGGTGCTAGAAGAAGATCCCAAAGAAATGCAGAAGAGATATCCAAACCCACAAACACATGAACGGCGTCACAGAGACTCGGGATATGTGAGAAGGCCAGGCAACATGATTCTTCAGCTAATGATTCAAAGAGAATGGGATATGCACCATGCTGAAAACACTTATTAGTGAAAACCAGCAGTGTGTTAAAAGAATATTAAGAAGCATCTGCTCACTCTAGGACCTGGAGAGGAATGGTCATAGCATACATGAAAATCAGCAAAGTGAATGAGAAAATCAACAATCAATGTATATGAAAAAAGGCAGCAACATAGAAGAAAACATCAGTAAGGAAATTAAGATAAAATAAAAGAACATAGAAATGCTTTGTCGCCACCAAGTACACCTCATTGTGAAGATATCTACAGACTGAGAATCAAAAAGTGGGAAGGCAATCTGTCATGCAAGTTAAAGCTGAATAAAGCATGAACAAGCTGCTATAGCTATTTGGACATCTAATAAAGTAGATTTCAAACCAAAGTTAGGCAAAAAAAAGATAAGGAACACCACTCTATAATATAAAGGGGATAGTTCACCAGGAAGACTGAACCATTGTAAATATATATGTGTATGTGTGCATATGCATATATACATACATATAACCCCCCACACACACACACACACACTGATTGTTGGGCTACTGATTTCAGGGTGGCTGCTCATGCTTCATGGATCAATAGAATCCCTTACTGCTGTGCCTCACACTATATGTCTCAATTGAGTCCAGGTCTAGTCAAGGTGAAAACCAAGATAAATCATCACAAGTGTGCTCTTTATCAACTTGACAGAAAATCATATTTCCATGTTCCATTTAACTTTGGAAACAATGAAGTTATAATGTCACTTAATATGATATGACTATGCATATACAACTCAAACCATTGAACCTCGCCAAGGCAAAGTCTCTTGAGGAATGCTTATCTGTCTGTCTGTCTGTTCATCTATCTATCTATCTATCTATCTATCTATCTATCTATCTTATAACCTCTGATATTTTCACAAATCAATGCACATCATAAGATAAGAGAGGAAAGGAAGCACAGATATCTGCCTAACATATATGTAAATAGGCACAAAAGTTTCTCAGCAAAATAAGACAGAAGCACTCATGGCTGCTAGAATCTTGGCCACCTGGCTTCATTTGGTATTTATAGGTCCCTTCTATTATTAGCCATTCTGCATTTCCTTCACTCTCAGCAAGCATCTCAGCAGGTCTTGATTTCTTCACATGGAGAGTTTACTCATACCTTCATTCCTGAAGCATTTGGACTACTTATCATCCTCCCTAGAATGGGACATTGTAGTTTTCCACTTATTGTAACTATAGGACCAGCTAACACCAAGACATACCCTAAAGAATTCCTTGAATCCCAGAAAGATTTTTCATTATCTTCTATGAGTTGCTTTTTTATTTCTGCCATAGAACACCAACAAGAAATCACTTCTAGTCCAAGTTTCCAAAATCTTTCATATTTTCCCCACAAAACAAAAGCCTGACACATACATAGCCAGGTTTACCACAGCAACAGACTTGCTCCACGTACCAGTTTTTGTATTCCCTTGCTGTGATAGGATATTCTGACAGGAAGTCATTTATTTTGGCTTTTAGTTCCAGAGGGGAAATTGTTTTCATGGGGTGGGTGGGGGGAGAGGCAAGACAGTGAGAACATGAAGTATCTGGCAGTCAGAAAGCAGAGAGAATACAGGAAGTGGGGCCTAGCTCTAAAAACCACAAAGAATATTTCCAATGATAAACTTTCTCCTGTTAGGCTCCACTTTTAAAGACTCCATAGCCCACCCACACAGCATTATTCTCTGGGAACCAAGTATTAAAAAAGAGGAGGCTATGGGCCACATTTCACATTCAATCTGTAATACCCCTATTGTGGAGAAGCAATCCAACTTTTCCTTAGTCTAGATCAGTAACCCTTCTTGGCATTGGAACGCCTTTCTTAGTCTGCTGACTCAAGAGCTCTAGGAGCCCAAAGTGGCCAAGGGAAAAATCTTAGCTTCCAGTTCAATGGAATGTTTGTTGTGTCTCCTGGTGGTAGAAGTAATCTTCCTTCTGGAACTAGAAGTTCTACGCCAGCAAATTTTGTGGTTGTGGGAATAGGAAGCAAAACTCATTTGTTTCTAGTGGGTCATTAGCAGAGTTGGTGAATGGCATAATTTATGTAACAACCCCTTGATTCCAGGACCTGTGAATACAGGCTATGAGAGAAATACCACTGCATATTGGGCGTAGATTCAAAGTTTATACTGTCTTCTGGAGAACTCTGCCCAGCCTTCTAGACTTTTGTTACTTTATTGACATTCTTGTTTTTAAAGGTCATTCTGGCTTTCTTTCAAGCCAGCTGCTTCAGACTTGAATAGGACAGTAACAAACAAACAAACAAGCCAACAAATCACTGCATTCTGTGATCTCAGTGCTGCATTTGTTTACCTGTGGAGTGAATTCCTTGGTCAGAATTAAAGCTGTGTAGAAATCTACCATGATGGCAAATAAGGCATTCTTTAAATCTGCTCATGAGCATTATTTTTAGCAGAAGCATTATAAGCAAGATATAATCATCTATAACCAGAATAAAATATATACTGACCAAGGATAAATGCTACTCTTTCCACAATGAAAGTGGTCCTAGAACTTGAGTCTAGGTGCCTGGCTTATCACCCTCGTGAGTAGTGCCATATCAAGGAATCATTTTTGGTATGCTGTTGGCTGACGTGGCACTCCACAGCAGCCATTGGCATTTTAGGTCTAGTGAGAGGAAATCTATGTAATTATGCACATACAGAATTTCCATCTTTCCCACCACAGCAATTTTGTTCATGAGGCCTTTGAGCATTGATAAGGTCAGCAAGGGGAAGAGGCTAACTACTATCTATAGAACATGTGATTCCGTTTTATTATTTAAACCTTCCTCTGTAGAAGTCACTTGCCTATTGATGAACATTTACAGGACACACATGTATCTTTGAGTCCTTTGTTCATCTGGAGAGATCTATCCACATACTTCTTGATGAAATGTCTATCATCAAGTTTTCAAACATGCAAACCACTGGCTACATTGTATTAGTCAGTATGTAGTCACACCTCTGACCATTTCTCCTTCCAAAAAAATGTATGATCATATGCACTGCCCAAAGTTCAGCTCACTGTGAAGATTTTCCTTCAACAGTATACTGCAGTGTTATCCCATAAACAGGCTATAATGCTACATTTGTTCATTTCTGAAAGTTGTCTATATAACATGTAAAACTATCTGCAAACTAGGTCATTTTCTTCTCTTGATCAGTCAACTAATACCTATTAGACCATAGGTGCACACTTGTGGAAGGAAATCATTATAATGAAAGTAGAAAGTAGGGATTTGTACAAATTCTTTATGTAACTTGATTATGCCTTAAGGGCTTACTCAGGCCTAATCATGCATATACCATTTCTGTGTGATGATGGATTGTTGTGAACATTTATGACTTGGTGGGTCAGATAACACCCAGCTCATAAAGGGAAGCTCAGATCCCTTGGGTCATTGTGAAGTAGTTAGATTCCACAAAAGTCCAATAATAAGCCAGGTGCTGTTTCTCAAAGAGAAAATAGTTGACTTCAGAAGATAAAAGGTCCCTACTCTAAAATCTCAATGGCCTCTGCTATGATCATTGAAGGGGATCTACCGGAAACTCCAAAAAGCTTCCCTGCATGTCACCAATATGTCAAGAACCATCTAGATAGTCAAGATGTCAAGACCTGCTAGATATCATATCCCAAATGGCATAGAAGTCTAAACATCAGCATGGGTCTGTTGGAGAGCCTTCTCCTTCTCTGGATCCCACTCAACTTTGTACTTCTGTTTTTCATAGTGAAAGGTCCCAGGTGAAATCCTTCACTTTAGAAAGAGTATCTCAACATGCCTCATACAACTGGACTCCTAGAAGCTTCACTGAAGTCAAGGTCCTTGAATTTTGGTTAAACTTATTTTTCATCCTCTGATGCAATATGGCTTACCAAGTCTAGAATGGTTGCAACCTCCTTCTCACTTGGTCAAATCAGCATAATAATTATCAATATTGTGGACCAATGTAATATCCTGTGGAACACACAAGTTCCATATGAACAAAGTAGGATTCAGACACAAAAAAAATTACTATACCCTTGGTGTAGAATAGCAATTAAATATTGCTGGCATGTGCAAGATCAGTAGTTGTAAACAAGTACAGGAAATGTGTTAATAACACACAAATAGACTTAACAAGAGAAACCACATTTAATGATATCAATAGATATGAAAATACTGTTGACAAAATTCAATATTACCTCATAAAATCTCTGAATAAAATAGGACTATAAGGAATATATTTCAACACAATGAAGGTTGTATATACGAAATTTGTAGACAAATTTGAATGAAAAAGATGCAAGCATTTCCCCTAAAATCAGTAACAAACAGGATTCCCACTCTCTTCAGTTCTATTCAGTGTAGAACTAGAAATTGTTGCTATAGCGATAAGACAAAAAAGGAAATAAAATGCATACAATATGAAAGGAAGACATCAAATACTCTTATTTACAGAAGATATGATTCTATTTTTAGAAGATTTATATGACTCCACTAGAAAACTCTTACATCTGGTAAATAGTCAACAAAGTAGGAGAATAAAAAAATGACATATAGAAATATTTGGCTTTTCTATAGACTAGTAAGGAAATGGTAGAGAAAAAAATCATGGAATCATAAAAATACCACATTTACAATAGCTTCAAATCTCATAAGATACTAGCTATAAAACTAGCTAAGTAGGTAAAAGGCTCTTCAGGGAAAGAAACAAAAACTGCGTAAAGATTCCATGTTACCTGAGTATCATCAAAAAAACAAATAACAATACAGGTGAAGATGTAATGGAAAAATCTTTTTGTCACTTTGGATGGGAAGAAAACTGGTATGGCCACTATCAAAATCAGTGTGGACATTTCTCAAGAATCTAAACATAGAACTGTCTGTCATATGACCTAGCTACCATGTCACTCCTGTGTATATAGGTCAGCATACCCTAGAGATATTTGCATTATTCACAATAACTAAGATATGGAACCAGCCTCTATATCTAACAGATGTGTGGATAGTGAAAACATCCATAAATGTGCACAATACACTTTTATTTACCTGTGAAAGAAAATGCTATTACACCATTGCAGAAAAATGATGATTGTCACATTTAGTGAAATAAACCAGACCCAAACAAGCTAAATGCTCATTTTTTGTTATATACAGACTCAAGATTTAAGTGTGTGTGTGTGTGCATGTTATTGGAAAAGAGCATTGATGGATGTTCATCAGAAAACAAGAACCAATCAAAAGGAAGCATCTAAACACATCCACAAGCAACCAACCATAAACCCAAACCAACCACACAGAAAGTGAGAGATAACTCTCCTGCAATGAGCATCAGAAACACTGTTGAGAAAAGTCATTTTTATTATTAGAAGATAGCAATTGCTTAAATCTAGTATGAACAGGAAGATGTTAACTAGTCAGTTGGGGGCATTTGTAAAACATGAGGTCTCTAAGGAGTGAGAGGATTTATGACAGAGAGAATGCTGAGGGCAGCATGCGGTTCCTTCCCCGCCTCCCACCTTTCTCAGACGACATGTATGTCCTTGGGCTTAATGAGAATGATGGGAGATGTTTGAACAGGAACTGCTCAGGAATAACAGCCAAACTACTTTTTTAAAATCTGTGCTGCTGGGATTGGAATATTTGACCTTGAACATGCCAGACCAGTATTCAATTGCTGTGCTCTGCTTCCACCCTGAGAGTCTGTTTGGATGAAGAGTTTCTGGTTTTGTTCTTTTTTATGATTATATCATCTTTCTCCAGAACTTACCCACTTACAAAATTCATATGTTACCCATTTACAAAATTCATATGGGCATTCACTGTTGTTATCTGTGAAAACTGGCCCAGCAATAACTGATTTCCTATTTTTTTCTAAACTGAAAAACTAATATAAGCCACAAGTGTTATAGAGGGTTAGCAATCCAGACACACCCTAACATGACATACAAAACAAAAATTGCAGAATACACATTTGGGACCCAATATGTCAGCAACTCTTCCAAGGACCGTGAAAAGGCACCGACTTGGAGAGTTGTGCAATTTGGAATTAGCAGATGTTGAGCATCTGCTTGTGTGATTTCATCTGCGAATTGTCACTCTGATGGGGCCATTGTGGAGGAAATATGGTGGATACCCCGAGAGGAGAGAATGATGGAAATAGGTACTTTCTACTCTCTGTATTCCATCAGTCTTTCCATGTAAGGTTTTACTCAGCTTACAGGAAGCCGCAACTTTCTCATTTTTGTCTTGGCATCACTTTCTCTGTTCTCTTCCTTGATCCAGGATAAGCCAGGTATTTGGAACTTTAATATCAGTGACATGTCACACACAGCAACTCCATCCCTGGAGGACTGTTCTAGTCATTACCAGGCATTTACCAACGTCTCTGGCCTTGTCAATTACATGCCCACAGGATCCATAGGTATTCACCTGTTATATTTCTCACCAGAAGGCTCCAATGCTACCTGTTTTCTGGAGGCAAACCATCCCATGGTTTTAATAATCAGTTTTGCTGAAATGGGTTTAGTACCTGTAACTTTGTCCCAGCTCTTCTCCAGCATAAAGCTTTTATCTGACACTCACATGGCCATATCCATAACTGATCATATCTAAAACTGAGCTTGCATCTTTCCTGAGTCTCTTATCTTCCCCTCCCCCACCTTGTGTTCCTTCTTGTCCCCCTTGCTCCTTTCCTTCTTTGTGTCATTTACAGAGTTAACTGTCACTCTTCAGCACTGCAAATCTCAGAGTTAGCTCTTCTTGTAATATACTTGCTGGATGGCAGCTCTCATGGGGTCAGGAGTATCTATAATTTGAGGGAACTTCTTTGTAAAACAGTAACATATTTAAAGTTAGGTACAGGCTTGGGGAGGGATTGAAGCAACACAAGGGAGTTAAGCTTAAATTTTATCGTTTTGATTCTTGGTGTTCATTCTCATATATAAATAAAGGCATTTCCTCATGGAAAACATTTTCACTTGGTGAAAACATCAAGAGATTTCTATCAAAAGACAGGAACATTTTATATGACAAACATCTTTTACTCAATGTCTAACTTGTATCAGGATATTAAACTTTTTTACCTCATTTAGTTTTTCTGCTACTTATAAGAAAGAAACTAATCTAATAATTGTGACTAAAGTCATGTTTCCGGAGGTCAAGTGTTCTCAGTCTGATTCATGATCATAGCATTTGCTATTTGTTTGTACGATCATTCACACTACTATAGTTAAATATTCCTCAGCTATAAAGTATGGACACATTAAAATATTTGGCTTCATTATTCTGTCATAGAGATTAACTAATCATTTTGTGTAAATCAGGACAGTGCTTGAAACACAGGAAATACATTGAAGATGGACAATTGTCATCATTTTGCTCCTAAGAAAAAGAAGCCTGCAGTTCCAAGCATATCGATAGATTTGCACAATCCTCACATTTGTTAATTAGAGACAGGGCAAGCAGGAATCTAAGTACTACCTCCACTAATGCAGCAAGTTCAAGACCAGCTTGGACCACATGAAGGTCTATTTTAAAAAAAAATTCCCAATCTAAATTCTTTATAGAGTTAAGAAATTGAACATATTACTGCGGGGTTCAGTTGCTTTGCAAAATCTTATACCAATGTATGGAGACTGTACTGTGAGTGGGAAAAATATCTAGCAACCAGATGTTAGTGTATTTCTACTCATTAATATAGTTTAAAATTAGGAATAAAAAGATGGGAATAGACATTCTATTGTCAATTACAAGAAGATGATAATTGTTAAGATGACAAATACATGTGCTCCTCCAATTAGACTACAGATGTGTTGCTGTCCCACTGAAATCCTCAATGTCCTGTTGCAGATACGAAGAAGCTGATTCTACATGATGGGCATAGCTAGGATCCAGAATAGCTACAACAGGACTGAAAAAGTAGAATGACATTGGCCTGTTCATGTCTCAACTTCAAACTTACTCCACACCTGCAGTAACATGAGTGGGTGAGCGAGAAGAAGCACATTCACATGAAGCTGACCTAGGAAGGTAGGAACAGTTCCTCAGCCAGGTACTCTGGCCCTTTCCACAGAATGGCTGCTTCTGAACTCAACAGATAACTCCAAAGCATCTCTGTGGTCCAGTGCTCCTCTGTGAAGAACTTTGAACCCTCTGCTTCTCCTTGGTTTTCTCACCTTGGGTCTCCTGTTCCTAATATTTACCCTGGCAGTCAAAAATTAGGATGCAAGCCTTGTTTTAGACTCTATTCCCCCAATTTGGCTGAACAAGGATTCCGGATGCTTGTCCAGCGCTAAGACCGTGTTCTCGTTCTAGTTGTTATTGTTCTTCCTGGCACTTAAGAAGAGAGGAGGATGAAGCAAACATCAGCCACATTTTCTTATATGCCTTCTTCTTCTTCTGACGTTTGGAGTGTTTCTCAAGGATTGTTACTTTCCTGTTTCTTTCAAGATAACAATACTGAATCCATTTTCTTTTAAACCATCACATATGTCACCCAACATTTTGTGCAACCTATGGTAAGAGTCATGTGTAAAAATAGTTTTTTTAAAATCTCAGTTGTAATGGATAGTACAGAAACACTTTAATCAAAGGGACTGAGGTATTATCTACTGGAGAAATAATTATGAAAAAGTTGGAGTGAGAGAGAGAGAAAGAAAATATTGTGAGATGACAACAGAGAAGTATCTGGACCAAAGAGTCCACAGGGTTGAGGTGGAGGGACTCTGGATTAGAGCCTTGAACAGAGCCCATTTCAGGTGTTGTAGCAAATCAGTAGAGTGGTGTTATTATTTCTAGTTGCTAATGATATGAGGAGGTGTTGATGATCACAACCGAGAAATGTCACTTCATTAGGGACGCTGAAGTGAATATTCTAACTGCATCTTTCCTTCTTCCCTTATTAGCTGAAAAAACAAGAAGAGAATTTTCCTATGTTTATTCTCTAGTTACCCCCAAAGATGGTTTAATTTAAAATATTAAAGTCTATTAAATACCAGCATATCTGCCAGCTTGCTGTAGGTGTTTCTGTTTCCACTGTGAAACACTTAGACAGACTTCCAAAGCAAATGAAATAATGGCAAGATTAATTGGTTTAGAATTCACACACCTTCTCTTTCTCTCTTACTAAATGACTATTAGAGTATTTCTACTGAGAATTGTCCTTCAATAACTTTAGCTGTATTTAAAGTTAATGAGCTTTTTCAATTAAAGCCACAGTTATTAGCCTTTGGACAGTACAAGGATGAATCAGGGTGCATCTAATTACACTGGGCAAATTCTTCAGAGGCTGAGGAGATGAGATTCTTTATTCTGAGCAAATGTCTTGTAAGTTAGAGACATGAAGACACAGTATTTAAACCTGTATGCAGGTGAACTTTGTGAAAAAAAAAAGCCTCCAGGTCAGTGATGAAGTTGGGAAATACAGAGTAGGAACATAGACATGATTTTGTTTCTAATGTTCTTATTTTTTGAGATATATGTCTTAGTGTATACCCTTGAACTCCACATTGTCCTGTGTTGATCTCTCAAGTGCTGGTAATATGGGTGTACAACACCATTCCAAGGTATGAAGTTACTATTTTGATTAAAATAAATCAATTGAACAAACAGAAAGCAAAAAAGATCTTTATGATGCCAATATATACAAAGTGGTTGTCTAGAAGAGATTTTAGACACAGCCAGAATCATTGTCCAGTTAAGGTAGAATTTGTTCTAGAATAAATTTTCCAATGGATATCATGGTCAAATTCTGGAGTTTGTCACTATGGCTGGCATAACGGGGTGGTTAGTTGACCAGGTCTGTGGTTTGTGACCACCTTCTCTCTCCAGGGGACACTACTACTCCTTTAGAACCAGAATCACTGCACAGTGAAGATATTTGTCTCATGAAGACACTTCATGTAGTCATAGGTTTTTGGTTTTTCAACTTATTCCTATGACTTCTTTCCTACCAAGTGCATCTTAATTTGTCTTTAGCTTTACTAGAAAACAGGTACTCAACAACCTTATATAAATTATTTGCTGCAGACTTAGTGTTTTATTTTAAAACTTGAACAATTATTTCTTTTTCCCAATTTTAGCAAAGTGCCTTCCAGGAAGTGAGAGCTATTGGATTGCAATTGCATGGCTGCTTTCTGTGATTTTAAATTTATGACTGGATCTCTTTCAAAATGGCTGATTTATTTCAATAATTACAACATATCGTTCTGGATGCTAGCGGGTGGGAATCTTTGTGTGGCTGTGTATAGGGACACATGTATTTCATTAAAATAATGGAAGAAAAATTTAAACTTCCTCTCCATCTAAATGCAATCAAAGGAAATTCTTAAATTTCATATTTTATTAATGGTATTATTTTAATTATCTTCATTAGTAAAGATACCAGAGAAGATATTTCAAGTTGCAAAGAAAAAAAACCTATGTTTGAGGCATTTGCTAGAGAAAGCAAATTGACTATTTAAGGCACTAAAATATTTTCAGAACATGAACTAGGCCTTTTCTGAATCCTTTCCAAAATACAGAAATTTTCATGTAATAAGAAAATTTTATGAAAGTTGGACATAGATGGCACTCATCTATAATCTCAGTACTAGGGACCCTGAGGCAGAAGGATGACAAGTTCAACCACAGGCTGAGATACACAGAAAGCTCTGATGTCAAACATCAGAAGACATCTTAGTTTGTCTTAGAAACAAAACAAAACCAATCAAATAAATAGCAAGTAAGCACATTCACTTTAAAATAACTTTTGAATACCAGTGAGGTGAGGTGAGGTGAGGTGACTTTTCAGGTCAGTAAAGAGCTGTGTACTGGAGTCTAACAACTTGGATTTGATTGCCCAGAACTCACATTATAGAAGGAGAGAGCTGAAGTAGGAACGCTGTCCTCTGACCTTCACACAGGTACCATGGTATGTATGTACTGCCCTCAAATAAAATGATTCTAAACATTTGAAATATACATGCCAGATGACAAATGGTCATAAACCAAGCATATGGACATTGGTGGCCCTGGCTTCTTAAGGGCTTTCAGTTTCCGTCCATGTCATTTCCTAGGATGTGCACACACATGGCAACACTTTCAAAGGTTGCAGAACATAGCCTGGCAAAGCACAATTAACCGATAGGAAGCAGTAACCATTTGTTGTGTATTTAAAACATTTTATTTAAAATTAACTCTTTAATATGCACTTATATCTGAAAGAGGAATTTTATAGTATATTTCCCAGGGTGTATGAGAATTGAATTAATTACATGTGCCAACTATAGAAGATATAAAAGAAAAAAGTATATTTAAACAGCTAAATAAATAGTAGTTTATATAAATAAACAGTTTATTTTAGCTGTTCATTATTTTGTAGGTGCCCAATAGATATTATTATTACATAATAAAATGTGGTAAAAGGAATATATCATAATTTTTTAGTGTTTCTGAATTGTGATATATCATCAAAATTTGATTAGTAATAAGCTGCCCAGTGTTAAAACTGTACTTCATGTACAGTTTCTTTCTTTTTTAGTTTCTTTTTGTTTATTCCTTAGGAAGCAATGCACAGGAAGTTATGAATTTTAATGGCTGGACCTTTTATACATATGCTGTGCATAGACAGAATTTCTAATTTGAACAAACTTAAATGCTCTAGAACAACTTTTTCATAAATATTATTTGTGAACTATTAATTACTGTTTAAAGTGAATATACACACAAATGTGTTTTATAATGACATTTCATACTTATATATGTCAATATACTTTACTGAAATAACCATTATCTTGCAATTTTGTCTTTTGAAAATTTTTGCTTCACTTGTCCCAGAAAAGTCATGGAAAGTCTGGAAATTTTACTTACTGCTCCATGTACTGAAACATTTTTTTCAAGATTCATTATCATACTGGAATTTCTTTCTCTGAGCAGGACACCAGGATCTTAGGTCCCCCATGATGCCTGTGTTTGGTTTTGTCTACTCGACATAAACCTAGACATATTTGGGAAGAAAGAATCTTAATTGAGAAAATATCTTTGTAAGATTAGTTTGTACCCAAGTCTATGGTGTATTGTCTTGATTAGTGATTGATGTGTGGGGCTCAGCTCACTGTGGGTGGTACCATGCCTGGGCAGGTGGTTCTGTAGGGTGTGGAGCAGAGTTTGAAGGAAAGGCCATCCAGAGTCTGCCCCACCTGAGGATTTATCTCATATACAGACACAAAACTCAGACACTATTGTGGATGCCAAGAAGTGCTTGCTAACAGGAGCCTGATATAGCTGTCTCCTGAGAGGCTCTACCAGAGCTTGACAAATACAGAGGCAGATGTTTGAAGCCAACCATTGGACTGAGCATGGGGTCATCAATTGAGGCGTTAGGAGAGGACTGAAGGAACTGAAGGAGTTTGCAACCCCACTGGAAGAACAACAAAATCAACCAACTAGACTCTCCAGAACTAAACCACAGGGACTAAACCACCAAGCAAAGTGTACACCTGGAGGGACCCATGGCTTCAGCCACATATACAGCAGAGGATGGTCTTGTTGGGTATCAATGGAAGGAGAGGTCGTTGGTCCTGTGAAGGCTCACTGCCCCAGTGTAGAGGATAGCCAGGGTGGGGAGGAGTGTGTGTGTGTGTGTGTGTGTGTGTGTGTGTGTGTGTGTGTGTGTGAACACCCTCACAGAAGCATGGGAAGGGGGAGGGGCTAGAGAGTGGGGGTGTGGAGGAAAGGGGATAACATTTGAAATGTAAATAAAGAAAATATCCAATTTTTTAAAAAGGCAGGCTGAGCAAGTCATGTGGAATAAGTCAGTAAGTGGAATCCTCCATGGCCTCTGCTTCACTTCCTGCCTCAAGATTCCTGAGCTACTGCCTTGACTTCCTTCAGTAATAAGAGAATTGTAAGCTGAAATAGCCTTTTTGCCAAAGCTCCTTTTGGTCATGGTGTTTTGTCGCAGTGATAGGAATCCTAAGTAAGGCAGTGTTACTATAGAAAATGCACCATGAGAGGTTTGTTGGAGTACAACTTTTTATGACCTCAATACCCAGAAAATGCAAATAGAGTCACTCACTATCTAACTCACAGCTGAGTATCTTCTGGGCTCTGACCCAGAAAGGCTGTAGTTCAAAGTTTTGCTCTCTTCCATTGGTAAGCACACTGTGGGACATGTCTTCAGGACTGTGTACACTTTACCTTTCCTGTAACGTCAGTCTGAGTTTCTGTTGGATCTCATTGTTCGACTTGTGTCCATGCGTGGTCTTGCTTCCCTTCTTGCCTTTCATGTGTTACATGAAACAATCCTCAACAAGGACTTTTTGCACTCTTGCTCACATGAGTGCTGGGAGACTTGGTTCCCAGTTGGTGGTACTGTCTGGAAAAGTCATGGGTCCTTATGGATGCAGTTTTACTGAAAGTATTTTATCACAGGGTGCTAGCTTTGATACTCTATAGTCTGGTCCCATCCTCCTGCTTCTGAACTGTGGATGGCGTATGAGCCCTCTGCTTCCTGACTAGGCAGGCTGGCCTCATGTTCCTGCTGCCATGCTTTTCCCACCGTGATAGACTGTAGCTCATCAGGAACAGTAAGACAAAGTAAGGCTCTTTCTCCTCTAAGTTACCTTTTGCCACTGTATTCTTACCCATCAATAGAAATCTAACAAACACACTTACACATGAATCTCCATTTGCTTCTTGGGCCCTCCATTATCCAAGAATTGGTGCTGGGTGTGGTCCTCAGAAGGAGAAGCGAATGAGGGGTTGGAGTTGTATTTGCTCATCTGACAGGGAGAGAGCATCACTGGAGACAGGCATGGTGACAGTAGCCACTGGGAATCGGCAACAGAAGAGTTCGTATAGCACTTAATGGTGTAGAGGGAAGAATACACGAGGGAAAATAGGAGCATTTGACAAATTCACTGTTCAAGGATGTCTTTCATTCTTACAAGATCCAAGAACTGGAGGACTATTGCTTTGTATTTGGTGTATCACAGAAGTAGAAATGGCTGTGAGAGATTAACCTCAAAGTTAAGGCCAAATGGGGAAAGACATAAGGTTTCATCAGCTCATTTCCTGAGACAAGAGGACAGACAAAACAGATTTGAAGATCAGGCCCAATCACTCTACTATTTTTCTTATATGTTTTCCCAGAGACATTGACAAACAAAATCTGGGAAAGCTGGTCACACAACAGTAAGTAATCAAAGGGTCATAGTTCCTTAAGTCATGTTAAGAGCCCCACTCTCAGCAACAGCAGTGTCCCAGCTCAGAGTCAAGGCTGAGGCCCTGACCTGGGCTAAAAGGCCTTGCTTCACTCAGATTCACAGCTTCTTCTAGGGAGCAGTTTGATTCATTAGGTATTCCTTATAGCTACAGAAAGATGACTTTCAGTTACCAAAAGAAGTAAGCTACCAAGATAGGAAGAAAAGCAACTGCACAAGTCAGAGGATTCCTTGTTGGATGAAGCATTACAGAGTAATTGCAGGGCCACTCCTAGTTGATGGATATTGTTGTGACCCTCGTGCTGCTCCTGAAAGACAACTCCAGGCCAAACAGTTCCACATGGGGTTTATTGAGAGAGGAAAGGACAAGGTGGCGGTGGAAAGAGAAGCAGGGTGGGGGGTGGGGGGGTGGGGGAGAGTAGAGAAGTAAGAGGCTGGCCATGACCAGAGTGGGGAAGGGGAGGGAGAGAGAGAGAAGCAAGCAGGAAATAGGAATAAGAGAGTAAGAGAGGCAAGAAAGAGAGAGGAGGGTGCAAGCAGCCCCTTTTATAGTGGGCCAGGCCTACCTGGCTGTTACCAGGTAATTGTGGGGAGGGGCATACTGCCCTGTTGTCAAGTAATTGTGGGGCAAAGAAGCTTAGACAGAATCCTAACAGATATTACCATCTACTATGCGCTGTTTGTGTAATTTAACTGGGACACAAAAAAATGTGCAGCATAAGGTAGACCACAGGTTTCTCCGACTATCACAAAGTACTGGAACTCATTCTGTTAAAAACTAATTCCTTTTCTTTTCTTCAGAATATCCACTAAATAAGATTGAAAATGAGGCTTTGTGTTCAACCTGCAGCACTCACATGCCCAACATTAGGAAAGTTTTGTCGTTGTTGTTGCTTTGTGACTGGATTGGGAGATTTCTGAGTGTGACCTTTGTAGATTTCAATGTCAGTGTGAAAAAGGCTGCCATCCCTGTGTTTCAGTCATGCTTCTTCTGGTTTTGCTCCTTTCTTTTCTTCCTCTCCTTTACATGCTTATACTGGCTTCTAGAGAAAGGTGGAGGAGCCCACTGGTCTAAGAATGATATTTTCCTATTACAGCCTAAAAGCTCTGTGTGATAAGGGTGGGGTGATGTGACTGCAGAGAGGGTGATTTCTTGGGTCCCCAGGTTTTGACTTCGTACTGTCAATCCACCCTTTACTTAGTCTCTACATACCAAAGCCTTACACAACATCTCCTTAGCAGGATTCTCAATCCTTTTTAAAACTTTAAAATATTTAAATTTTATTTTGCTATCAATATCTCAAGACTCTCCTGATACACCAAGTCCACCCCTCAGTCTTATGTTTGTTCATCTTTAGCCATGATCAGGAATCACAGACGTCTAGAGAGGTCTTATTAGTTTTTGGAAGAGATAAGTTATTTTGGGAAAATGATGAGCTTGGGCACAGATAGAGCCAGTGACTTGCTTACCATGTCAGCAAATAGCAAAACTGGACAGAGACACAAGTTCTTATTCTCTTGTTCAAAAAGCTGGTACAACTACTCTGGAAATCAGTCTGGTGGTTCCTTAGAAAACTGGGCACGATACTTCCAGAGGACCCTGACATACCATTCCTGGGCATATACCCAGAAGATTCCCCAGCATGTAATAAGGATACATGCTCCACTATGTTCATAGCAGCCTTATGTATAATAGCTAGAAGCTGGAAAGAACCCAGATGTCCCTCAACAGAGGAATGAATACAAAAATGTGGTATATATACACAACGGAGTACTATTCAGTCATTAGAAACAATGAATTAATGAAATTCTTAGGCAAATGGATGGAGCTGGAGAACATCATACTAAGTGAGGAAACCCAGTCTCAAAAGAATACTCATGGTATGCACTCACTGATAAGTGGATATTACCCTAGAATCTTGGGACACCAAAGACACAATCCACATTCCAAATGATGTCCGAGAAGAAGGAAGGAGTGGACCCTGGTTCTGGAAAGGCTCAATGCATCAGTGTAGGGGAATACCAGAACAGGGAAGTGGGAAGGGGTGAATGGGGGGATCAGGGGGAGGGAAAAGGGCATATGGGACCTTTGGGAGGTGGGGAACCGGGAAAAGGGAAATGAAATGTAAATAAAGAATATATCCAATAAAAAATTCTAATATGTCACTTTTGACACTGACATGCTCCACCACTCAGTTCCACAAGTGATTATAAGAGAAGCGTCAAGTGTTTATTCATCTTAAGTCACCCCTTTGATCGATCTTCTTTCATGCACAGCACTATCATAATTTTCCTTATAATTTTTGCATCTCAGCCCCCATCCTGTTTCCCATTTTCTTTTTTCTTTTTATTATTTTTTTCTAATTTTCCCTTTCCCTTTGCTTCTCATGATTTCCCCCATTTTCCTTGTAATTTCTATTTGTTTCTCTTTTGTTTATTTGTTGTTTTGAGCCGGAGTCTCATGCATCTCAGGCTGGCCTTGAACTCACTATGTAATACATGCATACATTTCATGGTTTTTTTTTTCCTATAGGAAGGAATGGACTAGGTTTGCTCTGATAAGATCGAACAGCTGACCATGTATAGCATAACTCTCGTTTCCATGATGAAAAATACCTTATATATAACAGAATTGAAACTAACTTTTCTGTTGGGTTCGAGAAAAGACGTAGAGACTTTGATTCAATATAATTGAAGAGTACTTTTGATGTAGTTATGTACTTTGCGAAGAACTTTCTGGGTCAAAACTGGACCATAGTGCATTGGACACAGGGATTCTTCATTACTACCCTGCTCGTGGGTGTCTTCATATCTCATTGAACTAGCTTGCTATCATGAAGAAATCTTGGGGACTGGGCAGCTTCTTTTCCTGGGGAATTCTTGTTGCTAAGTATTTTGGAGAAGAAACATCATGTTGGCTCATCCCAATCCTACTGGAGCTGATGATACCTCAGATGCTGTACTTTAGACAGAAAAGACTAACCATATTCTGCAACAGTCCATTGTCAGCCAATGGTAGAGTATGCAGAGATGATCACCTGATCATTACTGGAAAGAAGAGGGAACTCTCTGTTGATCTGATGGCTGTGAGCTAAAGTCTTAATAGACTGGCCTGGCTAGAGGAGCCTGGCAGGTCATGTGAACTTCATCCCAAGCTGTAAAACAAAGTAGCCTACAAAGGCTTTCGTTCTGCCTCTCCAGCTTCTTTTACACTTTAACAATTTCCCAAACATGGTTTTATGCCTTATTTATTGAGCTGCCTTCACAATTATGCCTTGACTGGCACATAAAGATCCCCTTAGGAGGATGTGCAGTAATTTGTCAAGCACTCATCTATTGCTGGACATTTAGGGTTTTTCCAATGTTTTGTGATTATAAATAACGTTGCAAAAAATGCCCACTGGTTTTTTCTTCCCATTTTATGTCATTTCCTTAGGGTGCATTCCCACGACTGAGATTACTGTCTTACATGTAAACATTTCATTTAAACAACTCTAATAGAGAGGCATAGATCTGAAGACTTGAAAAGATGAACCATGGGTCTGAAAAAGACCAACTGATGGAGGTTAAGTCTTTGCATCATTTGCTTTTATGGAAAATGAAGGCAAACATTCCCTTACAACAACAAAATCCTGTGAATTAACACCAGCCACATAGGCATTACCAATGGGCTGACAAACAACCTTTAACTGCAGGCCTGTGAAACAGCACAACAGAAATGATCTTGCCCTTGGGTTCAGTATCACATCCAACTGCATTATCGCTTTCCCAGTAAATAGCGCTTGCCATCTCTAACTACAGCTGTGTGAAACCAACAGTGTCCACTTGGCAGTGAACTACATACCAAAGGGTTGCTCAATTATTATCCAGAAATAAAACTTTAATCACTTCTCTTGGCTAAGTGAATGTGAGGTACTTTTCATTTAGCAAAGGGTAAAATAATGCCTTCTAAGCATCTTTTGGCTTCAGTTGTCAGAACCTTTATCAGAGAGGGTGTTTGGATGGCCTTAACACATAACTGAATTCACAGAATTTTCACTTCCATCTCTGCCTTCCTATGGTTTTTGGCAGTCAAGAAGTATTCACCTCAAGGCAAATTCCTCCCTTCCTTTCCCATTTCCCGAAGGGAGACATCTTTCACAATAGTTACACTACAGTGATATTTGTTTCACTTCAACAAAAATTTATTGAGTGTGTATGTGGAAAGGCATATGGAAAGAATACAGCCTTGAGTATCATGCTGACTTGCTATGTAGCCAAAGAAATTTATGTATTTTTTTTGCTAAATTCCAATGCCTTCATCTATTAAATGAAATGAATAATTCTTTTACAAAGTGAGCACACAGCAGAAATAATATAAATGAGAAGAATGCCCTGTATACAATAGGCACTCAAAAATGCTAATTATATTTTGTTGGCATGTAAGTCAAATAGTGAAATAAAATGTAAGAATAATTTCTGAGAGTCTCCAGAATGACAGATAAATATAAACATTATTATGATCCCATCTAGCTGTGACAAATATCACAGAAAGGAACCAGAACCTGGAGGGAAGGGCCAAAGAATGAGACTTATGAATAATGGCCTCCGTGTTGGACTGCGATGGTGATACAACCCCAAAATCAGCCTGGATATGGCTTCAAAGTCCTGGATTCTGTTAAATACTCTGACTACTTTGAGGTTTCCATCTGGAAATCAAAAAGTGAGTCAATATTTTCTCCTTACAGACTTGAAAATCAAGCAACACGTGCCTGAAATGCTAGCACCCAGAAGGCAAGGATGAGAGGTACACTGCAAGGTTTCAGCCATCCTGGTGCTCATGGTGAATTCCAGGCTGGCCAGGGCTACATAGTCTGACAGAAACATAAACAATAACTAGACAATGTGTGGCACTTTTTTTGTCACTTCAGCCTCTTGTATATATGTTAGTGCTTTTAATAATGACAGTTGAGAGTTCAGGGGGCCATAGAAACTCTAAGGAGTAGGGGAGATAGGAAAGAGAATTCTGGAAATGGGATTGAGAGTTGGGTGAATAATGGGAAAGTTGGCAGAAACTTAAGTGAAGCTCCATGAGAAGAATTCACAGCACAGGGCAGCAAATGATTTAAGTACAAATCGTAGGGACTGTGAGTCCCCGGCGCCGTTGGGCAGACGCATTTGTGTTTTATTTGAGTTTAGGCTCAGCTCTTGAAATTTTCAAAATGAAAGTAAGATCAGTCTCACTTCACAAATTTTAGAAGTGAAGTCAGCGCCATATAGAAGTGCTTACTCCATAGCATTTATTGGGAAGGGATGTATATAACAGTTCCCATAGTCAACAGTTGAGTTCAGAAGAGAGTCTAATTTGAAACATCCTGTGGCAGCCCAGATACAGCCTCAGCAGGTGTTCACGTCAGAATCCCCGCACTGTGTTGAGGGGACCTCATGTTACAGATGAAGGAGGGCTATTTCAAAACACTACCCAGGATCTTGGCTTCCAGTGGTATCCTGCATGGTGCTTGTGGTTCTAGTGTATTCAGACCAGTACGGGGAGGAAGAAAGTCTCAGTGGAGGAAAATCGAGACAGGAGATGTACAGGTGAAGGCAGAGGGAGAAGCACATGAGGAATGCAGAGAGGTCAAGCTTGTGAGTCTCTGGAGATCCTCCCTGGGAAACGAGACCCTGCCAGCACTTCAGCCTCAGGATTCTTGGCCTTTAGAACACACCTTGAAGGTGAGGTGAATCCCATAATCAATCTCATTATTTTGAACAATTAATATTTAAAAATATTAAACAGTCCTTATTTATAGGATTTAAGATGTTTGGTTAGATGATAGCCACAGTATTCCCCAAATCCTTTTGTGCTGTAAGTCACCTAAATTTTTCTTGTAGAATTTCTATAAATAAGGATTGCTTAAAAAATTTTAAATATTAATTGTTTAAAATAATGAGATTGGTTATGGGATTTTCCTCCCCCCCTTTATGGTATCATGGTGTGTGTGTGTGTGTGTGTGTGTGTGTGTGTGTGTGTGTTTTATATATATATATATATATATATATATATATATATATATATATATATAGAGAGAGAGAGAGAGAGAGAGAGAAAGAGAGGGAGAGAGAGATATTTTTTCCTCATACTGGTTCTTATATACTCTCTAAAGTTAAATTTGATATTAAAAATAACCCAGAATTGGTTTGCACAGTCTTTTGGCCTCTTTGTTTTGTTGTAGCTTACACACTAGACTCAGAAAGTCTGTGGATTGCCGACTAATGTCTTCTCAGTTTAGGATTGGAGAAGTTCCCCAGACAGGAAGTGAGATTCTAAATGCTAGGCTTTCCCCAACCTCCCGCCCTTAAGACAGTATCTGTTTGTAGGAATTTTGTTGTTTCAGTTATTAAGTGTTCTACTTGGCCTTTTACAGCCTGGGGGTCGGGGGGTGAAGAAGAATCTCTAACTTTTCAGCACAGTTGAAGCTAAAAGAAACTGGAGGGGAACAAAACACATGACAAACTAAGAAGCCTTAAGACCTTCGGGGGACTCAGAGGCCAGACTTTTGTGCTTCTGTCCCATATGACTTCAGCCAAAAGCATTAGAACCAGTTCCTTCCACTGTGCGTGCCTTGCAGGTGAGGATTGTCTGAGCTTTAGTTTGCTGGTTGGCTCGCCCCAGGATTTTCAGGTGTTGCATGAAGAGTGAAGTACAGAGCGTACCGCAGCTCTTGGTTGTCAGCCATTGGACACTGGCCATGGCATTATTAAACCATCAAGCACGCTGGGTCTGAACCACAAAATTTAATTTTCCTTACTGCGGGGACTAATCAACTTCCCATAGACTGGGAAACCTAAAAAGACTGTTTTTATCTGCAAAATGCCTCTCCCTTAAGACTACACTGAGCTAATTTTAGTTTTGTCTATCCTCGGGGTTGTGGACTTTGACAGAAATTCAACTTGATGCAAAACAGATAAGAGCTGGAACTTATATGAATACAATCTGTGACATAAATTAAAGAAAGGCAAAAGTTCCAGGACACTTGGAGACACCTTGGTAAATGTCTAAGGATTCCACTATAGGCAGCTCTGCTGTACTTGCTAACAAAAAATAAAATGTTTTTAAACACTTTAGCTACCAGAGAAAGGGCCCACTCCTTGCTGTTGTTGTGAGGCTTCCCTCACCTTCAATACTTTCCCTTTCTATGTACCCATTTATTTTTGGTGCTTTCTCCATCTGCCACCTATAGCCCTAACTTGGGCTTTGGAATGGGTAGTATTGAAGGAAGTTCCCATTTGTAATGTGTCTGAGACTAGTCCTGGTCTGTCTCAGACCTCTACTGTGACAGGGCACGACAGTCCCAAATGTGTTGGTGCCATTAAGTGTGCCCATTATGAACTACCAAAATCTTCTAAATGATTTTAAATCATTCTACTAAACAATCAAGGTTTTTAATGATATAAAACAATGTGTATTTTCAAACCTATAATTATCTCATTAAATATCTAAACTTAATTGAAAACGTTAAAACAAGTTTTTAAATGTGCAATGCTTCCCGAATTTTCACGTCTCCTTTGCTCAGCAGCTAAGCCGATCCTGCTGATATTATTCTATATTTAACGTATATGCTACCACTATGTGCATATCTAACTGTTACCTATAAAGTTATTTAAAATGAGGCAGACACCCCCCAGAAGTGAGAAAGAAAATGCTTGTGTTTGACCACCAAAAGTCAGCTAGCAGAGCACGGGAATCCCACATGGCATTGATTGTTCCAGGGCTGATGCAATCAGCATGGAATAATAAGGTGGAATGGGCCGCCTCTTGAGGTGGAAAAACTTTTGATTATGTGGATTACACCATCAGAAGCATCAAATCCATGTGGCCGGGAGCCAAGGGACAATTGCAGGAAGGGTGCTGTATCGCTGGATTCTCAAGGATGAGCTCATGGCAACATCAAAGGAAGGAGTTGCAAGCAGGGCACAGGATTGATTTGATTGCTTTGGGACACAAATTATTTGGCATAACACCAGAGATTTGGGGTAAATTCCAAGTACTTAGATGGGTGACCCAAGACTCAGGGCTGCTTAATTTGCAACTGTCATTAAGGAAACAATTAAGATGTGAGTGCAATGGAGAGCCAGCAGTGTGTGCTAGGGACCTCCCGGGAGGTGTAGGGCTTGGGGGGGGGGGCTGGCTGGAAGACTGAACACAAATTTTGATAATTTCTATAGAAACCTATAATCAAGGTTCCGTACAAAGCAACTTCAAAATGAACTTTTCAAAGTAACCTGTATTTAGCAATGTCCAACTTATACAAGGTTAAAAAAAATAACAACAGCAACAAAAATAACAAACAAATAAAAAAACCAGCTAAAATCTTAATGCAAATATGTTTTCCCCAGTGGAGTGAAAAGTTGATTCTGACTGAAGGCTGGAATGCCTAGGCAGTCCATTTTCTGATATTTGAACAACTCACCATCCGTCTATATTTACCTTAAGGACTTCATGGTACTAAAATGGCACCTTAGTGCATTTGTATATTAGTGGTAAAGGCACTAATGTGTCTTTAGCTGACACCACCCCACCTTTCTTCCACACTCGGAGAAAACTACAGTTTTGTTGGTTGGAGATGAGTACATTTCTAGATTCTGGATTCTGGATTCTGGATTCTGATTATTGAAAGTAAATCTGATGTAACCCTTTCCCTCTTTCAGTTATAGACCTAGGCAGGAACATAACCACGAGTTTCTGACAAATGGGATAAAAAGGAGAATTGTGAAGACAAAGTTTTTTATATTTTTCTGTTATCCGCTCAACTACCTTGTTTGGGATGGGGCTTCCCAAACCTGATGCACCCATTGGCAGCTATTGTGAGCTCCCAGAAGGAGAGCGTAGCATCTCATTGAAGACATGCAGAACAGATCCTTGGAAGAGAGAGACCTTGATCAGTATCATTAGGTTCCACACACAACCCAAGAAATGATGTCTTCTGGCTTTCTTGTTCTGGGTGTTAAGAAATAAATCTACATTCTGTGCCAGTCTGGTACTTCAGGTGCAAGGGATGCCGGGGCCATTCTGTGAGGAGGCAGACAAGGCTTGCTCAGGCATAGAGCCAGAGTGAAGACTGCCCTTGACTTTATTTCAAGCCTCTCTTCTCTATTTCCACCTTTCCTCTCTCCTCCCCTTATAATACAAAAACGGAACCCAAGGAATGTAAACAAGATGACTTATGCTCAAACACCTTGTGTGCCCAGAGTATTTAATGATAAATTCAACTTCAATAGACTCCTTTAAAATTGTTCTTGTTGGTTCTCATCATGAGACTCTGTCACCCCACAAATACTGGAAAACAGATTGAAGATCTAAAGAGTGTCAGTGACCATCCAGAGAATGTTTTCTGGAGTTTAAACCACAGTAATCGTTCTTCTATGAAATTTAATCCAAGTGTCAGGCAAGCACCTGTTGAGTTCAAGATAGTTTTAAGAGGGAAGACTTAGATTCCATTCTGCTGTTTGGAAGTTTATTAAATAGGCAACATTTGCGCAAAGGCATAGGCTTCAGAGTAGCTTTTTATTCAAGTGTCTGAAATGTTCTAGTTTGTGATTTCTTAAATCTGGTCATATTTCAAGCCTGTTACAGGAAATTGGAATATCTTGATATTACTTATGAAAAGGGACATGTTTCCAATTGCTTTCCAAAGTGTGTGTATGTGTGTATGTGTGTGTGTAAAAAGATAATTGTGTATCTTCCACTTGTAGTAACTATTTATTGAATTGAATTTGTGCTCAATTTAGCCATGAGCAGCATTCTGCAGAGAATTTCTGGAAAAGGAGGAGTGAGGAGGACGAAGAAGGGGTGGAGAATGGGAGAGCCAGGAAAGGGTCCTGAATTTTAAAAAAATGGGCATTTCCTATTCATCACTATAGCTATGAGCTTGTACTATACATGTGTTAAATTTATCAAGAGGAGACAGACAGCTCCCCTGACTGAGACAGAAAAGCGGTTTTGAAGATCCTTTCAAAATGATGGCTGTTAGGCTTTTATAGGAAACATTTGCTTTAAAGGGAAACCTGGCAAAAGAAGGGAATTCCTATCAAGGTTAACAATTATAAATATTCTAATTGCCTGGCAATAATTCATTTGTAAAATTGGCCTGTGCATCATGCATTTGTGTCAGTGGTTTAGAGGCAGTAGTGGTGCAATGCTGAATGTTTTTGTTTTTTTGTTTTTGTTTTTGTTTTGTTTTTGTTTTTTTTTCACCAAGAGTACTGAGAATACATTCAGCTGATTTGGGTTTCATTCCTACCTTGTCCCCCCTCCTTTCTCCACATGTATTCTGCTTCTTCCGGTGCTAGGGAGGGACAGAGGGGAGAAAGAGCAGACATAAAATAACTGCAAAAGCCAGTGACTGCTGCTCAAAGTATTTTATTATTTCAAGAATTCGTTCAAAGCTGGGCTGCAATTACATTTAAAACAGGAGAATAATGGGCTTCTGACATATATATGGTTTTAGAAATATAAGGCCTCATTTTCTCAGCTGGAGTTTCCCCTCCAATGTGCATTTGCATTACATTAGAGATGCTCTTTTGGAAAAAAGAGGATCACATGCATTCAGACATTTTGACGTTATCTGGGTCATAGGGAACATTTAAAAGCAGTAGCCCCCGCAAGAACCGCAGCCTTCTTATAGGCAAGCATAACACGCATTAAGGGAGGAGGCCAGCCCCACGCGTCTCTTTACATTGGCCATGTTTTATGACATACCTGCCTAACCCAGACATTAATCTACTGAAGATGGATTGGCCTGGTCATGGTCCTCTGCTAACCTTTAACGGCATGTACATTACCTAAATTGAAATCTGCACTTTTTCATGCCATGAATGGTTTGATGTGACGGTCCAAGGAATGTCGGCTGCATTAGAATTGGTTTTTATGTGGACTGAAGCTCCTTCCTATTTACCTTTCAGCAGAACAGCTGCAGGCTCTCCCTTTTACTTGACAATGAAGGCATTCATCCCCAGTGATCACCCCAAGAGATGCTGCTCATACTGGCTCAGAATTGTGTGGCCTTTCTCAGGTATGTAAGTATCTTACTGGTTTCTTGTTCCCAGAAGTGACAAAGACACAGCAAAGAAGGAATGCAGAAGTTTTCACCTGTTTAATTGTCTAATAAAGCCCTGCACAACAAGTTCTTTGTCATCTTCCGAGAAGAGGTCATCTGTAAGTGTCCGTGTTTACACGGGGGCATTATGAGCACAGAGAGACCTGTGTCATTGCTGTGATGCTGTGTGGACAATCTCACCAAGCTGTATAAGATGTCTATCATTTTCTAATCATTATGTCCTAGTTTCCCAGACATGACACTATTTCCTTTCTCTGTACTCACATTTGTTCATTGAATGTTAGAGAGCTAGATTTATGTTTGCCTCATATAATTAGTAGACTAAGGTGTCCTAGAGAAAGATGGATCTTTATAATGATAAAATCTTTATAATAAAGATGCTGATTTTATCTGTGGTTTCTGCAGAATAAAATAAAAAAAAAAAGACCTTTGGAGTCAAGGACATAGGGTTTATGGGTGGACAGTTAGAGAGCAAATCTTAACTCTCTGTAGGTATTAGGGATGTGCGGCCTTTGAACTTCACTTTATTCTGACTACTGGCTAAGATAGCAGGCTAGATGGAATTCTGTAATCATTCACACATTCAGCAGGTACTTATAAAACACTTCAGTGTGGCGAATAGTGATCGCTAGCTGATGGGGAGCCAACCTTAGGGTCTACTTTCTTGAAGCCTCAAATGCTTAATCCAAGAAAGTGTTGGGCATAGTGTAAGCACCTCGTGAATTTGCTATGATTATCACAACTCCTGCAATAAAATTGTACAGAGTCACTTCTCTATGCTTGCTTTTTTAGACATTCCACACTGTCTTTTGAAAGAGCAACTAAAGGGTGATCTTAAACACCCTGTCTGGACACACTCCAGGAAAGCACAGGGCAGGTGTCCCCTGCATTAACTTTTGAACAAAAATTGGGTTTCTGCTTTAGCAATGAGATGCACTGGTGTCATCTAGATGTTTGCACTTCCTGATTATTTAGAGCTAATGATGTGCCACATACTCTTGCACTAAGTAAGTCTAGAACAGTGATTTGCAACCTGTGGGGCATGACTCCGTTGGTGGGTCAAATGACTCTTTCACAAGAATTGTATACACTATCCTTATTCTACATGCCAGATATTTATGCCAGGATTCATAAAAGTAGCAAAATTATAATTACAAAGTAGCAATGAGAAAATTTTTATGGTTGGGAGTCATCATAACAAGATTAAATGTACTAAAGTGTCACAGCATCTACAAAGCTTGAGAACCACTGCTCTAGAAAGACATCTTTTGAGTTTCCCCACCTACTAAAATCATGTTTTAAATCTATAATGTTTTGAGCATCTCCAAAATGGAAATAACCTGGACAAACATGTTCTCAGTATGTTGACCCCTGACAGACCTACTGAAAAATCATGATTTAAAAATATCAAGGTTGAGGGTCAAAGAACTGGAGATTTAATATCACGAAATGGTCATAATGCCGAGCCTGCTTTTTACTGGAGCTACTTATTGAGACAATGACGTTGCCTAGTAGGAGTCAATGGAATTGTGTCACAAATGCTTACAATGCAAGTGTGCAAGTCGTTCACCAGTAGGTGGCAAAGAACTAGAGAGGAGGGTTGGTGTCACGTCATGGGAAATCTCCACCTGCTGGGGTTATACTGAGCTTGGGCTAATTTCATTTGTTCCCACTTTCTGAGGCAATAAATTTCCTTGGTGAGTAATGACACACACACCTACCTATTTAGAAAATTACAGAGATAGTTTCCATTCTGTGGAATTAGCTCCAAAAAAGGTGTGGAGAGCTGGAGGCTCTTTGAATGATCCAAATTCTCCTCAAATAATTTCCCTAGCATTTGTCTCATTTACAAGGCTTGAAAATAATATAGGACAGTTCATGGAGTCTTCTTTTCCATAATCCAGTGGTCATGTGAAGAAGGGATCAGCTAAGAATACAGGAAATGCCAAGTACTGGTACAGAAACATCCTACAAAGGCTGGATATGACATGCCATTCAGGCTGAAAACGATGGAAGCTATGTTAAGACTACTAATTTAATAAACTTAATAGACAAACCATTGAGTCATCTCTCCCATCCTCTTACTCTCTGGATTAAAACTCCTTCCTCCTTCCTCTGTTTCTAAGTGGCTAAATAATAGAGTTGTACCAACAGGTCGTTCTCATGACACACTTCTAGAAGTGCTGAGCATGGTTTTAAGAGTAATGAGAACAAGTCCACATCAGACTGAGTGTCCAGTTTAAATGTAGTTCTTTGTTGCTCACCCTCCTATAACAATATGAAGTCCTTCTATTGGTTTCCTTTTACGTCGGTTCAATTGTTCCTGGAAGATGTTTAAGGTAAGATGCTTGGAAGGACATTGCAATATCTAAAGCATCTTTGGGGGAAGGAGAACATCACATGGATTCAAGGAATCATGTTCCCTTGTTTCTGATGAAAACTGAAAGAGAATTCTTTTGCTATTCAGTTATGTCTAGCTCCCTTAGTAGTACCTGCTCAAAGTTCCTTTTAACCACACTCAGTGGCACAGGTCGCTTGCTAATATTTTACAGTGCTGAGGGATCAGGGACAGAAGACACAGAGATTTAGTAGCTTTCTAAATCAGTGCAAAGGCACTTCCACATATTTCTTATTTACAAATTTCAATATGTTGCTCAAGATACACCAAATTATGCTTTAGTAACAAAACCTCCCAACTCTAATGACTTTACGTATTAAGGACATTTTTTAAATTTATACTATGGCTTCGCTTTGACTTGGTCAGACTCTTATCTGAAGATCCTCTGAAATTTTTATCTATCCTTCCAATAGGGGGTATAGACAGTAAGATGTATCAATGGTAGCTTTCAAGTATATTCATTTAATGAAGGCACACTAAACATACCCTCCTGATTCTTTGGTCAGATACGTCATGTATCCAAACCTAATTTCAAGGGGAGAGAGAAGATGGTCTGCCGTATTCTAGAATTTTCACACCTAATACAAGCATAAGCTATAGCAGAATCTTTGATAGTATTGTTCCTAAGCGAGGTACATTTGATCCTAGAAAACATTTACCAATGTCTGGAAACAGTCTCGATTGTCAGAATGCAGGGATAGTGATATTGGCATCTAGTACTCCAAAGCCAGAGATACTGAAATATCCCATGGAACACAGGACAAGCACAATGAACTACCTAGCTCAGAGTTGTGGCCACTGAGAAAGCCTGCCTGTGGATCCTGGATATCTTCAAAAGCCGTTGTATATAGAGGAAAACCCACTCTCATAAAACCTGGGGCATGTTATGAGCTTCAGCAATTTAAACTGTGTAATATTGATGAGTTGGTAGACTAGACCAATAAGGTAATGAAACCCAATGGAAAGTTTGAGCACAGCAGTATTTGACAATTGCCGGAATGATATTAGATTGTCTGTGTATGAAGGATGGAATAAAGCTGTATGTCAACCTCATGCCATTTCCAAAAATAAATTCCAGATGGATTAAAAATGTGAACACACAAAAGGTAAATGAAAAGTGGTTTGAGAATAAGATAAGAACGGAGCCTATTTTTGTGACTAAAGGGTTGAAAGGGATCATAAACAAAACCGTTAAAACAATAAGCTTTTTAAGGCATAATATTTTAAGGAGGAGGCAGAAAGAGCTTAAGAGCCAAAGGGGATGGAGAATAACAAAACAAGTTTCCAAATTAACGTGAGCAAAGCTCATATGAATTCATGGAGTCCAGCAAACACAGGGCCTGCCTGCCTTTCCACCAGGTCATCTGAGTTTATAGTATGGCTGCCAGATTAGTGTTTTATGGGGATTGTGAATGTGAATGTGCAAACTAGTGGGTTTACAATTGTTGTGACTTCTCTTGAGTTATTTTCCTTCTGTTGGTTTGTCTTGTCCAACTTCAATGTGATATTTTATATTTTATTTTGCTACAGTTCAAAGAAAGAAAGAAAGAATGCATAAATGAATGAATGAATGAAAATCTAGACACGAGTGAAGGTTAATAATAGAATTGTTGTTTATACCTGCTACAGGGAAAAATCAGTTTTCTCCAATTGAGTGATGCTGGGTATATCAAACACTCCAGGGCTGGCCTCATGTCCTTATGTTCTGGTGTATCAATCAACATATAATGGACTCCACAGGTTTTTCGTGTGATTTTGTTTGGTTGTAGTTTGGTGGTTTTTGTTTGTCTGTTTTTTCCTTTTTTGGTATTGTTTTATTGATTTTTGAGTTTTGTTTTTGTACTTTTGGGTCTTTGTCTTTTGAGAAATAATTTAAGGTTGGTCGAGTAGAAACGGGGAGAGGATCTGGAATGACTTTGGGTCGTGGAAGAATATAATCAAAATATATTTAAATTGAAATTGTTTTAAATAATAAAAGGATAACAAAATATTAGAATATTTGAAATAATTTGCAGGAGGATGAACCCAGTGTACTTTGATCAGATTCACCCAACTCTCCCCAACCTACCCCAAATCTTCTCTCTCTGTCTCTGTCTGTCTTGATAATGAACGTCCAATTTGTGCTGCACACATATTCATAGGTGTGAACTATATATACTGATGACTAACAGACGCCACATGCTTCTTCTAATAGCCACTAACTGTCAATATTTCCTCGGCTGGAGGTGGGGACTCCTCTGCCTCTCTCTACTTGGTTCTGGGATGTTTATTGATTTGATAGTGTACAAGTCTTATGCAGGTAACCACAGCTGCTGTGAGTTCATGAGTGTGGGCTCATAGGCTTGAATGCTTAGTCACCTGGGTAGTGGCACTATTTCAAAGTATGATCTTGCGGGAGGAATTGCATCACTAAGGATGGGCCTTGAGGTTTCAAAAGCCCATGCCAAACCAAGAGTCTATCTCTCTGCCTGTGGATCAGGATATATTTCTCAGTAACTGCTCCAAGGGATGTTTACGTGGCACCATGCTTCCTGATATTATGATAATGGACTAAACCTATGAAACTGTAAGGAAACCACCAATTACATGCTTTATTTCAGAAGAGTTGCCTTGGTCCTGAGTATCTCTTCAAAGCAATAGAACAGGTACTGGGAAAGTAGCAGTCTTGTTATATCTGCAGGACACTATTTCACTTCATTCTTGATCCTCTCAGATCTCTGATGATTCCACCACATCTTCTGTGATAGTCTCCACTCCTTGAGAATGTAGGTATTATGTGGTTGTCACACTTATGGCAGAGCACCATCAATAAGAGACTGAAAGAAGGGGCTGGAGAAATGGCTCAGAGGTTAAGAGTCATTAACCTCTGACTGGTTAAGGACTGATCTTCCAGAAGTCCTGAGTTCAATTCCCAGCAACCACATGGTGGCTCACAACCATCTGTAATGGGATGCAATGCCCTCTTCTGGTATGTCTGAAGACAACTACAGTGTACTCATCACATATACTAAATAAATAAATAGATAAATAAATAAATAAATAAATAAATAAATAAATCTTTTTAAAAAAAAGCCTGAGAAAAGAAGCTTTGTGGATCAAGCCTGAAAGAATATTCTGTGGATATAGAGATACAAATTTAGAGGGCAGTCATACAAAAATCTTTAATAAAATCATGTAGAATTGTGAATGTGAAAGTTATTTTTTAAAAAAAGAGCCTGGGAAATATTTTCAAGTATTTATAGAATGTTAGGTTTTATCCAAATATATGCTGGGTGTGATGGCACTCACTTTTAATGCTAACAGTCAGAGGCAGGACAGGCAGGTCTCTGAGTCTGAGGGCAGCCTGGTCTATAAGAGTAAGTTTTGGAAGAGACAGGACTTCATAGAGAAACTCAAGGCTTTACAGGGAAAATCTGTCTCCAAAAAGAGTGGGTTGCAGAGAGCAAAGTTTATCAAAATATATAATAAATTCATCAAGTATAAGAGCATTAAGAAAAATAAAAAATGAGCTCAAGGCATCTTGAAGTATCTCAGACCAAAGAAAGCACAAAACAGTGATGGTGTACAGAAAGATAAACAGGAGCTCCAGAGAAGAGCTTGGGCAGTAAAATAGGTAAAATAGCAATACATTATAATCATAAGCACAAGATTATAATACAAGAGATCCTTCTGATATTGATACAACTCTACAAATAACTGCAAAAGAAACAATTTTGTTTTTACAAAACTCTACCTTATTTGAGTATGCTCCTCAGAGTGGGACGTCGATGAATCCACTTTACCTGCAAAGGCCTCCTTTTGGCCTGGAGTGTGAATATAATTTAGAGACTTGCTTTAAAGGCACATCATTTGGAAAGAGGAAAAATAACATTACAGTAGAGGAAGATACTGCCTTGGTAATGATTGTGGACATTCTGAATTAGGTTTCTATTTGGCATGCTGACAGTGAAGAATGGTGGAATAATTGGTACACAGATTCCAGAGACCATCGAGGATTTAAAGAACAGAAATACAGCAGCAGTGACTTTTTATTTCCTTCATGGATACAGCAGTGCTATAGGATGTTAATGATGGAAGAAACTATGAAAGGACAATATAGAAACTGTCCAGACTACTTTTGTGGGATTTGGGCTTTTTTGTTTGTTTGTTTGATTGATTGATTTTGTTTTTTTGTAAATCTAAGATTTTTTTCAAAGGATAAAACATTACTCAAGTTTGATAATGTGAAGACAGGAAAAGTGAATATTTTACTAAATTATTGGGGAGGGTCAACTAAAAGTTACTTTATAAAGCAAATGCTTAAGCATAGTTTAAACATTTAACAACCCAAAATGGCAGAGTTTGAGTGAGTATATCTATATTATACAAGGAGTTCCCAGGTGTGATGTTCACTGTAACATTATTTAAGATACCAACCAATTGAAAACAATATGTAAAAAGGGAAATGATTAACGATGTACACTCATGATATGGAATCTTATACTTCCATGAAAAAGATTTAGATTGATTTGTAATATGATACTGTTCACAGTTATACATGTACATATAATGGCTAACTTGTAATACACATTATGTTATATTAGTATATTATGTAATGAATTTATTCATGGAGATATTGATAAAAAAGTTAATTTACTGAATCTAATATCAAAAAAACAGACAATAATTACCTCTCTTCAGCAACTGTGAGAGCAAATACATTGCACAAAATTGTCAAGGAAAATACCTTCAAGACTGATGTAAAAATGATGTTTACCTTTGATAGTACATGCAGTGCGAAAGTGATACATTGATGTTTGGAGAAGGTATTGTTACTTTGAAAATAATATATTGTGTTACTTGTGTATTTAAAAAAGTAATTTACAACAAATAAGCACCTTAGGTATTCAGTAAAGATGGTCAGTTCTTTTATCCTAATTCTCAAAAAATTCCAAAAAAATCTAAGCTTTCAACTAACATTATGGGTCATTTTGCTATAATATACATATTCAACACTCCACTAAAACATCCTAAATATAGCAAGTAACTGTTTAAAGTGGGTTCCAAACATTCACTCTTTTGGAATAGCTAGGATTAATTTTACATAGTCTACCACTAGTGTTTGTATGAAAGTGCCCACAATATATTCCAAGTAAGAAAAATTATATGAGAAAAAGGCAGGCAAAGATTTTCAAAAGTTATTTTTGCTACATATAAAGATGATGTTAGAAGATATGTCTATCTGTGGACCATTAATGCTCATAATTTTAAACTACAGAATTAAACAGATTTTTCAGTTGCACCTACCAAGGACTTGCTTTCACCTATGATGTGTGCTGCTCGCCAGATTCACTCCTAGAGTAACAAAGCTACTCAACATATTCTTACATTTATCAACAAGTACTTTTTGTTTTCCTGAAACATTGTAAGAGACTATGGAGAAATCAGGAATATTACTATAGTTATGATCCTTCTGCATAAAAAAAAACTTTCAGAATTAACATGATAGAACCCCCCCCCCCAAAAAAAAGCAATGATTTGAAGTAAAACCAGTCAAAGCAGAGATACACTTGAATTGTCATCTCTACTGTTTGGGGATCTATCAACTATTTAAAATTGATGCTCGATGACTTAAGTAACATCTTTCTCCATATTGTATTAAAAACACTTTTTAAAATGGCATTGATAGATTAAAGATACTCAGTTTTCAGTTCCTCTGTATCTATGACATTTGTGGTCTCCCCAAACAAAGCCATTTATTCTGGTCTTAACACAACCTTTCTGGCCAATAGGACTTAAAGACAGGACTAAAAATGTAGCACGTATATACTCTGAGACATGTAATTCCTGTTAGTGCCTCCATATCTATATCCCTGGCTCAGATATTAGGTAATTGATAGTACATAGCCAAAGTTCCCCCCATAACCCAAATTGCTTTACTACTACACATCCTCTGCTTGGGAATGAGCTCACCTGACTTGAGCAATCCCTAGATGGGTTCAGAAGCCAGAAAAGTCCTACCTAGCCTTTCAACTATGAAAATCTGCAAACAGCTGGATTGTGTGATGGCTTTGTAGCAAAAGCCAAATGATACTGAGTGGTGGCTTATAGGTTTCTTTTTATACATTTCTAATAAAGACAATTTGAAGCTTCATAATGAAAAAAATTGTATCTGTCTCATGCATCAATCTTTATGTAAGTCAGATAAAAATTTAGAGTCTTGTTTTTAAATCTCTCCAGAGTTTAGTCATTCAGTTTTCTTACCCAATGCTCAGCTCTCAAATTGCATGTGAAAACAGATTTGATATGGGACTTCTGTGTGGCTAAGTCATGAATGTGCAGTCAATTTGTACGGTAACTGTACTGAGATAAGAGCACCCTGAGAACCTTACTCCTTGTCCTAAGGATGGTGCCCAAGGATGATACGGAGAAATACTGTGAGGCCCAGGATGAAATGATACACTGAGTAACCAAAGCTTTAGGGGATTTCTTAGATGGGAATATGCAAATATTAACCATCAATCATGTTTTTTATCAAGGACTAGTTTGTAGTGTATGCTGGTGAATACTATATATGCAAACACAAGGGATTTGGATGTTTACACGAGTTTGCCTTTAAATAAGTAAACATGATGTGCTTCCTTGTGGATTGGGTACAGCTTTATCCATAAGTAACCAGATAGTAAGTATTTAACTCTGAATTCAAAAGTGTTGAGTCATCTCAAACAGGAAAGAATGGCCACCTGTTTTCCAGTTCAGACAGATGGTCCAGTCTCTTTGCTTTTCTACTCTGAACTCTACCAGTTGATATCACCAACAGTACAGAGGCACGAAGAATGCAGTCACTGATAAGTGGATATTAGCCTAGAAGCTTGGAACACCAAAGACATATATCACATACCAAGTGATGTCCCACAAGAAGAAAGGAGTGGACACTGGTGCTAGAATGGACCAAAGCATCATTGTGGGGGAGTACAAGAACAGTGAGGTGGGAGGGGGTGGATGAGGGAGCAGGGGGAGGGAAAAGGGCATGTGGGACCTTTGGGGGTGGGGAACCAGAAAAAGGGAAATGAATTGTAAATATAGAATATATCCAATAAAAAAAAAAGCACAGCCAAGGGTTCCATCATTCCTCTCTTCCATTCTTCTGAACCTCCCCTCCACTTTGGAGGTCTTTGTAAGAATGCCATAAACCTTCAGTAATATATACTCTTGCTCACACCCAAAGCTAATTTAAGATATGCTCTGTGATAAACTAGGAAACAAGACAAACAACACTCCATGACCCTAAACAAAACAACACAAATTGTTCCAGAGAGATTATGTTAAAGCATTTGAAGTCTTCCACTCAGTTTTATGTTACAAAAACTTAAGACAGCTTATAAAACTACCAAACACTAAAAGCATATTTCATTGACAAAGCCAGTCTAGGAAATAAAAACATTCTTTTTTCTTGATGAGGAGCTCCAGTGTACTTCTCACACATCTGCACCAATATAAAGCCATCAGTTTGGAACAGCCTGAAGCTAAGGGAAGAGGCATCCATGCTGTCTATTTGCAGCATGTGATTGTCATTACAAGAATATGTCCAGTGCTATAACATTTCTATTTCTAAAAGAAAAGTGAATGGAATCCATAGGGGCTTACTACACACATGTATGAGCACACATGCACCAAGATGAGATTTTGTAGTGTTTGTGTCTTGCGAATGATGATCACCTTACTGGCAACATTGTCATTAAGGTCTTAGATAGTGTATACATTTTCTATGAGGAAGGAAGTCGTGTGGCATCAAAGACTTGTTTCTTCTAGGTGATGCACTGGAGGGATTATCTAATTCTGTACTAGGGAATCAGACATCTTTCCACAATGTCCACAAAGATGTCTTTCAGGAACTACTTCCTGTCATCTGCTATGGGTTCTTAATCTAGACATGTTAGGCAGCCTGGGTCTTTACCACACTGTGTTCCTGGAACTCTTTGCATTCTTCTCAACTTCTCTGGTCCTCAGTTCCATCTTATGTAAAATAAGGAACAGTTTAACCAGGTGAGATATCACAGAAGATAAATGTCTTGTAATTCAATGGTAAACTCCCTGGACATTTTCAGTGATTGAAAAGCTCTATTGGGAGAGCTCTCTGGATGTGTCCTCCTCTGATCCCTTCTCTGGCTGTTAGCTATTTCTCACTGCTCATCCCTATATGGCAATATAGAAACTGCACGCAGGAGACATGGAGGATGTGCTGACCTTCACCACTTTGCAGATCTACTCACACAGAGACGACTGTGTTCAATTTTTCACTCTCCTCTCCTCTTTGGATGCTCAGTCCACACTGGGATGATCCTCAGTGGAGGCAAAGCCCTGGCTGTCGTGCCCTGTTTTCCCCTGAGTCTTAGTCTTTACCCCTGCTCTGTCTTTGGGGGAAGCATGTCCCACATCCCCATCTTTACCAACGCTCCCCCTGCTCCACACATGTCACTTGGTGCAAGAGCCTCCTATTCATCCTTGGCATCTCAGCTACAAAGTTACATCTTCAGGGAATTTTATCCTGACCCCAAGTCATGCCTTCTACCTACTTAGAACATTCCTGCGGAATATCCTTAGAAGGGACCTGGGGGGTGGGCTTCTATGAATAATATGTAATCTGTAATGTGTAATATGTAACTGGACAGTGGCATTGAACCCATATCTACCATTGAAAAAGAAAGTGTTTGGAAAATTCTTTTAGATTAATATTTATGTCATATTTCTTGACTACGTTCTAGAATGAGTGAACATATAGTAGATAATTGTTAGACCAAACATAATTTTGCTTTATAATCTCTATACAATATTAGAAAAAACTATCAATCATACACAATCTAATTTTCAGTTACCATTTCTTGAAAGCCTTTCTCCTTTTTTGAGGAGAGGAGGAAGCCATAACTATGTGCTGATCCAGCCAGAGGTACTCGCAATATTGGGCTTTAAGTTATCAAGACTCTTCTCTAGAAGAACTAGGATTTATGTCTCCACCAGAATCTGGTCGGGCTTTGTCACTGCTTTGGCAAACAGAACAAATCCTGTATCATTTTTCTCCTAGTCAGTGTTCTATTGCTATGAAGAGACACCATGATGATGACATTATAGAAGACAGCATTTAATTAGGACTGGCTTACAGCCTCAAAGGGTTAGTGTTATGATAAAATGCTGAGGGGGTAGGGATACCTATGGTGAGCCCCTGCCAAGGTGTGATGCTGAGAAATTGCTCCACACAACAAGATCTATTGTAACTGGTTATTTGGGAAACAGAGAAAGAAAAACCCTCTTGGAGTGGTGGCATGAGGGAGAAATAGAGGCAGGCAGACAGATAGACAAGGAGACAAAGAGAGGGATTGGGAAAGGGAGAGAGTAGGGAGGGAGAAAGATAGGGATAGAGAGAGGGAAAGAGAGAAGGACATATCCAGTTTGGTGGGGGGACCATTTGTGTGTGTGTGTGTGTGTGTGTGTGTGTGTATAGCAAACACCTGGTGCATCTGGCAGAAGGTGATGATGTAAGTTGCTGCTTGGTCCCTGAGGGCAGGCCAGTGGGAATGCAGGATTGCTAACAGTCCATTATCATTATGACAGGGAGCATGGTGACATGTGTCCCGCGCTACCGTCTCGCCAGCAAGAACCACGCGGCACACTCAAGATCTTTCTGCAGAAAAGCTTTAATGCTCCTGAGAGGGAGAGCATAAGCCTACAGAGCGGAGACCCAGATACCCAGAAGCCCATCCCTTATATAGGCTGCAACCCCTGCCTCGGACGTGTTATCCCCTGATTGGCTGCAGCTCGGGAGAGGCGGAGACCAAGGGATGGTAAACTACCCAGCACCTGGCACTGACTTGTTTACTTCAAGCCAGCAGGATGTTTTGGACCTGCAGGATGTTTTGGGCCGGCAGGATGTTTTTGGCCGGCAGGATGTTTTGGGCCGGCCATCGGCTCCCCACATCTCCCCCTTTTTTATTATTTAAAATAAAGACCTTAGATTGTTGATTAACCTTCAGGTTCTTGTCTGGACCTTCAGGGTTCAAAACAATCTAATAATGAGGCCCTTTTGCTCTTATAGCAAGTAGGTCACCCAATCTTTAAGGGGTGGAGACAGAGGTCGAACTCCCAAGCAACAAAATTAAGACTTTGTACGAGAGTCGCCACTAGGCTGTTGGTTTGACCCGAAGCGCCCTCGACCTGTCACTCTGCCGTTTTTTTGGGAAAGGGAAACTAGGGCAGGCAACCCTTATGCAGGACAACATGCCTCCCAGAGAGACCCTTATGTCAGGTGTCTCTCTGTGCGATGCTTTGCTCGGCATCCCCCATGGGCTGCTCAAGCTGGACACTCTACCCTGTGTAATGAGTCTAAGCTCCGGGTGTGCAAGAGCTGTCCAGCCGGCGGCCTACTGCTTGAGCATTGTTGGTCAAATGTCAGTGGGAGTTTCTTGTTCCAGAGCCACAAGCGCTTGGGCAATAACCACCTTGTCTCTCTTGGTTTGAGCCCTGAGCCTACAGACCAGCCAGAGAAGTAACACCAGTCCACAGCAAAGGGCTGCGCCAAACAATCCCACCCCCACCCAGTCCTTAAAATAGGAGACAGCTGAAGCGATCTATGATGATAGTCCCTCCGTCAAGGACAGGTCAAGGCTCGTAGAGTTGACCTGGATTATGGCTGCTCTCAACTCTCGGAGTGTGAGTGACTGGGCGATCTGCGGTGTCCTTTTGCTCCAAAATTGTTCTTGTAAGCCTCTCAGGGACCCAGAAGGGGTTTTCTTCATTTTGTGGGAAGACACAAACGGCTCCCCTGGATCTTATTAGAATAGGATCCGGGCCTTTCCATTCATTAGTCAACACATCCTTCCATTTTACCAATTCTTTAGGTCGATGCGGGTCTGAGCAATGTTGCTCTGCTGTAGTCTGATCATGCTTATCTGAATTTAGAAAATTTATAGTAAAGAGTGCCACTGCTATGGCAACCCGTGGCACGGGTGGCAGATCTTTTATTATTCTCCCTTTTTGTTTAATTAAATATGATTTGAGCGTACGATGTGCTCGCTCAATGATATCTTGTCTTTGAGGGTTATATGGCAAGCCCGTAATATGTGTGACTTGCATTTGTGCACAAAAAGTCAATTGTTCTGTAACAAGATTAGTCACAGCTTCTAGTTTTTTAGAGGTTAATAGCCACTGGGGAACCCACACCGGATCCCCTGTCTTCTATGGTATGGGTCGTGCTGCCCCAGTGGCACCTAGGAAAAACCCAGGCCCTGTCTTCCTTGATTTTGGATGGGGGATATAGGTTCTACTTGCTCTCCTTCTGTACCTTCAAAGACTGGGTAAGCAAGGCGCAGCTTTCTTTTTAATTTTTCAGACAAAAAGGAGCAAGACTTCAGGCGTGTCTCATAGGGAGAGGGCACCGAAGGAACAACCTGTGAAAGGGCTGTTAGGGGCTGCCATTTTTGAGGTTCTTTACTATTCTGCCTTCGATCATCTGGATGGTATCTTTTTTTCTCATATCTGGCAGCTTCCTCCTCTAACTCAGCCTCTTCGTCGGGGTCCAAGACCTCATCCTCTGAGCTATTAGAGCTATCAGAGTTATCAAAGTTTAAAGCTTTAAGATCTGACACATTTACTCCCTTGTCTCTAGACTCTCCGGGAGGTCCTTTTTCCTTTTTTGGGACTGGTTTTTTCTTGCGCGCGCCCAACCTCTCACTACGCTCGGTTTCTGATATGCTATCCTGGACTTTTTTAAGGGTGTTCCGACCTTCCGCCACGGCAGCCCTACAAGCTTTATCTTCTAGACAGTTTTTAACAAGTTTCTCAATTGTTTTTGTCCCCTGCCTCAAGTCTCTTTCCACCATTTTGCGGTCAAGATCTCTACCTAATTTGTTCCACGAGGCAAGAGTCAAATACCTGGAGCATTCATACATGGCAAAGAGAAAGATTAAAAGGGCTCCAAGAATGGTCACAAAAGCTTCAATGCTACCTTCCCAGGGTGGCGACAATCCCAAGTCAAAGCCAAAGAAGAACATACCTCTCCGAACGTATCTGCCTGCAGTTCTGAATCTTCCTTGTAGCCAAGGGGTCTCCGATGGTGCTGACGATGATGAGGTCACGTATTCCCGGGTTTCGGCACCAGATGTCCCGCGCTACCGTCTCGCCAGCAAGAACCACGCGGCACACTCAAGATCCTTCTGCAGAAAAGCTTTAATGCTCCTGAGAGGGAGAGCATAAGCCTACTGAGCGGAGACCCAGATACCCAGAAGCCCATCCCTTATATAGGCTGCAACCCCTGCCTTGGACGTGTTATCCCCTGATTGGCTGCAGCTCGGGAGAGGCGGAGACCAAGGGATGGTAAACTACCCAGCACCTGGCACTGACTTGTTTACTTCAAGCCAGCAGGATGTTTTGGACCTGCAGGATGTTTTGGGCCGGCAGGATGTTTTGGGCCGGCAGGATGTTTTTGGCCGGCAGGATGTTTTGGGCCGGCCATCGGCTCCCCACAGACATGCAGGCAAATATGGTATCTAAGAGTTCTACCTCTAGATCTGCATGCAGCAGGAAGAAAGAGAGCCATTGAAACCCCAAAGCCCATCTCCAGTGACATAGTTTCTCCAACAAGGCTACACTTGTACTGTTCCCTAAGCCTTCAAATATATGATCTTGTGGGGCCATTCTTATTCAAATCACCACAACATAAGTTTCCACTTGAGCCCAGCCCAGATTCCTGGTCCAGATAATTATATGAAGTATTTGGATGCTTATACTTTGGAACACATGTTTGGTGAAGTGGTCACCTGATCTACAAGTAACCAGAGAGTAATGATTTTTGTCTTGCTCATGATGTCAGTTCATCTTGGTGCAGTGTTCTCACCACTCAAGAAAACAAATGTCTGTATTCAAAAGTCCTGCAACGGCCAGGCTCACCTTCCATATCTACAGTCTCAGCACTTGGAGGCCTGTGGACCTTAGGACCAAGAGTTCAAAGGCAATCCTGGGCTGCAGAGTGAGACCATTTCTCAACAGACGACAGGAACTCAGCAGCTTAGCAGCAACAATTGTAGTCCACTCATTCAGAGGATCAAAAGAAATCTCTGACCATGAAAGTCCCCTGTCATTTATTGGCAAGGCATAATGTAGTAAAAACAATCTTAGCCTAAAGGCAGATGGCTCCTGCCTAAGAACCTCTGTCTTAGACAAGCATTTAAGTGTGATGTCTCCGACCTTGGTCCAGCTTTAACTCTGTACACAAAACCCATTGCTCATGGTACAATGATGGAACAATGATGTTTAAAGTAGTTGAAGGCATTAAGTAGAATGCTCAGTGGACCTTTGCTGTACAGACAGACGTGCCTTCCTTCCCTTTTTGGTACCCATTGTCCTCACATCTTGCTGTGATAACCAACGACTTATAAAGTATGCTCACAATTCTCTTGCAGCAAAATCACTGTGAATCCTGCTTCCACTGCACGTTATCTAACCAGATAAAACTCATGAGCTTGGGGTTCCAAAGAATTCCAAGAAGGGCTCAAGACTCCATATTGATCACAGGCTTCTAGGTGGTCATAGCCTTGAAATGCCAACTTTAAGGACCTTTTCTCTCTTTGCTTTTACCAAGTCCCTTCCGTTATCAGTATATATGGGTTATTCCAATCTCTTCACCCTCCTCCTCTATTTTTTTCCTGAGAGGGTTTTGTGTAGCTAATGCTGGCTTCCAATTCCCTCTCTAGCCAAGGGTGACATGAACCCTTGGTCTTCTAGCCTCATTCTCCAAAGTGTTAGAATTACAATCTGGCATCACTACACCCTAACTTCAAATATGATTCATTATTTTCCTGTAAAAGTTTTCATCTGCTGTGGATTCAAACTGTGTCTTCGCTCTTCACTCCCTGATTCCTTTCTGCTTCATTGGCTTCTCATTGTTAACTGACCAATCAAAGAAGACTAAACATAATATTTATTCCTATCAGTTTCTTTTATAAGAAACCTATTTTTGAGGAGCTAAGGGTCTAGAAGACTAAAGATTATTTTAGACTGAACAAGACTAAAACCGACATGACAAACAAATGTCATGTGGACTAGCTCCTTTTGTTATTAAAGACATTTTAGGGACAACTTGTGCAACACAAATTGTAAATGGATGAAACATGCTGAAGTTAATTTCTGATTCTAGTGCCTGTGTTGTGATTAAGCTAGACTTCCTTGTCTTGGGTAATAAACTTTCAAGTATTTGCCAAAAAAACTTTGTAAACTTTTCACTTAAAAAAAAAATCGCTTGTTTCTGTTGGATATTTTCTTTCTCTAAGGTGTTATTACTGCAGCCATTTGAAACACCGAAAGGCAAAACCCTTCACTTCCCGTCTCCAGGTAACTAATCACAGGGACATTTTCCTCCCTGTTGTTTCAATTAGCTGGAATGTGAGCTGCCTGACACGGCTTTGCCCTTCCTCTGAATATTTTGATATTTGTATTCCATTTATCAGAACACACCTGTGTCCTTTTCACACAATCTGGTAAATATTATAATATTCAGGTCTCGCGGTGGCATTGATGCAGAACGGAACCCGGCCAAGCCAATCAAGACTTCGAAGGAGTAGGTTGCAGAAAGCAAGAGGATGTGTCTTTGGCCACCTGAAATAATACACAGAGCTCATGTTGCATGTGGAATTCATTACGTATTTCTATGTCTGTTCGCGATCCGTTTCCCTACCATGCTCCCCATGAAAATTAGGGGCCTGGGTGAGTTCACTCACATGCATGCCCTGGCTCCATTTCTCAAAGAGCAGGTATTGATCACTGCCATAGTTCAAAGCGTGGCCCTGAGTGGTGAGGTGGGAGTGGGAAGCTTTCATAGCGGTAGGGAAGGAAGGGAGGAGCCCACCTGGCAGCTGCAACGCTTGAACTCCAGGTAATGCAGAATATGTTGTGATTTATGAACTGTACTGCTAGGCTGTAGGGAGAGTGGGGAGCAATTTAGGGCATTTTATATTTCTCCAAACACCGTGGTTTCATTCGACCTTGACAATTGCTCGGTGCTGTATCAAATAGTTACATTGCCTCTCAAACACATTATTTACAGTACAGTCTTTAGAAGATTTACATCATTCTTTTTTTTAAAAAATACTGTATATGGCATATTATTTCTGTCCATGTTTCTCTTCCTGGAAGCAGGAAGAACTAAACTGAAGTCAGTGAAAAGTAGCAATAAGAAAGGAGACTTTGTTCTTGATGGTCTTGCTGTCTCCTGCCTTTTGGGAACAGAACATGTGTAGAGAGCCTTATTGGGGTGCCATGCCACCTGGCAGGAACTTAACATCAACCAAGGTAAAGTTCCTCTCCCAGTCTTTGAGCAGGAACTCCTGTGTCAGCCATAATCCCCTCCACCTAGGGTGGAGTGCTCAGACCAAGGTGAAGCCATTGTTCTTCAAGGACCTGCAGTTTCCTGAGAAACACTAGCCACCTGCAGAGCAACTGAACTGGTTCTACAGAGAAGTTTCCAGCCTTTGGGGGAAGGGATTTTCCTCTGCCCTTTTGAATTTGGAGTTCTCCATTAAACTTTGAGACCTTGAATAGCAGGTGTTGTCTTGGTCTTCATCTCTTTTTGTCGCCGTCTCCTACATCCCCAGCTTCCCTTCCAGGTAACCCGTTTGATGTAACTGCGGGCAGTTATAAGAACTGTGTTGCTAGAGGGAGTGAATGACCATGAAGACTCGATAGAGAAACCAAATGTGTACACATTTGCTATGGCTTGATCTTCAGAGACCTTCCAGTATCCCTGTGTTATATCCTTATTCCATTAAATGACAATATTGACAAGCTATGCAAACTTTGAGTTTAGACCAATGAGCAATACTCTTTGGATCATTGGAGGAGGGACCTAACAGGGGACTGGGGGGGTCTGAGCTCTTTTCTCTCTCCTTGCTTCCTAGCCATGAAGTAAGAAGCTCTGTTCCACCAGACCCCATTGTCCAAACACAACATGATCATGGACTGAACTTCTGAAACTGAATGAAAATTATGTTTCTATACTAAGAAAATGCCGACTAACATAACACCCAAATTTCAATGAAAGGAGGAAAACATGCTTATGTGCACACATCACACACTCCACTTTAGATACAATAAAACAGGAATTACTTCTTAGCGTGTTGATTCAGCATATACTGTATACTCTCTACCCTGACCAAATAATTAATATATCCTTGCCTCAGTGTAGGTTCAGAGATACATCCATGTGATGAAACAGAAATACAAGTATAAGAACTGAGGTACTTTCTGTGAAGTGTTAGAGTTATAAACACTACCAGAATTGTTTTAGTCATAAAGATTTATTTATTTCATTTTGTTTATGTGTATATGTTTTTGTCTGAATATTTGCTTGTGCACACGTGTGTATAAGGAGGTCAGAAGTGGGCGTGGAAACCTCTTGGAAGTGGAGTTACAGACGGTTGTGCTGGATTTGAACCCAACACCTCTGCAAGAACAGCCAATATTCTTAACTGCTGAGCTGCATCTCCAGTACTATTAATGGAATACATATAAGATCCTAAGAAAATATAATTTCTAACTAAGTTGTCCTAAAGATTATGTCTCCCCAAAGCCATTAAATGTTTTATATCATTTGGAATAAATACTTTGACATGGGTGTTTTGTGTGTATATTGCCAAGTATCTGATTGAATTTTTTTTAAGTCATCCATGAGAATGTTTTGTCTGCATGATTCTAATCTGGTTTGAAGCTACCCAGTCAGGGTCTCAGGCTTGGTTCACATTCTTTGGTATGTACACCACCAGCTTTCTAGATTGTAAGGAAAGAAGACTTCTTGTGCAGAAACTATGGATAGAGGCTTAGAGTTCATTAAAATCCATTTAGCACTGAGTTAGATGTCAGCATACTTTGAAGGAGGCCTCTTAGTTAATGTATACAAAAAGTTATCAGCTCTTGTGATAAGTCAAGGAAACCAAACACAGAAACCCATTAGAACGTTTTCAGCTGACAGCCAGGCTTTAAGAAATCTTATACATAAATTAGACTGAGATTGAGAGAAAAAATAGCATTTATAGAAGGATCTTTATTTAGATCCTTACCTGGAGACAAAAATATTGAGTTTTGACTAATCTTAAATGATTAAATGACCTTTTCACTCTAGGGCCTTTTGTGTTTATAGTATATGTAACAGAGAGAATCCTCACCACCATACCATGTTCCTGCATCTACATAGCCTGTGACTCAAGACTTTCCTTATCAAAGTAGTTCCCTGACACCAGTGTGGAAAGGCTGTTATATAAGTTTTGCAGCTATGATAGTCTGGCTAGACCTAAGAATAACATTTAGAGTCTTTAGAGTAATGTTTCTCTTAAATGGATGGGCAAAAAGTGAAAGGCTTTAATCTCTCCTAATTATCCTCCATGCTGACAATCAAGGGTGATTCAGATGACTTTCATAGTTAGCTGGAGAGGGGTATAGATAAGGAAAATTGATTGACCCCAGGCCAAAACCAGCCCAGTGGATGATCATTCCACTTCAAAGGCAGATATAGGGAGGTACAGTATTCCCTTGAATGGAGAGCAACTGAAACTACATTAAGTTATTAGAACAAATTTTAGATAAAATATTCAAAATAGGCTTGATTGTCAGCCATTAAAAACAAGGGGAAAAAGTCAGTTATACATATGACCATGCCAAGGCTTCTATGATTAGCAAATTCAAAACCATGCCTTTAGGTAATTGAATGGTTTGAACTCCACATAAAACCTGTGGCTAAAAGCCAACTAAATGCCAGAGAGTATCTTTAAAGCTAATAATTTTTGTTTCAGTTCACTGATTTTTAGCTATTCTTTCTGCTGATAATTAGGCAGCAGAACTTGTTTTGTCTGGTAAGGGGAATTCTAACTCAGCACAGGAACCCACTCTCAATGCAGGGGGAACACTCCCATTTATCTGGCTTCTTGGCTGTAGGTGCCCTATTTGCCTAGTTGATCTAAAAGTCAAATGGAATTATTTGAGTATGAGTTGAAAGGAAGAGAGCCAGGTTAAGAGCATTAAATTTGTATCTTTTTTTCTTTGTTTCAACTTTTAAATGGCATTAAATTAAATTGTGCTAAGTACAGTAACAGCTATATTTTATGAATTCCTACTATTTGCCAAATATTATTTTTTATTATCTCTATGAATATCTTTTTCACTGTTAAGCTTACTTAATCTTCAAAATGATCCCAAGAGACAGAACCCATATAGAATACTGACTTTACAGAAATGGAAACATCATCTTGGAGATGACAGCTTGTCTAAAGTCATGGTCAACTAAAGAGAAGAGCCAAGGTCTGAGTGCAACTGAATGACCAGCATCTTGCATTAACCTAAGCATTCAAATTAGCCTTGAGATAGTCTAGTATCAAAACCCTTTGCTCACCAAGAATATTCAATCAGAAAAATGAAAAGTTGGGTGTTGTAAATGATTGGTAACATGGTTGGCTACAACCGTCATATGGAAACTTCTACATATAGAAAGAACAAAGGATCAAAATGAGACATTGTAGGGAGTGACTGGAAGGGAGCTGAGCCAGCCATGAGAAGCCTGGACTTCTAGGCAAGATTGACTGACACACAGGTCATCTTTGGGAATGGACACAAGAAAGAAAGGCAAGAATGTCGGTAGAGTCAGCTCTGTGCCCTTTTGCTGCGTCCTGACCACCAGAATGGAGCCTTTTCGCCCCTGGTTAGGAGCTGAGGGAAATATTTGAAGCGACATTGCTTCAAAATCTTTGGCTCTCCCTTTGGCCTCTTGGCATTTGTTATTGGATATCTGTCCGTTAGGAAAATAGTCTTTGAGTGACTATTACGGATATTATATTATAAAATAGATAAAGCAACATAGTTTGGATCAAGCTTGCCCTCACCCAAAATAGAGATGTTGTTTTATACTATTGGAGACAAGATTGGATTTGTCACAGGGAGAGAGCTCAGTGGCTGCTTCAGCCTTGTCACAGACTGAATGCTTGATTTTTCTGAACATTCCCTCAATACCTTTCTAATGTTCCTACAAATTACATTAAAAACCGAGTTTCCCTGAGCATTGCACACTTGCAGCGTCAGTTCATCTCATGAATGACACTATTGCCTCCCTTTCCCTCTTGGATTCCAGGTCGGCCATACTCTTTTGTCTGTGTTTAGGAATGCTACAGCCACATATGCCATGATCTTTCAGATAATCTGCAAAATGTCCCTTACTAGACTATTCGCCTTCTTTATATTAAAGGAAACACCAAACAGGAAAAAGTTATACACTTTAAACATTTTCTACTAATTAAAATTCTAGCATTTTAAGTTGTAAAGTTGTATCTTTAGCTAAAATGTTTATATACCCAAAGTGTAAAATTATTTCACCAAAATGACAGTGGCTTTCAATTCTATTGCTCTAACTTATTTGAAGGTGTGGTTGGCCATTAGCCTGACTTGGCTTCAACAGAGTAACTTGGGCAACTAATTTTCTAGATTCCAGACCCCTGCATACTTTGGGGATCTCTCTCTCTCTCTCTCTCTCTCTCTCTCTCTCTCTCTCTCTCTCTCCCTCTCCCTCTCCCTCTCCCTCTCCCTCTCTCTCTCTCTCCCTCTCCCTCTCTCCCTTCTTTTCTCTCCCTTTCTTTCATTCCTTCTTTCTCTTTCCTTCTCTCTCTTTGTTTCTTTCTCTCTTTCATTCTTTCATTTTCTCTACTCTCTTACCAAAAGAAGAAAAAGAAACAAAGCATCCTGTAGCACAGAACAAGGCACTGGAATAATGAGGGTTTCCACATACATCCACTAAAGTATGGCTCCTTTCTTGCAAAGAATATCAGGGAGTTATTAAGAGTTTCACTCTGGTCAATACTCTTTCTTGGGACCTCTATGCTCCATTTCAGCTCTAGTCACCTTGTTATTTTTCTGCCACAATTGTTTCCACATGGTGACTGCAAGTAAAATTCATTGAACAGTTTAATCTTTCCATTCGTTGACTGAAACTGGGATTATCAACAAAGCTAACATGACTATTAGAGATGAAAAGTGTGTTTGTATCTCAGTCTTTACTTATAGAGGGGAAGATGGGGAACAGCTTGTCTATCTATTTCGCATTCCAATATAACTTTATATTTGGGAAAGTTAAATGTAACCATGATTTCATTGTCTAGATTCTACCTCTATGCTCACAGACTATGCTATACAGTTGGAAGAGGTGGAACAGACTTAACCTATCTTCAGAGAGGGAACATGAGAGATATGGCTCCAAAGAAGAATGCCTGTTAAGCACTGCAACTGGATTGACCAGCTTCAAAAAGCCTTCGGCAGAAATATATTAAAAGGACTATGATTTAAATGCCAAGAATTGGAGGAAAAGTTTTCTGGTCATAAGATATTTAAAAGCAACCCAAATGGAATTGATGTAGAATATATTGAGGATAATAGATATACTAATGGGTATACCAAAGGCTACCTCTTGAGATAGAATTAAAAGCAGATTAATAACACAAATCACAACTGCTAAGCTAGCTACTCGGTAGACAGTATCTATTCTTAGGAAGCAGTGACTCTAAGAGGGCTATAAAGTTAGTTGCTCATCTAGTTCTGTCTTGGAGTTTTGTTCTTTGGTGATGAGTAAGTATATAAAAATATTGTTTAATGGAAGAATAAAATCCAGTATGAATTTTCACAACTTCAGATATATAGACATTTTATTATGGAGTCTGGTTAACTTTGGTGTGTTATTTTTTTACATATATGTATACATATATGTATACATATATGTGTATGTATATATATACATATGTATACACTTTCACAATATACATGCTTACATATATATATAATATAACATATATCATTTAAAATGTACAGTATATAAATAGAAGTTATATGATATAGGATAAAGTATATGATACATGATATGATATAGAACACATGCTCTATGATCTATAAATATGAAATGTGAAATATGAATTGTTATATGTAATATGTGATATATGATATATACATAGCATATTATATATAAATTTATTAAATTACAGTATAGTATTAGTGATACATTATATATTATGTTAACAGAATTTTATTAAATAACAATAAAACAGTTATATTTAGTATTATATTAATTAACTATATTAATTAAGATTATATTAAATGTTATATTAAAATAAAAAATTTATATTAAATAATATATATTTATTTACATATGTAATATATTTTATATATAAAGTTATATATAAAATGGGGGTATGACTGGAACCTAGTAGAGAGAAAGACTCTACTTCTTTACCCATGATATCAGCAGATTTCTTCCAGAATGGAGAAAGAAAGGAGGGAGGGTCCTTTCTCTTGCTCCTCCATTGGGGACCTTGTACTCAGTCCAACGGTTGGCTGAGAGCATCCACCTCTGTATTTGTCTGGTACTGGCAGAGCCTCTGAGGAGACAGCTATATCAGGCTCCTGTCAGCAATTGCTTGTTGGCATCCACAGTAGTGTTTGGGTTTGGTGACTGTATATGGGATGGATCCCCAGGTGGGGCAGTCTCTAGGTAGTCTTTACTTCAGTCTCTGCTCCACACTTTGTCTATCTTCTCCCATGGGTATTTTATTCCCCACTTCTGAGAAGGACCTAAGTATCTATACTTTGGACTTCCTTCTTATTGAGCTTTGTTTGGTCTGTGTATTGTATCTTGGGTATTCGAGCTTCTGGGCTAATATCTACTTATCAGTGCTTGCATTCCATGTGTGTTCTTTTGTGACTGGGTTACCTCACTCTGAAGGAGCTTGCAGCCCAATAGGAAGAACAACAATGTGAATCCACCAGTAGCCCCAGAGCTCCCAGGGCCTAAACCACCAACCAAAGAGTACACATGGAGGGACCTGTGGCTCCAGCTGCATATGTAGCAGAGGATGGCCTTGGTGGACATCAAAGGGAGGAGAGACCCTTGTTTCTGAGATGGCTTGATGTCCCAATATAGGGAAATTCCAGGGCAGGGAAGCAGGAATGGATGGGGTGGTGAGGAAGGGGAGGAGGGATGGGATAGGGGGTTTTCAGAGGGGAAAGGAGGAAAGGGGCTAACACTTGAAATGTAATTAAAGAAAATATCTGATTTTTTAAATGTAGCAATAAAAAAGTGGGGAAAAAATAGAAAATGAAGGGCATTGAAGGCTAGTGTTAATTATTTTGCCACTCCAGGCCACTCTTTATGAGTTCTTCTGAACTTATCTTAGAAAGGAGGAACGAAGGCTGGAGAGGTGGTTCAGCCATCAAAGGCTAGGCTCACAACTTAAAATATAAGAACAGAGGAGAGGAAAAGGATGTGGAAGGCTCCAGAGTCTACAGAAATAAAAGGGAATATAGTGACTTTCAGAAATGCTAGAAACTGGTGAAAACCATCTGTTCTAGCATAAGAGCAAAGCACTCTGGTTCTAGGGTTAGTGATATGCTGCTATCTATTAGGGCAGACAGGTTTGTTGCAGAACATGTATGCTTCTCCTGTTGAAACATCTTGTCTTTATCCACACAGATGTAAGACCAGTCTGGAGTTCTCCTGACCTCGGCCTGCGGAGGTGGCTCATGCATAACGATTTTGATTCTCTTTATTCGGTTTCTTCTTCCTGTGTTGCCAGATTGTGGTCCCAGACCTCTTCTTTCTGTTTGAGCCTTGTCGGTGCTCAGTTGACAAGCCAGCACCTCTCCATTCTGCAACCTTTTCCTCCTTCCTGACTTTTCCCAAGAACATATCCAGGGCTATCAGGTGCCATCTTCAGGAGTCATCTTTTCCTTGTTCTGGAAGCTCCAGGAAGAATGAATTTTAGGCCTACTTTGTTGTGGGTGACTAGGATTTCCAAAGACTCTGAGGAAAGAGAGCAGTTCCCAGGGCTCACACTGGCTAGAAATCATTGGCTTTGTGAGAAAACTGGTACCTTGTTTTGTGACCCTGCAGGAGTCTGTTATTGTTGGGCACTCCAGAGGCTAATCATTCAAAGCGAGTTTGATCCAGTCCTTTCTGGAGAGAAAACTGCAGAGCCTTTGTCTGCTGGCTGCCTGCTCTGCTGTCTTGGACTGCCAGCATTCCTCAGAAACCCTCTGTAGGACAGAGTGAAAGATTCACACCAGGAAGGGGGACAGAGGACGAGGCAGAGGAGTGGCAGTGTTGAAGTAGTTTATCAGATTGTCTTTAAACACAGCATATTAAGGATTTAGCTCAGTTTGTTTTTGAATACTCCGTGTTTATGAAAGATTTGTTTTCTGTAAGTTTCAGAAGATTCTTTCATTTTTTCCAATTATTTTACATATAATACATTGGTTTGAGTTAATAGAAAGGTATAGGGTAAGAAGAAATGTATACTGTTAAATTTTGTTTAAAATACTTCCTTTTCTTCCTCAGGCTGAATAAAAAGTCCTTTAAAATTTCTTCTCTTCTGACTTATGGAAAAATGTAAAACTATATAAATGAAAATATTGATTTGCTTTTAAGATCTTATGGTGCAAATGTTTTTTTTTATGCTGAGCATTTGACTATTTGCCCATGGATCTTCATTATCTTGAGACAAAATTTTATTGCGGTTACATCCTTTCCCCAAACTGCAATATCTCAAGATCTCTGCCGTTTCAGCCATGTCTAACCCAGGAAAAGCAGATTATTCTTTATGGGGAAGCCTTGTACTTTTGGGTAAAACGACAGCAAAATATTCATTAAATGTGAGATTGTCTACACGAGTTATGTCTACAGCACTGCACATTAGTAAACTGTAAGCACTCTTCCTAACTGTATAAATAGAAGCAATGAAGATGACATATTTGACTCTGTCAGTATTGAAGGGGTGCAAACTCTACATCAGGAATTATTCCTGCTTCTTGAGTCATATGAATGAGAAAGTTGGTCATCCTTGGTGAAGTTACGTTATAGCAGCGCTGACAGAGGACATCATAACCAACATGATGCGTAAATAAACATATATTCTGATAGATATGGCAAGTGCAATCAAGAAAACAAGCAACTGGATCACAGAAGTTCAATCCCAAGGTAGAGGTTGTGTTAGATTGCTGTGTGAAATAGGGTTGACAGGGTATGTCTTCTTTAAAAGACTAGATGTGCTCAATAGATCGACAAACGTAGGGGAATGCTCTAGAAACAATAGAAAAGATAGCTTGAAAAGAAGCCTCAGGTGGTAATGTGATAAGCATGACTAAGGAAGACTAAGGATTCCAGAGTATCAGGAGCAGAAAGTCTTAGCAAAGGGGGGTTAGTGAAGGTCGGAGACCTGGGAACCAATACATAGATAACATTGTAATATTCTAGATTTTTTTTTGTACTAAACCAGTGAGCCTTTCCAGGGCTTTTTAGTACAAGTTTCAGAAAGAATATAGGATCTGGGAAGATAGCACAGATCATAAAAAGGCAGGCACAGAGGCACTTATGGCAGTGTTGGGCTGAAGGAGATAAGCATATTCCCAGAGCTTGTTGGCAGCCAGCCAGCGTAGTTGATAAGCTCCAGAACCAATGAGAAACTTGGAGGCAAAACACAAAGCAGAGGTCAAACAGGGGGAAACGGTAGATCCTGACCTCTAACCTCTACACTCACATGCATACTCCTGTACGGACGCCTCCACATATACAGATGTACACACACAAACAGTCGTGTACACCCCATTCACACTCATGCACAAAAAGGATGTGTGAGTCATCTATTGCTTATGCTTCAGATTTATCCTTCAGTCTGTGAGGCTATCATCTGTGTCTGTTCACAAGTCCTCCCTTGTTGGGCTCTGACAACAAAGCAGGATGGAAACAGTGAAGGGGTTATGGTTCTTATTCCTCTCATTTGTTCCTTCGGGCTTCCTGTCCCCAAGTAGTGCTTCCTTCACCACGGCAGTTTATTTCCTTTACAACACTATAGTTTCAGGGCTTCGGAATCAGTCTCAATTCACTCTCTAAGAACCATCAATCCTTGTCCTTCTTGTTCTCCCTAGAAGCGGAGCTATGGGCTCTAATATCTCTGGTCTCTGTCATCTATTCTGAGGCTATGGAAGATGTTTCTAGTATTTATATGCCTCCACCTCCTTTTCAGATTCAGGTTCCTGGTTGCAGTTTTAGTCTGGTTAACAATTCCTTAAACTGTCTGTTTCAGTAACTGGTTAGAGATTCCCATCCTTTCAATGGGTCCTGATTAGTAAAGGGAATGAGGATAGGCCAGTGTCGAGCTGGAATAGAAAACAGAAAGCTTAGAAGCGTCATGCGATCCAACCCAGAATGCTCAGAAGAGCAATGGGACACTGAGGGAGATGGGAAAAGGCCAAATTCTGCATACATCACTAAGAGAAGCAGACTAGTGTCCCAGAAGTTTGGCTATGGCTAAGAAAGAGAGGGCTGAGCTTAATATCATTGGATTCTGAACCTGAGTTTGCAACAGTACTGGCTGGTTTTGTGTCAACATGACACAAGATGGAATTATCGCAGAGAAAGGAGCTGCAGGTGAGGAAACGCCTCCATGAGATCCAACTGTAAGGCATTTTCTCAATTAGTGATCAAGTGGGGAGGGCCCCTTGTGTGGGTACCATCTCTGAAATGGTAGTCTTGGGTTCTATAAGAAAGTAAGCTGAGCAATCCAGGGGAAGCAAGCCAGTAAGGAATATCCTTCCATGGCCTCTGCATCAGTCCTGATTCCTGACCTTCTTGAGTTCCTGTCCTGACTTCCTTTAGTGATAAACATCAATGTGGAAGTGTAAGCCAAATAAACCCTTTCCTCCCCAACTTGCTTCTTGCTCATGATGTGTGGGCAGACATAGAAACACTAAGGGAGTTATCAACCAAGAATGGAAAAACGTAAGTAAAATTTGTCTGGAGAAAATAAGATACAAACATTTTGGAGATGTCAAATGATTGTGAAGCATAACCACAAAGCTAATTTGCATTTTCCAGAAAGCTCTGGAATATGCTCATACTGGGCCACACTAGAGTCGTCAGTAGGATTATTTATGCTCTTCAAGTTATATTTTCATTAATTTAATTCGCTTGTTTGGGAACATAGATGATAGAAAGAGGCAGCTCCAGGTTTGATCGCAGGCTCTTTGGATGACTGTTACCTCTAACTTGATCTTTATGTTATTTTTCTAACTCTAAATGTCATCAATGCTAAATATGGAGATACTACTAAACTTTAACAGTAATGGAAAAGCGAAAGTTTAAGTATATATGGAAAGAATAGTAACCTCTCCTTTTTAAAGGAAGCCATACAAACACGTATAACAAACATTTGCAGTTCAACTGAAAACAATTCACTGTCTTTCAAATACACTTATCCTTTCTCAAATTGTGAATCCAAATTGTTCTACATACCGATTTTTAAAAAGTCTTCTTTTATATATTATATGCCAACTGCAGTTTTCCCTTGCTGCCCTCTCCCCCAATTACTCCTCCACTCTTCCAATCTCCCCTCGCTTGCTATGCTCTGCCACTCCTAAGAAAAGAGTAGACCTCACAGGGACATCAACCAAACACATCACAGCATAATAGGCTTCAATAAGACTAGGCATGTACCATCACATCAAGGATGGACCAGGCAATCCAGTTGGAGGAGAGTGGTTAGTCCAGGCTCCTTGTCCCCCATTACAAGGAATTTTTGCTATGATTACTCTTACAGATTCCATGGAGTTTCCATTGCACTAGGTTCCCAAGATACCCCACAATTCCAGTCATTTCTCCCAGTATTTTCCCCTTCCCTGCCACTTGATCCCTTCTGTTCCCAACCCCATCCATCCCCAGTACACCTTCTAAATCTGTTCTGTTTCCCCTCCCAGAGATCCTTGCATGCCCTCTTAAGCCCTTCTTATTACTTAGCCTTTCTAGGTGGATTGTAGCATTGTTATCATGCATTATATGGTTAATGTCTACTTATATGTGAATATGTACCATATGTGTTTTTCTGGGTCTGGGTTACCTTACTCAGGATAATAGTCTCAATTTCCATCCATTTGTCTGCAAATTTCATGACTATGTTGTTTTTTAATATCTGAATAGTATTCCAGTCCATAGATGTACCACATTTTCTTTATCCATTCTTCACTTGAGGAACATCTAGGTTGTTTCCAATTTCTGGCTAGTATAAATAAAGCTATTATGAATACAGGGGCACAAGTGTCCTTGTAGTATGATGGAACATCCTTTGAATAAACAGGAGGAGTATATCTGGGTCTTATGGTAAATAAATTCATAATTTTCTGAGAAACCACCATATTGATTTAAAAAAAACCTACAGGTATTGATATAAAAACAGACAAGTTGATCAATGGAGTGGTATTAATGACCCAGATGTAAATCCACACACCTACGGACACTTGATTTTTGTTAAAAAAAAAAAAGCCAGAAATCTACACCAGAATATCTTCAACAAATAGTGTTGGTATAACTGGATGTGGGTGTGGAAAAGAATGCAAATAGATCAACATCTATCACCTGCACAAAACTCAAGTCCAAGTGTATCATAGACCTCAACATAAAACCAGAAACACAGATTTTGATAGAAGAGAAAGTACAGCATAGCCTTGAGTGCATTTGCACAGGAGGCAACTTCCTGAACAGAACACTAACAGCACAGACACTAAAGTCAATAATTAATGATGGGACCTCATGAAACTGAAAAGATTCTGTAAGGCGAAAGACATTGTCAATAGGACCAAATGACAGCCCACAAAATAGAAAAAAGATTTTCACATACTCCATATGTGACAGAGGGCTAATAAGCTGTTATGAATACAGGGGCACAAGTGTCCTTGTAGTATGATGAAACATCCTTTGAATAAACAGGAGTAGTATATCTGGGTCACATACATACACACACACACACACACACACACACACACATAAACTCAAGAAACTAGATATCAACAAATGAAATAATCTAATTTAAAAATGGGGTACAGATATGAACAATCTCAAATGGCTGAGGAATACTTAAATGGCTACCACCAAAACCACATGGGATACCTCAAGTTGACAAGGATGTATGTGTCTGTCTGATTGCCACATGGTTGCAGGCTGCAGAGGAGGCCAGAAGAGGGAATTGGACCATCTGAGGCTGTAGTTACACGTGGATGAAAACCAAAGTATGTTCTCTAGACGAACAGCAAGAGTTCTCAATCACTCACACTAAGGACTATGTTGATTTTCGAGGCAGGCTTCCACTATGTAGCCCTGGCTGGCTTACGACTCACAAAGATCCTCCTACCTTTGGCTCCTGAGCACTGGAATTAAAGACTTGTATTACCAATCGCAGCCCTAATTTTTTCTTCTTTTATTGAAAATAATTTCTTTTGTCATATAATACATCCCTGATTATAGTTTCCCCTCTCCCTACTCCTCCCCATTCCTCCCTTCATCCCTTCCAATCAGGACTTACTCTTTTAATTTCTCGTTAGAAAAGAAGAGGCTCCTCAGAGATAGCCACAAAACATAACGAAGTAAAACATGCTAAGATATAATGAGAGCAGAGGACAAGAGCCCAAAGAGAAGGCACAAGTATCAAAGACATACTCAGGAGTCCCACATAAACACTAACCTAGAAGCCATACTACATATGCAGCATACATACCTGGTACAGACGTATGTAGGCTCTGTGCACACTGTTTCAGTCTCTGTGAGCTCATATGAGCTTTGCAGTTGATGTAGAGGAACTTGGTCTCCTGGTGTTCTCCATCCCCCTTAGCTCTGATACTCTTTCCTCTTCCTCTTCTGTGGGGTTCCCTGAGCTCTGAGGGAGGAGGACGGACACTTCCCATCTAGACCTGAGTGTTCCAAGAGCTCTTTCTTGAAAGGATAGTAGCCTTCGAGAGAAAAGGAATCTTCCTCAGCTTCCTGAGCTACTTAATAAAATAATAACATCAGTTTTATATATTTCTAGTTGTGTTGCTATAGTGAACTACCTGATGCTGAGTACTTTACAAACAAAATGATATTTGTTTAGATCACAATTTGAAGGATTGAAGGCTCAAACTGGGTGGGCAGATCTGTTTAACTCTGGCGAATGTGCCTTAACTGGTCATAAAATGGTCAAAGTAGAGTTGGAACGCAATGCAGAAGAGGCCAAGCTGGTGTGCTGGGGCTTCCTGGCTTTACTTTGTAACAATTTAGTTTCATGAGAACTAGTTAGTGTCTACAGAGACTGCCACTGACTATATTCAAAGACAGGCCCTCCGGTTAAAGGAGTCTACTGTGCTTTAGCACCATTACATTGGGGATTCCCAGCACATGGACTTTCAGGGGACATAGTCCACCCATACTCCAAACTTAGCAATTCCTTGGTAGATTGCATACAAGTCCATTAATATGGAACCTTCTAAACAAGAGGTATTCTATTCATATATGAGCTTCTCCCTAAATGCTGTTCATGCTATTTCATTATGGTTAATAACATTTGCCTTGTCTATAAAGTTAACAGAACCCTAGTCCATTCTCTTGGTCCTGTAAGAATGAAGTCTGGCTCAATGGCTAGCAGCTAGTTACACATCATACTTAGTTTTTAGCTGCAGACATTTGTACCCTCAAAGACCTTTTCCTTTTCTTATCCAATAGGCTCCATCCTTGACTGGTATCTTAGTTAGGATTTAACTGCTGTGAACAGACACCATGACCAATGCAAGTTTTATAAAAGACAACCTTTAATTGGGGTTGGCTTACAGGCTCAGAGGTTCAGTCCATTGTCATCAAGGCAAAAACATGGCAGCATCCAGGCAGGCATGGTGCAGGAGGAGCTGAGAGTTCTACATCTTCATCTGAAGGCTGCTAATGGAAGACTGACTTCCAGGCAGCCAGGGGGAGGGTCTTAAGCCCACACCCACAGTGACACACCTACTCCAACAAGGCCACACCTCCTAATAAGGTCACTTCCTGGGCCAATCATATACAAACCATCACAACTGGCTATACCAAATTCGTTCTTTTCATCAACTAGAGTGTCTGAGAATGACTATTTTCCCGTGTAATACTTTGTCACCCAATGTTAAATCAGTGGGAGAAGTTTGCCAAGTCTCTTTTTGAAATGCGACTAAATATCTTCTCTTTACCAGGCTGTAGATATTAATAAAGTAATGATGATTCTCTGATGCTGGGTTAGATTTTTCAGGAATGTGGTGAGTCTCTTCTGTGTGATGTTTTTGAGGACATGTGACATTTTGATGGACATGTGCTATACCTCAGTCTTATCAGTGAGTGCAAGAATCTTAGCTTGTGTGAATTTGTTCTTCCTGTCCACAGTGGTGATGTTAGCACAACTGTCTAAGTAGTAACATGAAAAATGGATCATAAACCATTTCAGATATTTGGGATTATGTTTAATATCAGAATATTGACAATTTTTCCTGGAAAAAATCAAGTTAGTGCTAAGCTCTATGTCCTAGCTAAAATATGAAATAAGCATAGAGAAAACATAATAGTACTATTGGTCCTGGAATCCATTATGAAATATGAGGAGGAAAGTTAATCTGAGTCTCAATAGATATGCACTGCTTTTTATTTTTATTTTATTTTTTTAGTATAAAATAGAGTTTATTCAGGGAATGGGGAGGGGAGTTAAGAAGGTAGTAGAGGCAGAGAAAGACAGAGAAGGGAATGTGGAGAGAGGCCGGCCATGACCACTTAGAGGTGGGAAGGGAATCGGGAGGAGGGAGCGCAAGAGGACAAGAGGTAGGAGGGAAAGGCGAGAGAGTGAGAGTGGGCCTGCACTGCTTTTTTTGGGGGGTGGGTGGAGGTATGGTTTACAGATAATAAGGTTGGCCAAAGATTATGGCAGTGAATGAAAGGGAAGCTCTAAGCATGAGACCCCATCTTTCTGTTGCTCCTACTTCAGTCTTCTGTGGGATGGGATGTTGTTTCTCTTTATGCCTTTTAAGCTACAGATGGTTTTCATGATCTCAATAGAAACACTTGCTTTCCACACTGACCTCTTCTCTCTGTCAGCAGCTGAGTCACCAGCATTATGACATGAGGCAACTTTGGAGATACTTTTAAGTGGTTGAGTTCATGTTACCTTTGAACTGGTTGTCTCCCCAACTACAATTATAGCACCAATCAATGTGTGATTTTAGAGGCTGACAAAAAATATATATATAAAAGACCAAACACTTAATATTTGATTCACTTCAAAGTGTATTGTAATTATTTTTTTAAGAGACAACCAGAACACTGCTTGATGCATTCTGTAGTGAAAGTGATTGATGAGAGCAACTCCAATTGCCCCTGACCAAGGAGTATGGCTTGTTTCTCAGTGAGGGATAGGGTTGGCAGTCCCCAGTGCCACAAAGTGATGTCTAACACATTTAACATGAGCAATTGAGAAATAGGGAAATTCAGACTTAGATTTTTATCTATTAGTCACCAGTGTGTTCCATATATTGACAGTTTCTATCCAAAATTGGTAAATTTCAAAGTGTTCCAGCAACAAAATACGAGACATTCCAGAAGCCATAACTACAAGCGTTTACAGCTACATCAGCAGCGTCTTCTAACAAAGTATAGACAGGTTATTCAAGAGCCAAGATAGAAAATAAAATCAAATAAGGTAAATAGCAAAACAGGTTTAAAATAAAAGGTGTTGAGCAACAAAACTGCTTACTGAAAGATTCCATTTTGGCTTAACCTGTGCCTGCTACACATGCTACATGCTAAGCACCTAATTGAAAATAAGTGATGCTGACAGTGTAAACATAGAAGAACCAGCCCCAAGCAATTATAGACCCAACGACAACATACTAGTTTTAGCAGAAGTTGTATCTTTCACTGATTCACAATTGAACAGTTAACAATACTGTGGATCAAATACCTCAGGGCTCAGTTAGAGCTATAAAAAAAAAAAAGTGGAGTAAAATTTAGTTCCTCCCACAAGGGGAACTTCTACCTTGTTTGTAGTTATTGTATCAGAACAATTTAAAGGAGGCTTTTTTTGAAAGTACCAGCTTCCAGTGGAGGTGTAGATTACTAAGAGGAAAGCCCTGTCTGATTTAATAGTTTGTGCAACTGGATCAACAGCTTGAGCATGGCAGAGTCTAAGAATAAATATCCCTGTCTTTACACACTGTCCTCTAAGCCCAACAGGAACATTGGTTATACATTCTTTAATATTTGGAGGCACAAGAAGAATTTCCCACAAGCAGCACATCCACATACAGGATGGGCCATTATATTGACGTTAGCCATTTGTAATTAATTTTCACGAGTAATGGAAAGGACCGGTGGGTGAAGATGTAAGGGAACTTTTAGAACCGACTTCTTAATATAATCCCAACTCCACATCTTTCATTGGCTTTAAATGCTTGAGCGATGGCCTTTATATTGTCCCTATTTGTAATGATCAGTTAAATTGACGAATAGCAGAAATACTAAATTTAATAGATTGTACTTAATATTTTGCTCTTAAGCTAATGTTCTTCTAAATTAGTTAAGTTTAAATGATAATGTCTTCCTTTACAAAGGCCACAAATTCAAAAGCTCCCTTTGCCTGGATTAGGAGCATTTAAAGGAAATGTGGCCAGAGGAAGGAGCTTGTGTGGTCGAGAGAGTAATATCTTAATGCATTGTTATTGCTTTATTGATTGGAATTGATTTTTTTGCCTGTTCATTTTCATAGGTGCTCCTATTGTGACAGCCATTGTGGAAACTGCAAAATATCTCCATCTAAGAGCTCTTTGTATCATTCCCTACACATTTTAAGAGAAGTCTTAAATCGCATCACATTAATATGCTTTGGAGCAAACATGAATGGTTTTTGAGAGCTAGTAATAATTCCTTCACATTGTGTGAATTTATTGAAGTTAAATAACTATCCTCTCTTGCCTCTTCTGTCTCTTCCTTTCTTTGTTTTACACACACACACACACACACACACACACACACACACACAATCTGGGGGATATTTAATCTGTGGTTTATATGATTTATATATCCTGCTATGGCTAATTTAACAAATTTGACATTTTTAAGATCACAATAATGACATTGGACACGAGAACTTCAATGGTCATCCCAGAGGCCAGAGGGCATCTGATGTTCAGAGAGGATCATTTCCAGCCATTATCCTCTGGTGAAAATGAACTAACAAGAATAGGAAAGAAGCACTGTTTGGTTTACTGGCAGAGTTAGCAATGGCATTTCCACAATCATTGTTCTTCTTGCTGTCTGAAAAACACCAGGGCTCTGTGTGTGGCTTGCAGAGGTGCCATTGTTCTCTGCTGTGTCCTGTTTTCCCTTAGATGGCCTCTTAGGTTCAGTGGGAGTGGCTGAGGGTCAACTTTGTTGTCTTCTACAGTTCAGCAAAACACCGTGTTGTTCAGGAAAACTAGAACCCAAGCCTAACATGCCCACAGCCTTAAAAACAAACTGTTTTCCACCTACATTGTCATCTGTGATAAGCCTGGGCCCTGTGCTTCTCCTGGTGGATGTCAGTTCTTAAACTGTGGGAGGTAGCAATGTTTGTGTCAGATTTCTTTTAGGCATTTGAATTCTTACCGCTCCCTTTTCCTAAATGCTTAAAAATATTTGAGTTAAGGGACAGGGAGACAGAGAGAGGCACCCA